>ML800389.1:69695-79739 GCA_009831015.1 Picea engelmannii
ATACTGCTAGATACCTATGAACATAATGGGTCGGCTCGTGATGAGACCTCCCATCCTCTTGGTTAGGCCTTGTTTTATTATTTTTCTTTGGGTCCCCTTTGTTTCTTATCGAGAGGCCTTTTATTGCCTTCTCGGGGATCCCTAGGCGAGGAATCTCTAGGTTTTATTTCCTATGGATTTTATCTTTTACCAGCTTATTTTACCCCTTGGGCCTTTAGCCCCTTCTTCCCACAGGACAAAGTGTAACCCCTCAAATAGGTCATCCTAATGCCCAGACTAGGGGAGTGGGATGGATGTATGGGAGATAATATGTAAAAGGATAGTATTGTGGGAGCGGACGATGGCTCTTCAAATCCCCCCTGGTGGATAACCAAAACCTATGGGTACAAGCTTGCTAGGGAACCCCGTTAATCCCCCCAACAATGGTCAAGTGGGTTAGTGTAAGATCCAAGCAGTTGTCAGAAATGTAAGGAACCTGATGCATATATCTGAAAGTTATAATGATCAAACATGACACATACCATGATACCTGGACCAATTACCTCATGGAGAAAGAGTCTTCTCTGATGCAAGTCCAAGCCGATGGTGATGGATGCTACTACTGCTGATAGGACAAATCTGGTGATGAAGAGGAAAGATGGACCCTCCAGGGCCATGCTCAAGTCAATCCTGCTCTTGGTACTCCTTGTCTAGGATCTGTGGGCCTCGAGACATGATCTCCTAGTTATCCCTAGAGACCGGGGATAACATCTGGCTCCAACTCAGGGACATGTGCTCACCGTAGAGAGCATGAGAACCTCAACATCTCTGGCATAAACTTGCAGACCTGCTCACACTCGAAAGATACATCAGCAATAAAGGTGGGGTGGTATTGCCACCCAACAAAATATAACATGTATACATATGAAATAAAACAATCAAATGCATATGAGGAAACAAACATGAAATGCAGATGGTATAATACACGGAAAATGCCTACCTATTCATACTTACCTGTATAGTCATGTCCCACCACCTTGGTGGGGTTTGAGGAGGCGTCCATTGATGGGTAATGGGTGCCTTCTTCCTTCCAAGGTGGACAAGTAGTACGAGTTATCCACTAATTCCATCCCGACCTTGAAAGGTCGAAGCCATGATTGTGTACTTCCTTTTACATTAGTTGGCTCTCCTTTCTAAGTATCCCACATCCATACCAACTCCCCCTCCTTGTATTTTTGGATCTTGTGTTTGGTTGTTCCTTGAACAACCCTGGTGTATTGTACTGAGGGAGGTGGATGGGCTTCTGGTGTAAAGACTTCCTGTTGGGATGAACGGATTTGCACGTCTTCTTCATCCTTTTGTATTTTTAGTATCTTCACCGTCCCTACTTATTTGTTCTAAAAATGATCTACGAGTTGTTGATATTCCTCTTTCTTGGGCCACTCAATCTGGTCAAAGTCTTCTTCTGTAGTAAATGGCATATCTTCTAGAGAATATTCTTGAAGAGTTTGCATCACATATTTTTGTGCTTCATTTACAGAAGGAACGACATCTTGTACACGGTTTCCAGTTATCGGCACATTGAGTAAGTGTCCATTTGTTCCATCTTTCAAAGGCAACCGCAAAAAGGTGAGATCCATCTCAAGGGACCCGCCTATCATCACACCAAACTTCCTAGACAATAGCATTCCCCACACATCCGCGACATCGACGACTATAATATCTATGTGAACGGTCTTCTCGGGGAATTCTTTCAACTATACTTCGACATTTTCAACTACACCATGTGTGGGTATTTCTTTGGATTCAAATCCACACACATTTATGTAAGGCTTGGTTACCTTCAGGCCCATTTGCTGCATGACTTTAAGAGACATCATGTTTGCACCAGCACCTGTATCCAGCATGCAATTGTTAAGGTATTTATTGTTCATCATAAGAGTCATGAAGAAAGGTGGGTTTTCACCATACTGGATCCCGAAATGGTTAGCTTGCAGCATAATCGACGGGTCCATAGGCTCAGTCGTTCCTGAAAAGAAGGTATTGAAGCGTTCTTTAATAGAAGGGATCTTAATTGCTTCTTTTAAGGGAACATTCACATGCATATTCGACAAAGCTCCTTCAAAATCAAAATCAAGGGTAATCTTATCAGCTTTGGATGTCTTGGGAGGAAGAACCTCAGGAGATTTTGGCTGATCAGTTGCAGGTTGCTTCAGGTTCTTTCTCCGATATAATTGGACCTATTTCCTTTTAAGATTTTCTCGTGACTCCTTTTCCAAGTTGTTAATTATTGCTAATATTGATACTCTGGCTTCTTCCTTTAGGGCTTGTTGATGTTCTATATCAGTTATATTTATTTGAGGAAATCTCGAAAAGCAGTCAATATTATTGACTTGTTGCTGGCTGGCGCTATAAGGACACTCATTCTCCCAATGTGTTTCGCTACATTCCAGACACAAAGGATTTTCATCAATGAAATTTGTAGGGGCTACAGTATTTGGGACTTCATTTTCATTCTTCAGCTTGTAGGTTTGGTTCCCTTTCTGGAATGGCCCTTTGAATGGTGGTCTAGGTGCCTGGGTCTGGGACTTTTCAAGTCTAATGATCTGGTTCATCATTTATTCTTGATTATTCATGATGCTATCCATTGAGGCTTGTAGCTTACTGATACTGGTGCAGAGATCCAAAGTAGGCTCAGCATTGTGTACCACTTTCTGCTTGGCGTCTATTCTCCCCCTAGGGTTAGCAAAGGGCTCAATCTTGGATGAAAGGATATTTCCTTCAATCTTGGTTGCGAGCTCTTGGGCTTCTTGAATGGATTGAGGGTCTTTGTCTCTAACAAGATACCCTAATTGGCCACTGAAAGATCTAGTATAAATGTGAACAAGATAAGCACCTTTCAGATGGTGGCTTGGGGGAATTCGTTGGAGTGATGCTTTGAACCTGGTATGAAATTCCTGAATGGATTCATTCTCATGCTTGGCAAGGCTATTTAGTCAGGTGAGTAGCATGTTCGGGTCTTATTTGATACTCCATCTTCTGAGGAAGATTTTCTCAAGTCTATCCATGGTTTTGATGCTTCCATCAGGCAGGCCAAGATACCAACGTCTTGCAGCATCATAAAGGGTAGGAGAGAATAACTTCGTGACCAAGTCCTCAGCATCATCACTAATGGGGTGAAGCTGAAAAAATGCCCAGAAGTTAGTCATATGCTCTTCAACACTAGTAGCATCAGTGCCGGTAAACTTAGCCAACCACTTCTCATATTTGGGTGGCATTTGCCTAGGGTAGCCAGGTATGGCTGACATGTCTAATGGATTGAAAAAAGTAGATGACCATTATCTCTGATTGTTGACTGGGTTTTTAGTACCGATCTGAGAAGTAGACATGCTTAAAGAAAGTCTCTTTCCAAAAAGTGACTTGACAACGGGTGAATTTGCAGAAGGCTTCCTTCTAAAAGCTAGAGGAGGATTATTGAACCTCCTTTTGGTTTGTGGAGTCACCAGATAGTTTTCCTGAAACTATCAAAGAATAGGGGAATAAAGTCTTAGTGGAATCGCCAGGTAAGCTTGTAAAAAAAAGGCCTTTGAGGCAAGGCTTACCAAAGGATTTTTCGTTGAGGAAGATTGACTCAGTGTTCCCCAACAATGTCGCCAAAATGTTATCGCACAGTTTGTATTTTAGGTCACAGGCTATAGGATAGAGGAAAAACTGGCGTAACAGGAACCTTCCCCACCCAATGTCACCTAGATGGGGAAGTTCTTTCTATTTAGGGAGGTTAGCCCAGGGGAGACATCCCCAGTAACCTAGGTTTTGAAGAGGCAATGGATACAAAGTTAAGTGTTTAATATTTCCTTCCTCGTAGGTTACCACCAATATCAGACAGTCCGGCTAATCAACCAATAAAAGAAGTGTAGGCCCTGTTGAAAACACCTGCCCGGAACAAGATAATAACAAAACAATATGTATATTTGCAAGCTATAACTCAAAGGGTTAGTACTTCTTAACTATCTGATTTCATTCAATAAGCAATGTAATAGATAAGATGAAGTCAACGTTCTGCCAATTAGCCTATGAAAGATCAACAATTCATCAATATCTACCAAAATGACCAAGCCTACAGCATATCCAATCAATAACTTGCTCAATAAATTCTTGACGTCATCATTCAATTCCTTGTTTACTAGTCAAAAGCTTGTTGCGTCAAGTATGACGTCAACTTAGGTTAGCAGCGTTAGGGTTAGTTAGGGTTTCAAAAAAATTAAAGTTTGAAAGATGGTTTTATACACTAGAAACTCAACGTTGGAGATATTACCAGTGTCTTAGGGTAAATCGAGTCAAAAGCAAGGAAACAAAGTCTCGGGAGGATTTAAACTTAGAGACTGGAAGGTAGGGTTCTAAGGTGCTGCAATGGCAGGGCCCTAGAATCAAAACCCTGAGGGAAGGAGGCTCACTCCGGTGTTGCTTAAGCAAGGCCTCGTGCTCCTTCCTACTTCTCTAAATACACTTGGAAAAATGGATAGCTTCAAAGTATAAATTTAAGGGAGAAGGTGTTGCAAAAGAAAGGCCTTCAAACCCTAGAAGGTGAAACCCTAGGTGTAGTGCAACTAGGCCTAGGACGTCTCCTCTTTTCAACCTATAACTTCAACTCTAGCTCAGAAAAAAGAATGAAAAGTGTATCAGCGGCTAGGCTATATCTTCTTCTTTCAATGGCTGAAAACTATTTATCAACATGGGGGCATATAGCAATGACCTACTTGTATGCTTGCTACCTAGGGTTTTAAAATTCAGCAATATAATAGCAAAGTGTAAGAAATTAAGCCTACAAACATTCACTTAAGAAGTTTTGCATGAAAAATTCACTTACATGTCATGAAGAAAACATAATCAAACCCTAGTTGTAAACCTTCCATGAGAGAAATGTCATAAATGCCAAGAGAAATCCTCCTCCAAGAGTAGTGCCTCACTTAAAACACCAAAAATATCCAAACTAGGGCACAAGTTTTGAGATCTCACAAGAGAGTGAGTTGTGTTATTATCAAATGAGGGAAAAACATCCTCAATATATATCAATCCATGACCTTTAAATTACAAAATAGGTCATTAAAACAGCCGACATGGCTGACTACAAAATTTACACTATTTTTACATTAACTACTAGATAAATGACATAAAATGAGCAAAAGGTGGGATGTCAAGCCCTTCTGAGGGAGACGTTTGCCCTTTTTGGGCATATCCAGCATCCAGAAGTCATATGTTAGCCCTTTTAGGGCTCCTCCAAGCTGCCACACATGCCAGTAACCTCATCACACTGGAACATGCTCAAGGTAATGTCCTAATCTCCTAGGTGATGTCATGTCCATCAAGAGGAAAATGTTCCATCTGAAGTGGGTGATCCCCCCTAGGCCAAGCTCAGCCAAAGTGTTTTGGGTGGAACGTCCTTCTTTCTTCATGTGCAAAGGCTCATCATAACATTTTCCTATCTCTGCCATCCCAACAACCATTTGATGGGCTCTTCAGCCCCATGGAGGTCCAAGCTAATCATCTTCCCATGTGTACCGGTCCACTGGTACCTGTTCGTCGGGCATAGTCCTGCACATCAAAAACTTTGCCCTCCATGGGCTCATTAGTCCTCGGGATCATAGCAATGTCAATCATATCTCATCATTAAATTTATCAAATACATGCATAAAACCCCTAGCATATCATATAATAGCTCAAAGACATTACACTGACATACTATACAAAGCTGAAGAAAAGACAAAGTGCCCTATTGGGCCAGTATCCATAAGAAAAAGAAAGTTTCCAAAGAAGATTATTCAAGCCATGTAACATGAAGTGATATGGTCTAAGGATGTCCAGTCATAGTGAAGACCAGGGGTAGGTATTGTCCATGGGTGCCTTTGTAGGAGGCGAGTTGTACCTGTCATAGATGCAGTTCTTTCCAAGCCCTTTTATTTGCCTTTATTCTTTCTTTATTCATTACTTTTTTCTTTCTTTGTGCTTCAAGATCTGACCAGAGGACACTTCCTTGGAATGGTGATCAGAGATGACAGTGTTACCCACTGGTATTTTCGTAGAAATGATAAGGCTGGCTCGTGATCAGACCCCCTTTCCCTTGGCCCTGCAACCAAGGGTCATTTCCCTAGCATGGTGACCAGATAATGGCAACGTCATACTGCTAGATACCTATGAACATAATGGGTCGGCTCGTGATGAGACCTCCCATCCTCTTGGTTAGGCCTTTTTTTATTATTTTTCTTTGGGTCCCCTTTATTTCTTATCGAGAGGCCTTTTATTGCCTTCTCGGGGATACCTGGGTGAGGCATCTCTAGGTTTTAATTCCTATAGATTTTATCTTTTACCAGCTACTTTTACCCCCTGGGCCTTTAGCCCCTTCTTCCCACAGGACAAAGTGTAACCCCTCAAATAGGTCATCCTAATGCCCAGACTAGGGGAGTGGGATGGATGTATGGGAGATAAGATGTAAAATGATAGTATGGTGGGAGCAGACGATGGCTCTTCAAATCCCCCCTGGTGGATAACCAAAACCTATGGGTACAATCTTGCTATGGAACCCCGTTAATCCCCCCAACAATGGTCAAGTGGGTTAGTGTAAGATCCAAGCTGTTGTCAGAAATGTAAGGAACCTAATGAATATATCTGAAAGTTATAATGATCAAACATGACACATACCATGATACCTGGACCAATTACCTCATGGAGCAAGAGTCTTCTCTGATGCAAGTCCAAGTCGATAGTTATGGATGTTGCTACTGCTGACAAGACAAATCTGGTGATGACGAAGAAGGATGGGCCCTCCGGGGCCATGCTCAGGTCAATCCTACTCTCGGTACTCCATGTCTAGGACCTGTGGGCCTCGAGACATGATCTCCTAGTTATCCCTAGAGACTGGGGATAACATCTAGCTCCAACTCGGGGACATGTGCTCACCGTAGAGCACATGATAACCTCAGCATCTCTAGCATAAACCTGCAGACCTACTCACACTCAAAAAGATACATCAGCAATAAAGGTGGGGTGGTATTTCCACCCCACAAAATATAACATGTATACATATGAAATAAAACAATCAAATGCATATGAGGAAACAAACATGAAATGCAAATGGTATAATACACAGAAAATGCCTACCTATTCATACGTACCTGTATAGTCATGTCCCACCACCTTGGTGGGGTTTGAGGAGGCGTCCGCTGATGGGTAATGGGTGCCTTCTTCCTTCCAAGGTGGACAAGTAGTACGAGTTATCCATTGATTCCATCCTGACCTTGAAAGGTTCGAGCCATGATTGTGTACTTCCTTTTACATTAGTTGTCTCTCCTTTCTGAGTATCCCACATCCATAGCAAATCCCCCTCCTTGTATTTTCAGATCTTGTGTTTGGTTGTTCCTTGAACAACCCTGGTGTATTTTACTAAGGGAGGTGGGTGGGCTTCTGGTGTAAAGACTTCCTATTGGGATGAATGGATTTGCACGTCTTCTTCATCCTTTTGTCTTTTTAGTATCTTCACCATCCCTACTTCTTTGTTCTAAAACTGATCTAGGAGTTGTTGATATTCCTCTTTCTTGGGCCACTCAATCTGGTCAAAGTCTTCTTCTGTAGCAAATGGCATATCTTCTGGAGAATATTCTTGAAGAGTTTGCATCACATCTTTTTTCTCTTCATTTACAGAAGGAATGACATCTTGTACATGGTTTCCAGTTATCAGCACATTGAGTAAGCGTCCAGTTGTTCCATCTTTCAAAGGCAACCGCAAAAAGGTGAGATCCATCTCAAGGGACCTGCCTATCATCACACCAAACTTCCTAGACAACAGCATTCCCCACACATCCAGGACATCAACGACTATAATATCTATGTGAATGGTCTTCTCGGGGAATTCTTTCAACTGTACTTCGACATTTTCAACTACACCATGTGTGGGTATTGCTTTGGATTCAAATCCACACACATTTCTATAAGGCCTGGTTACCTTCAGGCCCATTTGCTGCATGACATTAAGAGACATCATGTTTGCACCAACACCTGTATCCAACATGCAATTGTTAAGGTATTTATTGTTCATCATAAGAGTCATGAAGAAAAATGGGTTTTCACCATATTGGATCCTAAAATGGTTAGCTTGCATCATAATCGGGGGGTCCATAGTCTCAGTCATTCCTAAAAAGAAGGTATTGAAGCATTCTTTAATAGAAGGGATCTTAATTGCTTCTTTTAAGGGAACATTCACATGCATATTCGACAAAGCTCCTTCAAAATCAAAATCAAGGGTAATCTTATCAGCTTTGGACGTCTTGGGAGGAAGAACCTCAGGAGATTTTGGCTGATCAGTTGCAGGTTGCTTTAGTTTCTTTCTCTGGTATACTTGGACCTCTTACTTTTTAAGCTTTTCTTGTGACTCCTGGTCCAAGTTTTTAATTATTGCTAATATTGCTACTCTGGCTGCTTCCTTTAGGGCTTGTTGATGTTCTATATCAGTTATATTTATTTGAGGAAAGCTCGAAAAGCAGTCAAGATTATTGACTTGTTGTTGGTTGTCATTATAAGGAGACTCATTCTCCCAATGTGTTTCGTTTCATTCCAGACACCATGGATTTTCATCAACGACATTTGTAGGGGCTAGAGTATTTGGGACTTCATTTTCATTCTTCGGCTTGTAGGTTTGGTTCCCTTTCTGGAATGGCCCTTTAAATGGTCTAGGTGCCTAGGTCTGGGACTTTTCAAGTCTAATGATCTAGTTCATCATTTATTCTTGATTCTTCATGATTCTATCCACTTTCTGCTTGTAGCTTACTAATACTGGTGCAGAGATCCAAAGTAGGCTCAGCATTGTGTACCACTTTCTGCTTGGCGTCGATTCTCCCCCTAGAGTTAGCAAAGGGCTCAATATTGGATGAAAGGAGATTTCCTTCAATCTTGGTTGCGAGCTCTTGGGCTTCTTGAATGGGTTGAGGGTATTTGTCTCTAAGAAGATACCCTAATTGGCCACTGAAAGATCTAGTATAAATGTGAACAAGATAACCATCTTTCAGATGGTGGCTTGGGGGAATTCGTTGGAGTAATGCTTCGAACCTGGTATGAAATTCCCGAATGGATTCATTCTCATGCTTGGCAAGGCTATTTAGTTGGGTGAGAAACATGTTCGGGTCTTATTTGATACTCCATCTTCTGAGGAAGAGTTTCTCAAGTCTATCCATGGTTTTGATGCTTCCATCAGGCAGGCCAAGATACCAACGTCTTACAGCATGATAAAGGGTAGCAGAGAATAACTTCATGACCAAGTCCTCAGCATCATCACTAATGGGGTGAAGATGAAAAAATGCCCAAAAGCTACTCATATGCTCTTCGACACTAGTAGCATCAGTGCCGGTAAACTTAGGCAACCACTTCTCATATTTGGGTGGCATTTGCCTAGGGTAGCCAGGTGTGGCTGACATGTCTAATGGCTTGAACAAAGTAGATGACCATTGTCTCTGATTGTTGACTGGGTTTGTAGTATCGGTCTGAGAAGTAGACATGTTTAAAGGAAGTCTCTTTCCAAAAAGTGACTTGACAACAGGTGAATTTGCAGGAGGCTTCCTTCTGAAAGCTAGAGGAGGATTATTGAACCTCCTTTTGGTTTGTGGAGTCGCCAGATAGTTTTCCTGAAACTATCAAAGAATAGGGGAATAAAGTCTTATTGGAGTCACCAGGTAAGCTTGTAAGAGAAAGGTCTTTGAGGCAAGGCTTACCAAAGGATTTGTCATTGAGGAAGATTGACTCAGTGTTCCCCAGCAACGACGCCAAAATGTTATCGTGCAGTTTGTGTTCGACAACACAGGTATTCCAATAGAGGACGAACACCTTCAGTAACCACTCACATAACCAGATCAAATATCAACACACCGATGTTTTCACATGGTAAAACCCCTACGGGGAAACATCCACGGCCCCAGCGAACGCGGCCACTTGGAGCAGTTTATTAATGCAAAGAAAAAGATTACAGAGAGATTTTACAAGAGAGTTTCTCACAATTGATCATCGACAAATGACCCTCCATGC
>ML800389.1:90249-111418 GCA_009831015.1 Picea engelmannii
TGAAAGTCAAAAGGGAATTTTTTGACTAGATTTGGTCATTTTCAAGGGAAAATTGATAGGGATCAAATGACACATCACCCAATTCGAATTTAGCTTTGGAGGACCAAATCAAATAGCCTTGGGAGGCTAAAACTGCACTTCATTAGCAATCTTCTATTTTTAGAGATCATTAAATAGGACCTTTCCTATTTTGTTTTGATTTTCCATTCTAGATCCATTTTCATAGGATCTCATCCTACAATTGTTGTATCTGTTTTGATTTGACTATTTTTAGTAAATCTGATCCATCTTTCAAGGATCTAGATTTCATCTTGTAAGGCTATAAAGCCAAAGACATTTGGAGCACTAAGGGTTCAATTTTGGATACTCTTTGGCTATTGTACTAAGACACTTATTTTTCAATACAGAATCAGTCTTCTTTTGTTGTTAATGACAGATTTCTTCATCTATTCCATGTTTTGTACTTTATTTCAGTTTATCTCAGCTATTAAGAACTGTCATCTTCTTATTTAGCTCATAAACTTGAACTAAAGGAATTCTTGTTGGCTTGTATGATCCTACACACTGTTGTACTTGATTATCTAGATCAGTTTTCTCCATACCTTTTGATATTACTCTGTCTGTTCATTGATTCCTAAAAGCACTTTTTCATTTGATTGCATTGTGAGTTGTCTTCTCATTAGCTAATCTCTATTATCCCATTGATCCACACTTTCATTGTTCATGATTTATAAAGTTACCAAGCATCCCTAGCCTACAACCCTAAGGAGTTTCTTGGAGTGATAACAAAATGGAACCGTTTCCGGGGAGAGGAGATCGAAGCTTAGCTTCCCTGGGAGACGACATAGATCCGATCTTTGATGATAGACAAAGGTTGGACACTACATAGGTTGTAATCATCTATCTGGCGACTCCATGAAAGACGAATCCAATGACGACTCCATGAAGGATGGATCTGTTGGCGACTCCACTGGTATATAAATGAATCAGATCTTAGCAAAGAGGTATGCGTTCTACAATTTCTCAAGTATTGTTGGTTTCCCTAATCTAGTGCCTAGTAGAAATGAATGGGAAAATAGTCTTCCCAGATTTTGAGGTGAAGAGTGGGAAGTACCAACTGAACATTTGTTGGATTTCCATGACTTCATTGATCGGCTTGAAATTGTACATGAAGATGTTCAAATTAAGCTGTTCAAATTTTCTTTAGAGGGAATTGCTCTTGACTGGTGCCAGTCTCTTCCGGATGCAAGTGTCAGCTCTTTAGCAGATTTCCATGTTGCTTTTCATGTGTTTTGTAAAGACCAATTTTCAGGTGATCTTCTTTTTCCCGAGTGTTGTCATGAATTCAATCTTTCGAAATTAGAACTTTGTGAAGAGTATACTGCTGAAGAAAATACTCTTCATCATGATCAGGAGATCAATAATCCACACTGTGACAACCTTAGTGATGCTTTTGACATCATATCAAACACATCTACTGTTGTAAGTTGTCATGAAGATCAGATTTTTCTCTTTGAAAATTTTGAAGATGTTGAGCAGATTGACAGGTTCATAAGAGATAGTTTCGGATCTGTAATAGATGAAAAGGGTTATTTTCAGATAAAGACAGAATGCAGCAGAAATTTGCAGGAAGGGCGGCAAAAAGGTTCAGATCAGAAATTGATTTTGCATTTTCCTCCAACGAAGATCAAGCATCCTACATTCAGCATTAAAGAAGAGCAGCTGCAACACAGTCAGTTGGAGCATTAGCTCAAAGAGGTATTGTTTTATGATTTTGAAGACCCTATTGCTGACTTTTTGGATTCTATCATCAGCATGGATGATAAGATATTTGTTTCAGTAGGATATTATCTTTATCATCCACTCAAACCTCTTTTCTGCATGATATGGCTTTCATTACTTTTTGGGTCAAGATCTAGCATGATGCCTGTAAATCAGTTTCTGGCATGGCTGTATTGGAAGTATGCTTTTACTTGATCAATATACTTATATTGGCTAGATGTAGGAGTAGATAGAAAATAAGCTCGTCATCGAGCATGAGATCTTTTTCAATCTAGTAGTTTGCAACAGGAACTTGTGTTCAGCATTTTATTACAGTTTGAATAAGTTGTAGGGATGAATGAGAAGAATTTGGCAAATGCGGTGAAGATGCCCCCTCAAACTGAAAGGAAGTTTCTTAATCCAAAGGTTCCAACTCCAGTATATGGCTCTGTCCCTTCAGATCTCCCTTTTTCCTGTCCTAATAAGGGCAGAACGCTACACAGATCCAATTTTTCTTAATCCAAATGCCATGAGAAAGGTTTCTAACGATAGATGATAATTAATGGCATTATTATCAAGTTTCATTTCTAATTTTGAAGGTGTCTAGCAAGGGTGAAGATGTTGACCGTGCATTGCTTCCAGAACAGACTCCATTTTACAAGGATTTGGCTGTTATGGCTGTTCAAGCAGGTGTCTGCGTTGATATATTTGCTGTTACAAATGAATACACAGACTTGGATTCACTCAAGTTCTTAAGCATTGAAAGTGGTGGTTCATTGTTTTTATATTCAAGCACTGATGATTCAACACTTCCTCGGGATTTATATCGAATGTTGAGTCGTCCATATTCTTTTGCTTGTGTATTGAGGCTCAGAACATCACCCGAATTCAGACCTGATCGCTCACACGGCCACTTTTTTCCTAGATCCACAATATGACAATGTACAACATATTATCTGTTGTGATACATATGCCACTTATGCCTATGATTTTGAGTTTGAGAACAACAATGGCTTTAGCAGAAACTCAGATGCTCCCCCTGTTGTGCAATTTGCATTTCAATATACAGTCATTGTACTACCTAAAGAAAATTTCAAGAAAGGATCTATTTCCCTAGACAGGCCAAAGTATTCACTTAAGCGGAGGTTTGAAATACGCACACTGCAGTATGGAGTAGCGAGAAATCTCAATGAGTTGTATGACAGTGTTGATACAGAAGTTATACTTTCTATCCCGGTTCACAAGGTGATTTCAGCTTCCTTGGAGCAAGGTGTGAAGGAGGGCAGATTGTTACTGCATCACTGGTTTGTCATTCTCACAGCTCAATATAATGATGCCTACAAGATTGTTGAATTTGGGAAGCCCGGTACCACTGGTTCACTTGATGTTGCATTTTCACATTGTCCATAGTTGCAATCATTCGCCTTGGCTTGCCTTGCCTGACTGCTAGATTCAATCCTCCATGGCTTTCTCCACATACCCTTTTGTTTCCGGTTCAGAGCTGCGATTTTCCATGGTTTTTGTTTCCACTATTATGATCTGAGTGAGGTTCGTTCTTCTTTTTCTCGGGACCTTTCTGAGGTGGAAGATTTTTATACATTCGAGCTCTATTTTGAAGAGCCATGTGTGGAGGCCCAGAACATTTGAAGCCTGCTAGCCCACATGAAGAAGGAGATAAAGTCAAAATGGATGAGAATCAGATTATCAAAGTGAAAGAAATATTTGAATCTTGCTAAAGTCTACATGAACTAGCTGCCAATAATGATTTGATTGGCTTTAAGAAAGCAATGGAGGAAGAAGGGTCAAAGATAGATGAGGTTAACTTTTGGTATGGGAGGCAGAATGGTTCTAACCAGATGGTCCTGGAACAGAGGACTCCATTGATGGTTGTTGCAGTTTCATGGCAGCGTAGATGCACTGAAGTACATCTTATCCATTTATGTAACTTGTGGAGCAGATGTTAACCAGGCTTGTGGGTTAGATAACTGTACTGCTTTGCATTGTGCGACTGTGGGAGGGTCTGCCTGTGTAGTTGAAACTGTAAAATTGTTGCTTCAGTCAGGCGGTGATGTTACAGTAGCAGATGCTACCTCGTGGTAACCGCGTATATCATTATCCACCTGGAAGGAATGTCAATGAAATTCCTTTATCTGGAGTTGCGGGAGGGAAGAATCCTTTAACATTAGACATGGGCGGTCTTCCCTTACGTGCAGCTGAGACAAACATTTCACAGCCTATACCTATTGGAGCTTTGGCATCAGCCCTTGCAAATGCAACTCTGGAACAACAACAGGTGCCTCTGATTGGTGGTCGATGCAGACATTTTCAGATCTTGTAGCCTCCTCTAGAAGAGAGCAGTTCCATTGGAGTGATAAAAAATTGGCGCCATAAATCTCTCATCCAGACGCGCTATCAGAGCTTTAGATCCATTCAAGGTGGCTGAGAATAATCGAAACTCCAGTTCGACAAGCAAACTCATCATACAGCTCATGGAATCGGTCTTCAAGTGCCACGATTCGGGGGACGAGAATATCGAGCTCATGGTTGACTGGAGATAAATTGGAAACTGCCATCAATATTGGATTCACATACAATTTGCTGAGTGGTGCCTCACCTGTCGTGAAAGACTGGAGACTGAAATATTTTCTACAACTTCTTTTAAATAAATGATGTTGAATATTTCAGCCTCTGCCATAACTTTCTCACTTGAAAAGGGGAACGGAGAAGGCCTGAAATAAATTGAGAACGTTTCTGATCTGTCCTTCTCTGTGAATGGAATAACAGAGAAACCACCCCTTCTGGTCTTCGAAGTTTTCTGATATTGATCTATAACGTGTTACCCATCGATCTCTGCAACATAGATGGCATGTGTCCTGTGAATAAAATGTCAGTGCACAGAGTCGTGAGCGTGATGCCTGATTTGCCCAATTCAATTATCTTCTTCGGAAATTGGTGATTCAAAGTACCATTGGTGCCAGGGCATGAAATTGTTGGAATTGTGAAAGAAGTTGGCATCAATGTGGTATGTTTTAAGGTTGGCGATCATGTTGGAGTGGGTGCATATGTCAGTTCCTGTCAGCAATGTGAATATTGTAACGAAATGATGGAAATCTACTGTGAGAAAGGGCATGTGTTAACCTTTAATGGTATCGATATAGATAGTACAATAACTAAAGGAGGATATTTTAGTCACATTATTGTTCACCAAAGGTACTGCTATAAGATATCAGACAATCTACCACTGGCTTCAGCTGCACCTTTTCTCTGTGCAGGAATTACTGTTTACAACCCTATGATTTGTTATCACATGAATCATGCAGGCAAGTCTCTCGGAGTAATTGGGTTAGGAGGTCTTGGTCATATGGAAGTAAAATTTGGAAAGGCTTTTGGACTGAATGTAACAATTTTTAGCACATCTGCATCAAAGAAGGATGAAGCATTGAACATTCTTGGAGCAGATAAATTTATTATGTCATTTGATAAAGAGAAGATACAAGCTTCATCAAAGACTCTATATTTCATCATTGACACGGCTTCATGGGACCACCCAATTGATCTTTATATGCCACTTTTCAAGACTGCAGGAGTGTTTTTCATTGTAGATTATCCCAGTGATATAAAAACAACAGAAGCAGGCAGATTAATCTGGATGAGCTTCATCAAATCTGCCAGGAGTTTGGTATTGTTGAGCTTGAGGAAATGATCAAAGAAGATTGATCAAGAAATTCCCATATGCCCTAGCAAGAAGACCCTTCTTGCGCCGCTATCAATTTCCTGCCATAGATAACAACAATTGTGCATTTGGATTCCCTTTGTATGCTCTGCAGTTGTGGTGTCATTGCTTAAGTTATTTCGATATCTCTAATTTGTTTTTTCCTCGCTTACTTAGCATATCAATTCTTGAATCAAGCATTACAGGTCACCTGAGGTTCAAACATCAAGTGTCGACAACACTTTATCGAGCAGTCACTGAAGGATCTAACACTCTATGCAGTATCATTGTTGCTCTGCATTATTTTCTTCTCAAAGATAAAACAGAACTTTCACCAGTGCAGAAGGCAGAATTATAACCAGTTAGCTGATGAAAGGCAGAGCTTTCACCAGCTAACTAGCAAATCTTAAGGCAAAATAGCTGGTGAAACCTGAGACTGGCCAGCGAAGGTGTATTTTTTCCCAGGTTGAATTTTTTCTCAACCAAACATCCTGAAAATAGTTTCTAAAGATGCATATTGAATTTACACATCAAATTCAAGATCCGGATTTGATAAAAAGGATGTTTGAAGAGGTGCCAAAGTCATATTAGACACCTATTTTTGGGGTACATAATCAGTTGTTTTTTCAATTCTTCAAAGCACATCTGCGAGCCTTGGAAGGCTATCTGCACATATCAGAGAATCTACAAATGCTTTATATCTGAATTTGTTGTTCTATTGATACATGATCCAGAAAAGGTTTATAGAGACATGGTTGCAACCGACAACACCCGTCGTTGGTGGCTTCACAGCCTGAGTTTTTATTATTACTGTAGACTTATCTGTGGCTTATTTATGATCGTCCACACAATCTAGTGGATTTTTGGTTTATTGTAGTCCTTGATCCTACTTCTATACCTTATGTAAATTCTAGTGGTGGTGCAACTTGGTTTCCTCATTGTGTTTCTGGAAGGCTGAAATATGCAATTGGTGAAAATCTTCATGTCTCTCCTAATTATGGAAGATAGTCATGGTGGATGTGCCTGTGGACCTCATACTGAGAATTGGGAGCACTATAAACAGAGAGAGGAACTTCGTCTAGCAAGCCCTGAGGCCTTTGAATTCTTGCAGGTAATCGAGATTCATCAAGTTTTGATTTTTGGGTAAGTTTATGTTTTCGGTGGTTTAGGCGAGCCTGTGTGTGCTCATTAACCACCGAAAAGGATGAATGACTCCATGGACCAATAGTAAAGGCACAAGGTCTTCTAAGTTCTTGGAGACCTCACAGGGAGGTATCCATCCCAATTGGAGCCAGATGTTAGCGATCAAAAACGCACCGGCATTTTTGAAAGAACGATGCCTAATCTTGTAGGGGAAATTTGACTATCTTTCCGAGCTCAAAATGCATATCTGAAAGTACCATTGGAAAGATTAGGATTTCTAGATGTCGATCGACTTATTAAGCATGCAAAACAGACTCTCCATGACTGAGAAATTTGATTTTGAAAACATCTGTGCTTTCACCAGCGCAGAAGGCAGAATTATAACTAGTTAGTTGGTGAAAGCTCCGCCTTTCACCAGCTAAGGAGCAGATTTTCGGGTAAATTAGCTGGTGAAAGCCTGTCACGGCCAGAATAGCCAAATTTTCACCCAAATCAAGATTTTTTGGGTTTGAATGGTTTGAAATCTTCTTCAATAAGCTGGTTATGAATTATCAAATCAAAATTTGAAGGCCATTCTTGGAGATGAAAGTCAAAAGGGAATTTTTTGACTAGATTTGGTCATTTTCAAGGGAAAATTGATAGGGATCAAATGACACATCACCCAATTCGAATTTATCTTTGGAGGACCAAATCAAACAGCCTTGGGAAGCTAAAACTGCACTTCATCAGCAATCTTCTATTTTTAGAGATCATTAAATAGGACCTTTCCTATTTTGTTTTGATTTTCCATTCTAGATCCATTTTCATAGGATCTCATCCTACACTTGTTGTATCTATTTTGATTTGACTATTTTTAGTAAATATGATCCATCTTTCAAGGATCTAGATTTCATCTTGTAAGGCTATAAAGCCAAAGACATTTGGAGCACTAAGGGTTCAATTTTGGATACTCTTTGGCTATTGTACTAAGACGCTTATTTTTCAATACAGAATCAATCTTCTTTTGTTGTTAATGACAGATTTCTTCATCTATTCCATGTTCTATACTTTATTTCAGTTTAGCTCATCTATTAAGAACTTTCATCTTCTTATTTAGCTCATAAACTTGAACTAAAGGAATTCTTGCTGGCTTGTATGATCCTACACACTGTTGTACTTGATCATCTAGATCAGTTTTCTCCATACCTTTTGATATTACTCCGTCTTTTCATTGATTCTTAAAATCACTTTTTCATTCGATTGCATTGTGAGTTGTCTTCTCATTAGCTAATCTCTATTATCCCATTGATCCACACTTTCATTGTTCATGATTTATAAAGTTACCAAGCATCCTTACCCTACAACCCTAAGGAGTTTCTTGGAGTGATAACACCAGCCACTCCAGGGAAAAAACCCTTCAGATTTGAACAGTTTTGGCTCAACCATCCAGATTTCCAAGCAAAGATCCAGGATTGGTGGAGGGAGGCAGAGGTCCCCTGCCGCTCCAAGATGTACAGATTTCAGCAAAAGCTAAAGAACCTCAAACAAATTCTTAAACTCAGGAATAAGAAAGCCTTTGGCAACATCTTCGACTCCCAAAAGCAGTTGTCAGAACAAATGGGTGCAATTCAAAATCAGATCCAACTGCAAGGGTTAACAGACGAGCTTAAAACCCAAGAAGCAAAAGTAAATCAACAGCTGGAGGCCAGAAAAGGACAAGAAGAGATTTTATGGAAACAAAAATCATGGATCCAATGGCTCAAGGAAGGGGACCGAAACACCAAATTATTTTACAGAACTGTCATTCACCGACGTCATACTAATAGAATCACGCACTTAACCTCCACCAATGGTGAGCCCATTCATTCCCATGAATACCTGGAGACGACACTGATAGACTATTACAAAGATCTCCTCACGGAACCATTCCCGGACAGATCTGAGGCCATAGCTAAGGTCACGCAGCATGTTCCCTCCCTTGTCACTCTGGAGAAAAACTCAGCTCTGCTCCAGCCTATTACAATTTAGGAGGTGGATCAAGCGCTTCAACACACCCCCAAATGCAAGGCACCTCGCCCCGATGGCTTTACCAATGATTTTTTCCACCATTGTTGGTCGTTGATTAGGGTAGAGGTATGGGAAATTATTGAAGACTCCCAATCCACAGGACAAGTCCTTCAGGCTCTCAATGTGACTTTCCTCACCCTCATCCCCAAAGAGGGGCAGGCTCACCATCCTAAGAAGTTCATACCTATAGCCCTCTGCAAAATCATCTATAAACTTCTAACAAAAGTGATCGCGAGAAGAATCAAGCCCATCTTACCAACAATCATCTCTCCAGAGCAATCGGGCTATGTTGAGGGTAGACAAATCCTGGACAGCGTCATCCTAGCTCATGAAGTGATCCATTCTTTGCAGAAGACCAAAACGCCAGGTATGCTCCTTAAACTAGACCTTTCTAAAGCCTTCGATAAGATAAGTTGGGACTACATGCGGGAAATGCTCCTTGCCTTTGGCTTTGATAAGCTCTGGGTGACTTGGATTCTGAATCTAACCTCCTCAGCATTTTTTTCCATCCTTATCAATGGTGTTCCTTCTCGCGCATTTTCCCCTTCTAGAGGAATTAGACAAGGAGACCCTCTCTCCCCGTTCCTCTTCATCATTATGGCCGAAAGTCTTAACCGCTCTATTCACGCAGCTATTGCAAACAACTCACTGACAGGTCTACCTTTGCATGGCATCTCCCCCCCAATATCGCATAGCCAATTTGTGGATGACACACTTTTGATGGGTACCCCAACTACACGTGAAGCCAACTCCCTCCTCTCGATCCTCCAAACCTTCTTTGAAGCCTCAGGTTTGGATTGTAACAAAGATAAATCCCAAATCTTCTTCTTCAATACGCCCCCTCCGATTCAGCGACATGTCTCTGATATCTTAGGTTTCAACAGAAGCTCCCTTCTGTCCAAATACCTTGGCATCCCCCTTATTGATAATTCCCTCAGGAACTCCTCTTGGGAACATCTCCTTTCCTCTTTTACCAAGAGGCTTTCTTCCTGTACCCTCAGAGTTCTAAACCTTCCTAGTCGTCTCATTCTCCTTCAAGCTGTTCTTTAGGCCCTACCCATCTACACCTTCTCGGCATTTGTTGCTCCAAATTTTGTCCTCACAACCATTAAAATCTTACAAGGGAAATTCCTCTGGTAAGGCCTCAACACAGGGAAGAAAATAGCGCTGATCAGCTGGGACAAACTCTGCCAACCCAAAGCACAAGGAGGCCTTGGATTACGGGACCCCTTTATCATGAATAAAGGCCTAAGCGCCAAGATATGGTGGTGATGGCTAAAAAATCCCAAGGATCTCTAGGCAAGGCTCTGGAGGAAGAAATATGCACCAGATGTGGCGGAAAAGAACTTAATAGGATGGAATGGGGACAACCCAGGATCCTTAATCTGGGTAGCGGCTAAGAAGAATAGACAGCTAGTTACCCAACATGCTTTTTGGGAAATTATAAATGGGAAAACAACCCTCTTCTCGAAAGATTCCTGGCAGCAATGGCCAATTTTGGACCATGAGGATTGGGTTGAGCATATCAGCACCCAAGCTACACATGCGGGGGCCTAACAAAAGTAGTTGATTACTGGCAAGACAATCCCCCAGAAGACACCTAGCGGTGTTGGCACCTAAACAGGGAATGCATGAACCTGGAGGGGCATGTAGATCTGAGACCCTGGCAGGATAAATGTCCAAAAGGAAAATCCCCAAGCTCACAGGAGAGGATATCCTCCGATGGGGATATTTTCCACAGGGCACCTATATCATACGAGAGGCCTATCACATCAAAACTCAATCAGACCCTCCACCTATAAGGAAAGTCTGGAGCAAAATCTGGAATCTTAAACATTGACCTAAAATCACCCTCTTCCTTTGGCTTGTCACCCATTTGAGCATTCTCACCTAGGATAACCTCTCAAAAAGAGGTTTTGTTGGGCCGTCTATATGTATGCTTTGTGGAGAGGCAGATGAAACCATGAATCACCTCCTCAATTCCTGCCCTTATACTGCTCAAATATGGGATCAAAGTGTGCTTATTATGCGTACCTCGGATCGCGAAAGAGACAACATCATTGATACAATTACGGACTGGAGGGACCAATTGTTCCAATCTTCCCTCCTAAATCGTATATGGCAATTACTTCCCGGATTCATTCTTTGGTAGGTATGGAAAGAAAGAAATAGGAGGCTTTTCAGGAATGTTTCCCTCTCATGGCAACACTGTTGGAACCAATGTCGCCTCAATATTCTGGAAACTCTCAACCTTTAGCTCTGGACTGAAAAAGACTTGATCAACAACCCCTCAGAACTCCTGATCCTTCAGTACTGGAAGCCCTTCCCAATTCATCACCCAATTTCCCCCTCTTCTTCTCCCCCCCTCCCAGGAGCCCCTCCTCTTGGTCCACCCCCCCAGTCGACTTCATCAAGCTCAACTTTGATGGAGCCTCTAAAGGAAATCTGGGAGTAGTAGGTTACGGAGTAGTTTTCCGCAACCACCATGGACACATCATTCTCATTAATGCAGGCTCCCTTGGTCATACCACGAACAACGTAGTAGAACTTTGGGGGCTCATTAGAGGACTGCAATTAGCCATCGAGCACAATTTCACCAAGCTGATTGTAGAGGGAGATTCTCAAATCATCATCAATCTCTTCAGCAGAATTTTAAATGGAGAGTACCTGGAAATAATATCACCTAGTGGGAGACTCTCACATGGGATAAAAACTATCTCGGATCTGCTACAACCCAATCAGGTCGTTATACTTGCTCATATCAGGAGAAAGGCTAATCAAGTTGCGGATGAACTGGCTAATCTGGGGACCAACTCGGATGGACCGGAACTCCTCTGCAAAACGTCCCTCAATCCTGATCACCCTATTCTCCAGCAATGTATCCGCAAAGCTAGGGAAGTGGACAGACCCCCGGATGGGGTGTTAGTGCAAGCCAAATGGTGCAAAGAGGGAGTGCGGTCAGGCCAACAAGGCAAGGAGCCATGTGATGAGCTCGTGCCAACGAATGCCACCTTGACCATGCATTAATTCAACTTCACATCGCTGCAGCACCATTAACTCTGGTGCACCCGACCCTTATTACGAACTTCTCTATGGATTTTTCGTCTGCAATTGCTTCTCATCCTCACTCGCGGACTGACTCCCACATCCCTCTGCTGCCCTGGCCTAGATTTTCCTGGACTTTCATGGTGCTCACAGCCCCTGGCCCTCTCCAGGCTCTCTGCATTTTCCTGGAGCACTTAGTCATTTTCTGCCTTCAAACGCAGGAAATTATGCCGCGTCAAAGAGGACGGCTGCGAAGAGGCTCACCATGGCATCCTCCTCGACCCTGAGCCTTTGTTTCTCCCCCTGGTTCGCCCTCCACGATCTCCTCGCCACCTCTGCAGACCGAGCTAGCACCTCTCACCTCCTCCACCCCGCCTGCCTCTTGGTTTGAATGCTTAGCCATTATTGACAGCTCGTCGGGCTCTTCGTCGCATTATCTTGCCATCCCACCGAACTCCAGAACCATCGAAACTTCCCTTGCACCGATAGTTGGCTCCTCACGACCTCCCATGGGGGCGCCACCTCCTATTCGAAGTGCCCAAAACAACAAGTATGCATCTACCAACTCCCTCCTTGACTCGTAGTTGAAAGAAAGCTTAACCATTCTCTATGTTTTGGTCTTCGAACTCCGTCAGGGAATGGAGGACCTCCAATTTCGACTGCAGATGATGGATGGAAAGATCTCGACCCTCCTTCAAATTTTATCCACCTTCCAAGATGCTTTCCCCTCCAACCCAGAAGGCGCGACTTCAGCAGAGGAACCCCATACAGAGAGAGATTACAGAATTTCTCACCGCAACGTTCAGCAGAGGTCGTTGTGGAGCAGGTTAAGCATGAGGACACAGAGGTGGCGACAGCTACAGGACAGCATGTGTACAGTCTGCCTAGAGACGCCCTTCCATTTGCCAACAGGGACGAGAGCAACGTGACGCTGACATGCATTTGGAAGGCAAAGGGACACCTGTTGAAGAGGATTCTTTGTACGCGGCCATTCTAGCCACCTGGCCAGGTTACTCGCCAAGTGTATGACCCCACAGGTGTTCTTTTCTTTTTAATATTTTCTTCTATTAGTTGCATCTTAGTCAGCTTAGTTCTATTCTATAAGACTGTTAGACTATCAAATGCTAGACTTACCCAGCTGGCTAAACTGGTTTCCCCTCTATTGGGGTAGTTCAGTAACTACAGTGCAGTTGTTTTCAATTTTTTGTACCTCTGGTCTGGTTTTTTGAAGGCCCTTTATATATAAAATCTCTTACTTACAAAAAAAAAAAATTACAATTAAGATAGAATTATATTTATTGTAGGTTATTGTATGAAAACTTTAAATGGTCATCATTGTGTATATGTATATGTTTTAAATGAATTTTACTCATTTGAAATTTTACTAAGTATCATTTATAATCAAGAGAGTACCATCAAAAAGATCACTTCAAAAATTATATGAAGATAAGATGAATGATTGACAAAAGAAGGATCTGTATTGGTGGTAAGTAGCCTACATGTTTTAGATGAATGTACTAATTTGAAATTTACTAACTATGAATATACTCATTTGAAATTTACTGACTATCTTTTATAACTTAGAGAGTACAAACATGGAGAATAAGGTGAATAAGTAACAAAAACACTGAAATCAATTTTATCCACTGCCCAAACATTGAAATCAATCAATGCACTTTAGTAAGAGCAATTCATCAAACAATTTAGTTGGAAATTGTTGACTTTACGAACATTGAAATCAATGCAATTTAATAAAAGCATTGCAAGAAGCACTAAAATCAACTTTATTCATTATATAAGTAGTGATGACACTAAAAATTGAAATCAATTTTATCCATTGTACAAACATTGAAATCAATGCACTTTAGTAACACCAATGCATCAAACAATTTAGTTGGAAATTATTGACTTTACTGACATTGAAATCTATGCAATTTAATAAAAGCATTGCACGAAGCACTAAAATCAACTTTATTCATTATATAAGTAGCGACCGTACTAAAAATTGAAATCAATTTTATCCATTGTACAAACATTGAAATCAATGCACTTTAGTAACACCAATGCATCAAACAATTTAGTTGGAAATTATTGACTTTACTAACATTAAAATCTATGCAATTTAATAAAAGCATTGCAAGAAGCACTAAAATCAACTTTATTCTTTATATAAGTAGTGACCGCACTAAAAATTGAAATCAATTTTATCCATTGTATAAACATTGAAATCAATGCACTTTAGTAACACCAATGCATCAAACAATTTAGTTGGAAATGATTAACTTTACTAACATTGAAATCTATGCAATTTAATAAAAGCATTGCAAGAAGCACTAAAATCAACTTTATTCATTATATAAGTAGTGACCGCACTAAAAATTGAAATCAATTTTATCCATTATACAAACATTGAAATCAATGCAATTTAGTAACACCAATGCATCAAACAATTTAGTTGGAAGTTATTGACTTTACTAACATTGAAATCTATGCAATTTAATAAAAGCATTGCAAGAAGCACTAAAATCAATTTTATTCATTGTATTAGTGACTAGTGATGGCACTAAAAATTGAAATCAATTTTATCCATTGTACAAACATTGAAATCAATGCACTTTGGTAAGAGAAATGCATCAAACACAATTTAGTTGGAAATTGTTGACTTTACTAACATTGAAATCTATGCAATTTAATAAAAGCATTGCAAGAAGCACTAAAATCAACTTTATTCATTGTATTAGTGACTAGTGATGGCACTAAAAATTGAAATCAATTTTATCCATTGTAAAAACATTGAAATCAATGCACTTTAGTAAGAGAAATGCATCAAACACAATTTAGTTGGAAATTGTTGACTTTACAAACATTGAAATATGCACAATTTAATAAACGCAAATTTCATGAAGCACTAAAACCATTGCATTAAAATCAATTTTATTCATTGCATAAGCATTGAAATCAATATTGGTATCCATTTTACAAACACAAAAATCACATTCTCAAGACATATTGAGAAAAAAAATTCCCTGATCTTGTTGGCATTGTGTCCACGCTCTCCTCACATCGTCTCTAGTTGATTCCAAGTATGTATTTGGATACAATTTCATTTTTTTTAATTTCCTAATTTGTTTAAATGTTTAAAAAATAAGCTTAGATTATATCTTTAATTATTAAATTGGAGCAAGCTTAATTAACATGGAGCCTGGAGAAAAACAAAAACTAGCACCACCATAGGAAGGCACACCAAACCCTAACCTACAACCAAAAAATATAAAAATGGAAATTTATGAATGTTTGAGGTCTCTTAGAACTCTTGTTCAAGACTTATGGAGTACTAGAGATCCCTCACAATTGTCATTGCCTAGTTCCTTGGACACCCTTATATCTTCCATTAAAAGTTCCCAAGGCCAATTAATTAATATTTCTAATTACAAGGCTAGAATATTTGAATTTTATAGGACTGGACTAGATAAAAACCAAGTTAGATACCTAAACATTACAAAAAAATAGATGATGGAATTGTTCATTGATCCTAGAACTAGACTATAACCACCAGTCACAAAGAGACACATTTGTATGGACTTATGCATCTACCAACCCTTTTTAGATAATTGGATGGATAGGTGATTTATGGTTTTTGACAAACCTCCTTGACATAATAGGGAAATGTCTTTATATCTCCTCAGGAAATTATGGGAAGAGTTTATGTTAAGTCTCCATGTCAACTACTGTGACATTAGTGAATTCCAAAGGGTGGCTCATGGATCTGCACGGGATAGAGAAAATTCTAAGTGTGACCCAATGTTAGGTCCTCGTCCTCCTATGCGAAGGCCTAACCATGATCCAGAGTATATTGAGAATGAAATGAAGGAATAGGTACAACAAGGAAATACACAAAGATATTGAAAGAAACATAGTATTAAATTTAAATTAGATTCTATTAATGAATGGAATACAAAAGAATGTAAAATGAAAAGCACACAAACTAGGTAGAATGGTGGTAGCTTATCCCTGAAGAGAGAGATGTTTTGAATACACTCATTAGAAATAAGTTGATTACAAAGAGGCCGAAAAGTCATTTTAACATAAAGCATCAATGTGAAAACCCTAAACATCCAAAAACCTAACCCTAGAATATGAAATGCCAAAATGTTTGTGGGTCCCGATTTGGTTAATTGATACATCAACTTCCGAGAGGCAATAATTTTGCATACAATATTCGTTTGGGCACTTTGTATCTTGTTGGAAAGGTCTAGCTGAGAATTACATTTTGAACGGACCAATATATTCCTATAGTATAGCATATATTCCTCCTACATAGTTTCTTCATGCTCCCATGTTGCATCTTCGAGACTGTAGCATGTCCAATGAACCTTTACCAACCCTATGGCTTTGTTCCTAAGGACTTTGACTTTTCGGTCCAAGATTTCTACTGGTTCTATCCGGAAATCCCCTTCGTTTTCAACCTAGATCACAATCCAATCAATTATGTGGTTAGGTTCAGGCACATATTTCTTTAATAATGATACATGAAATACATTATGCACTCTCATTGATGCAGGCAATGCTAAATGTATACAATTGGCCCTATATTTTCTAATATTTCAAAAGGCCCACAATATCTCCCTACCAACTTTGGGCAACAACTCAATCTTATTGAACTTCTTTTTGCTTTCACTTTTAGGAAAACATGTTCTCCCACTTTAAAATCTCTAAAAATTTTGTTCTTATCTGCATAGTTTTTCTACATGTCTTGTGTAATCTTTAAATTTTTCCCGATACTTGTCATCCACTCTTCCATTTCCTTTAACAAATCTAGCCCAATGATGGCTCTATATGTTGATTTGTCCCAACTCACTAGTGTGTTACACTTTCTTCCGTACAAAGCTTCAAAAGGACTCATTTTTAATCAGGCATGATACCCATTCACTACAAGGAAAAAACCTTATAGCGGAGGTTTCTAGTGTTGCAAAATTGGCAAAAATTTTCAAAACAACCTCCGCTACAACATCTATTATCGATAGAAGATGTTTTTGTGGATACTATAACAAAAGTTGATTATAACTAAAAAAATCTGGGTGGAAGAAGGTGTTAGCGGATTTTTAAAAATTGATGTGTTTGTATAAGGCACAAGCACCAGTGTGTACGTACACCTACAACACCAATGTTGTACACTTAATTTCAAGCACTGGGGCAGTAAAATATGAAATCCATGGGGCAGTAAAATATTTAAGCATCGGGGTGTTTGTATTATAAGCATTGGGGCTTTAACATCAAAACGTACTGGGAGAGTTAAAAATAATTAGGCACCAAGGATTTCGTCATAGAATGCACTGGTGCATTATTAATAAGAAGTCACTGATGTTGTATAAAATAATATGCACCAGTGTGTTATAGGGAAAAATGCCACAGTGCATTAAAAATCAAAAGCATCAATGCTTTTCAGTAACAAACAAGCCTTGGTGCTTATCAATAACATAATAGCACTGGTGAGTATCAATAACACATATGCATCGGTGCTTCGTATAAGATTAACGCACTGATGGCCAAATTTTTAATATAATTTTGTGGTATTAAATTAATATTGAAATCAGTGCTAATTGATTACATAAAAGCATCGGTGTGAATTTCATATGAAACGCACCAGTGAGTTTTAATATTAAACGCGTCGATAAGATTAATAATTAAAATACACTAAGAAAGATCGACTTAATTATTGTTATTTTTTAATTCCATTATTTATTAAAAAAATTACATGTATCTTATATTTTGATCAGTGAATTTGGATATGATGTTTGGATTAATTTGTTATATCATTAGATTTTGCCTCTCTTCATTATAATATTTAGTCATCCATATATTTAATCAACGATGTAACATTTCACAGGGACATTGGACAATGCAATAGAATAAATTAAAACATATTTTATTATATGAATAATAGGGTCTTTGTCATATAAAATGGGACACTTATCGATAATATCATGTCTTTCAATTCGGGCATTATGTCCATTACATTAAACAAAAATGTCTGATTTTCACAAACAATTATTTCAAAAAAATACAATTGCAACTTGCATTGATATCCAAATATATTGGTCATTGTTTTTCATTGGAACTGTTGTTAGTGATCAAACTACTTCCATGCCTTGGGTTATTTTGCTAAATGTTTGGTTGATTGTCTCGATTGTTTTGTTCTTCTTGAAGTTCCATCTACAAACATAAAAATAAATTGTAACGAGTCTATTTACATTGGTAAGAATAATGAAAATTGAAATAAATAATATACAGGAATGTAAATTGAAAAGTGATGTACCTCTAAAGAAATAAGTGACTCATGAATCATACACATGCTCAAAATCAAATCTCATGCCTTGTTTCAACAATTCTTTTGTTGGCTCAGTTCCATACTTTTTTTCCTGCAAGTTTATACCCCATCATAAATGATATATTTAATACAAAGTATTATTTTTGTTTCATTAATTATAAAACGATGGAAGTAAGACAACATAGATTATACTTACAAATTTGACAATTAATTTTTTATATGCCAACCCTTAATTAACCCAATGTCAATCAATTTTTCTGATGGCTCTTCTTTGTATGTTAGCACATGTTTGAAGACATTCAAGGATGGATGTTGTAAAACAACTTAATTAATTACATCATCATTTACATCTTCTATATTAATTAATTTTGTTTTGTTATGATGACATTTTGTTCCCTTGTTGTTGGTGCCTATAGAACATTAAACATATGTGAATTGATAGATTGTTTGAGACATGTCATCTAATATTCCTAAGTATATTCTTAATGAAAATTTCAAAAAACAAATCATATTGAATAGTATTTTTTCATTCACCTGATTCATCCCTCTGCAATTTTTCCATCAACCTTTTATGCTATTCTGCACCTAGGTCAGAAATAATGTTATTGAGCTTTCTCATTTTGTGGCCCTGCATGACACACATTAACCAATACATATTAGTTTAACTTACATATAGTTTAACCATATTAATTTTGTATAGAATTTACAGAGAACTTGTCTTTTTTGTTTTTTCAGATGTGTCATCATTGTGTTGACCTAAAATTTTCTTATTTGAACTCTTCTCACTCATATTTTTATCAATATACAACATGTACCATTCAATAAATAAATTATTAAATATATTTTATAAATAAATCACATAATTTTCAGCAAAAACAAATCGATGTAACCAGTGTGTTTTTTATATACAAAGCATCGGTGTATTTATTACATAAAATGCATTGGTGTGTTCCATACAAAAACACGCATCGAACAATTTAATTTATTTTTGAAAAGATTGTGAATTACAACAGTGCGATATATATATGGAGGACATCACAACGACTACAGCAGAAAACAAAATCATAGCAAAAAAATTAAACACTCATAAAAAAACAACAATAAAAAAATTACACATTGATGAGAAGAAAAAAATAAATAAAAATAAATAAATTATGTGACAACATTTTCTGTGTTGTTTAGATGAGAACATTGGCGATATTTTTTTTATGCACCATATTTTTTAATTTTTTTTTTTTAAATCTGGCTTAATCGGTTCGTTCCTTATACATAAATGCATCGATGCATTTATGTCGAAAAAGCGCACAAGAAAAGCAGAAAACTTTAAACAAAAACCGTTTAAAAAAATAAAAATAAAAAAGGAAGAGGGTTGACTGTGTTTGGGATCCGATGAAATAAGTGGTCCCTTTACATCATATTCCAAACACTTATATATAGAAAAACAAACTCATTATATCTAAAATACCTAAAACAAAAATCCTTAATTCTAAAGTGATAGAGGGAGTTAAATCCTAGGGTGAAAATTTTCATTTACATAAGAAAAAAAAACAAGGGTTGAAGGTAAGTATGAATTTCTTTTGTTTTCTGAATGTAGGGTTTTGAGTGAATCTATACCCTTCAAATCCTGATTTTCTGAATATTTTTGTTGTTCCAATGTATTCTTCTGCTCCACAGTGCTCCCCGGTGTGTCTCTCCTCAAAATCTATCTCTTGTAAATTTTGACAAAATAATGAAAAATATCGAATACCTTCTTAATATTAAACAAACTTTATGAAAAAGGGTTTAAAGTGAATTGCCATACCCTTCAAATTCTCATATTTTGATTAATATTGTGGTTCCAAAGTATTTTGCTCCTCCATAGTGTTCCTCCGTATGTCTCTCTTGCAAGACTCTCCCCTAAAAAATTTTGCAAAATAATGAAATAGTGAATAGCTTTTTAGTATTTAAATGACTTTATGAAATTCGATTCCCGCTCTTTTTTTAATTGTTTAAAAAAATTGCGCCTTTTTTTTTAACTTTTTTAGCACAACGGTGTGTTTATGTAAGACACATCGGTGCAGACATATTACATTACGCATCGATGCATCCATATTATTTGATACACCAGAGACATAATTGTTTTTTATTAACAAAATCTAGAAACACGGTGTGGTTGATTTTGCTGGATTAATGAGAGGGGGGGTGAATCAATAATAAAGCAATTCAATCCTTTTTAACCACAATATGCAAGTGTTATATCAATGTAGCATTATCATCCAATAGTTGCAGAGTAAATAAGCAACGAACAAATGAGCAATCATACACATACACAGTACACCAGTATTTTTACGTGGAAACCCAAAGCGGGAGAAAACCATGAAATGTTTTTTCTTATGTCTTTAAGAATTACATTCATTAGAAGCACCAACTTCCTTTGTTTTCCAGCGTAAACTGGAAGGAGGCTCCAACCCCCTAATTTCTCATGCTACAACCTGAGGGAAGCTCCAACTCCTCAATTCTTAGGCTACAACCCTCTATGTTCTTCAGCTACAACCAGAAGGTGGCTACAACCACCTATCCTTGCCCCGTCCAACCTCCATGACATATAAGTAGAATGATGGAACCACTGTCACACTATCAGTGTGAGATATACTGTTGTAAACCTATACCAATCAACCTGCACCGAACAACTTGAACCAATAACCTAAACCATTCATAAACCATGCATCAACCTGTACCTTAATCTGTAATCAATCTATACCATAAACAAGTGCATCAACCATGCACCAACCTGTACCTCTACCTGTACCATGAACAAGTGCATTAACCATGCAATAAACCTGTACAAATAACATGTCACAACAACATGTCCAAACAACCTATCACAACAACTTGTCTCATCAATCTTATCAACCAAATCATATCTACTCACCAAGATCAATCACCAAGACAACTCTCAAAGATGTGCATCAACCAAGCATAACACAACAAATCATAATCATCACCAAGATAAATATGTTCTTCTAATAATATACCAATACAAGTATGTTACATCATCCATAAACCATGTGTCAACAATACTACTAACAAGTGCCTCCAACCATGTACCAAGTATGTACCAATTATGTATCAACTACTCATCAACTATGACTCAT
>ML800389.1:111468-127628 GCA_009831015.1 Picea engelmannii
ATCATCAACTATACACCTCATGTATGTGCCAACTCATCAACTACTTGTCTCAACCATGTACCCAACATGTACCTCAACCAAAAACCCTCATCAATTTCATCATCCAAATCTGATTTGTAACTCTGTAATAGACCTAGTGTATATGATCACATACTTGCAAACCTTCCTTAAATTTAACAATAAGAGACTAGCATGTTCATCAAACTTTTCTTTAGTCTCACATGATTAGTTTTGGATTAGTCAACAACCCTAACTTGAAATAATCACAACTATGTACCTGTAATGAATAAATATCTGAAAAATAGTACACAATGTTCTTCAGTGTGGTTTATGAAATTCCTCTAGGTGTCACTACTTGGAACCTCTCAAAAAAGGAGTTATAGAAAAAACGACATACCTTGTTGAATTATGGCTTATTCTAGAGAGCAAACTTGTAGAGTGTGCCTCACACGAAATATTTGTTGTATGGATATAAAAATTTTACATGAAATACTACATATTGTACTCTAACGAACACTTTTTTTCTTACTTAATTTGGATCTATTATGAATAATTTATGACGTTTTTACCCGAAACACATATTTTAGACTAGTTTCAGGACTAGCCACAAACCCTATTTTCCACGGAGTGTAACTCCAAAACTAAAACGACCCACAAGATGAAATTTGTACCACGTCTAGTTGGATATGTTTTCTCAATGGCCTATCCATTTCATGGTCTGAATCATTCTAGAAAAAAAAAATATTGTGAAAATGGTGAGATGGCCTATAAATAACATACCTTAGAAAACATCATCAAAAGAATTTATCCTCCCTTGAATTTTGGCCTTCTTTACTTCACCTTCTCTCTGAAATTTGGCTTAGATATCCTTTGGTTACCTCATTCACCTGTAGATATTCAATATTCTCAAGTGTGATATGAAATGAGAGAGCATTGCCTCTTATTTATACTTTCATGTAGCTTCCTCAAGGGGTTACCTTTTAACCATCTTAACCCACTTTCTTTATTTTAGGGTTAACCAACTTCTAACCACCTGTCCAATTAGTAATTTATCCATTAAATTTATCATTTAACTAATTTATTTTGTATCCACTTTGACTTATAGTACACTCATTACTTCACTTTACCTCAAGGGGTTACCTTCTAACCATCTTAAACCATTTTGTTTATTTTAGGGCTAACCCACTTCTAACCACTTGTCAACTTAATAATTTCTCCATTAATTTTATTATTTAAATAATTTATTTTGTATTCACTTTGAATTATAGTAGACTCAACACTTCAGTTTATTATTTACCTTCTAAAAATCTCTTAAACCACTTTGACTACTTTGACCTTTTGGGGCTTCTAGATGACTCGTGAGGGTTCTTCAACTTCACATGGCCATAACTCTCTAACCGTGAGGAGTTATGTGACGTTACACATACCACTAGAAATGGGATGACATTTACTATCCATATAGAATAGTATTACCTATAAATATATCAAAACTCATACTATTATCCATCAAACAAACTTGGATCCATTACCCAAACCTGGGTTCTCCAACTTCATATGGTCATAACTCTCTAACCGTGAAGAGTTATGTGACATTCCACATACCACCAGAAATGGAATGACATGTACTATCCATATAGAATAGTATTAGCTTAAAATATATTAAAACTCATACCATTATACATGAAACAATTTTGGGTCCATTAACCAAACCTTTTTGCTACTGGAATTTGCTACTGGACTTTCTCCAAGGGTTGACATCAATCACTAAAGGTTGAAATCAATCTACAATATCACTCTCCAATGGTTGAAATCAATGAAAACCAGCAATCCATACCAACTATCCATCAACCTAAGCCAATTGTTTGACAGATTTTTCAATGCATCGGTGCTTATTGTTAGTATGCACACTAGTGCGTTTATGGTTTATAAGCGCATCGAGATGCTTCTAAAGTTATTTGAACTTTAATTTGCACACAAAATAGTATATTCATCTCAAATTATTTGTTATGATGAATTCACATGACTTGCAATACTTCAGTATACATTTTACGTTTTATGTCACCTTATTCTTAAAAAATGGTTTCAAAACTTTATTCAAACTTAGATTGTGGTATGGTCCTTGAAATTTATTTTAGATATGTACAGAAAAATTTATTGCTAATTTTATTGAAATGTGGGGAGAAAATCTCATTATATGATTAAATGGTCAATTCTTCAAATTCCAACCCATTCCATATTGTTCAAAGTCCATCGCGGAGTTATCCCTTTCAATCTTCAGTAAGTTTAACTTATTTCATTTATGTTTCGATTATCTCGTTGATTTTTTTTTATCCATGTCAATCTAAATAAAAATGTATCCAAATTTGTAGTTCTTCAAAAGTTGGCAATGGAGACAATCAAAAAGAGGTTGGTATGGATGATTATTTATGGGATACGACTTCCATGGAGACAATGTTGTTAGACGCATTCCAGAATGATGAGCTAGGGGATGATGCTCATATCAATGATACCATTTTTGAAAGCCTAAAATATACTTCCACCACCCCTCTCTTTGGACATAGTGTCCGTTCAAAGTCTACCCAGCTTGGGACAACAATGTTACTCTACAATGTGAATGCAAACTTTGGCATGTCAAACGCATGTTTATTGGTAATATTGAGGTAATTGACCAACAAGTGCCTTATATTAATTTTGTAAAATTTTGTCACAATACAATCAACATTAGAAATAGTTTCTTTTATAAACGTTAAATGACCTTGTACAATAATTATGTTTCCCACTAACTGTAGGATATTCAAAGATAAGGTTCTTCCTGGTGATAATGTTTTTCCCGATAGTTGCGAAGAGGTAAAGCAATTGTTGAAAATGTTGGGTGTTGACTATATATCATATCATGCATGTCTGAATGATTGTATTCAATATAGAGGGGAATATGCAGAAAAAGAGATATGTCTCAAATGTGGGTATGACAGGTACCATAAATCAAATAAAAATTGTAAATCACATGCTCCTCCTCATAATATATTAAGGTACATGCCTATAATCCCAAGGACTCAAAGTCTCTTTCATTGCAAATAATTAGCTATGTTGTAGGGATGGCATGCCTCACATAGAAGTGAGTCGGGAGTTATTTGAATCCCAACAGATTCAATAGACATGAAGCATATAGAGAATACATGGCCAGAAAAATTCAAGGATGAAGTACGAAGTATACGACTCAGCATAACAATGGATGGCGTGAACCCATATTTCCTTCAAAACACCAACTATTTTGTTTGTCCTGTAGTAGTTATCAATAACAATATCCCCCCATGGTTGTCTGTCAAGAATGAACATCTTATGTTGACTCTTATAGTCTCTTGTAGAAGACAATTGAAGAGTATGGATGTCTACCTACAACCATTGGTAGATGAATTGAAGGAATTATGGGAAGGGATACATGTATAGGATGTATCAAGACCCAACACAATAAAGAGGATTTTTACATTGTATGGCATATGTGCTTACACCAGACATGATTATCCAGGCTTAGGAGTTTTCTATGGTAATTAACATCTTTATTTATTTGTTTATTAATATTTATTTTCATATTTTATTCATTGTGATTGACATTCTATTCTTAAATGCTAATGTGTTATGTATACAATAATTTCACAGGTCCTATAACTAAAGGCTAGCATGGATGTAAATGTTTTGGACCCTCTATGAAGGATAGGTGGTCCAACCACCTATGAAAGCCAGTGTATGACTGCTCGAGTGTATTCCTCCCAAAAGAACACCATTATAGAAGAGAAACATCCACTTTCAATGGTAAACCAGAGAGAACCCAAATTCATGTAATAATGACACCAGCAGAATGACTTAGAGCATATGAGAGAAATAAGGAGAAGGAGATCACATAAAAAATTTATTCAAATGGGGAGCCTATGTTTGATGATCCATAATTCTTCAACACCTATGTTGAGAAATTTCCCACTGGGATGAAAATGAAATTTATATTTTATGGGCTCCCTTATTGGGAGCATCTTACTATTGTCCACTTACTAGATCCCATGCATATAATTAAAAATGTTTCATCTTCTTTATGGAGGCACATATCATCAAAATAAAGTGACACATTAGATGTGAGGAGAGATATTATTTATTCAAAAACTAAAAATAAACATTGGCCAAGACTAGAAAGTAGAGGAGAGGTTGGTCCCTCTTAGTCTTTCAAAGAAGGTGATGTTCCATGGATTTTGAAGAAAGAAGATATTTCTTTGGCAAAGGAAGTTATATTGGGTGTGAAGGTGCCTTCTTTATATGGTTCTTCCCTACAACGTTGCTTCACTGTGTGTCAAGACCATTTGTCGAGGTTGAAATCACATGATCATTTGAACCTTCTAAAGGTACGACGTATGTCAAAAATATGATTTTGTTATTTGTAATTTTTATTTTTATGCCATGGGATAAAACATAATTAATTTTTTATGTGTTTACTTTGTAGTGTCAATATCCTCTGCTCGTGCAATGGTTTTGTGAAACATGAATTCCCCCATGACCTAAGGCATGCCATATCTAAATTATCTACATTTGTATGTTGGATCACATCTGAAGGAGATTCATATGGATAGAATTCCATGGTGGCGTCAAGAGATAGTTGAGATTGTTTGTATGTTTGAGAAGGAACTACCGCCGAGTTTCATGGACTTGCAAGTTCATATTCTAATTCACCTATTATATGAGGTTGAATTATTCGGGGTGGTATTCTATCGTTGGATGTTTTTTTTGAGAGGTACATGAATAAATTGAAAGGATTTGTTCGTCAAATGGAAAATCCTGAGGGGTCCATGGAAGAGGGTTACATGTCGTATGAGTCTTTTTATTATGCCAGTGAGTACATCAAGCAGATCGAAAACACACTAGGTGCAGTGATTTGGGAAAATGAAAGGGATGAAGACTAAAGATAAGGGGAGCTTCTCCAAATGAATGGAAAAAGGAGATTGATAAATAGTAAGTGACTTATCGTTTGTCAAATTTCCACACTATAACTATTCACACTAAACTTCATAATGTTATTTTCATGATCTCATATGTACTATATGTTGGTTTGATTTCATGAATGCATCAACGAATTCATAAATTGATGCCATCAATAAATTCATTCTTTACAATTCGGAGGCAACACAGTTGTGGGTCGCATTGTACGAACAGAAGAGGAGGAAATGGGAAAGTGACAGGAAAGAATTCAGACAGTTAAATGGTAGAAGCATGCCTTATCCTGATCATTTAAAAGAAAATATGCCAATGATATGCCCCAACATTTGGGTTGTTGACCAATTTAGAGAGAAATATGGTGCATCTGGTCATTACCCATGTGAAGAAGAGGATGCACTAAACATAGGGATTGGTTGCAGCAACTCGGTAATAATATTTTTGTATACATAATTTTTAACTTCGTAATGCACATTTGAATTGTAAGTACATCTATATTATTTTATATTTTAATGGTCGGGTTATTAGACACATATTGACACTATGATTTGTTCATTTTTTATAGGTGCATTTGTTCCCATCTATGTGGTCATATGGAAATCATTTTTGCACAGAGGATGTCGATGATGGACACATGGCACAAGACTATGGAGTGGAAGTCGAGTTCGACCAATATAGTCATGCTAGCCACTACGATCAAAACACCATACAAGGGAAGTTAGGTTACGTCGGAAAGATACAAGAGATCATACGAGTGGACTTCTCTTCTTTCCAATGTGTCATTTTAGGTGCAATTGGTGGGACACCTTTGATTGGAATAATGTGAAAGAAGATCATGATAGTGGATGATATGTATCAACTCTAAAAAGAAGTGGGATGAAGCTAAGGAGACTTATGTTTTCCCAAAACACTGCAACCAAGTGTTTTTTAACCCAGATGTGTTGGATAGGGATTGGTGGTTTATATTAAGACATGACCCTAGATCAAAACAAAATTTTGAGAACAACGGTGTTATCATGCCAAGCGAGGAAGATAATGAGGGTGATGACAACAGAGAGTGATATGTACATGTTTTATTTAATATTTAATATTGTTGTTGTATCTTTTTGTTATATTCTTTATTTCACTAATTATATTGTTTTGTATTCATCTTCTAACAGAAGAAATGTTAAGTTAACTATAACAAACCTTTGAACAATTTTAGTTGGTTAATAGTCAGTTTGATGTGTAATGTGTTTGTCTTTCAAATTATTTTTTATTGCATGGAACGTTTGTTATTTGAACATATTTATATTTCATTGCATATATTTAAAAATATTTCATCTTCTTTAATTATTTCCAATTGTGAAATCCTGAAAAATGTTAAATGTCCAGTTGAACTTTTAATGGAATATGAAATTCTACTTTTATGATGATAAAATTAGATGTAATGATATGGTTGATATGCATGTTTAATAGTACACCATTTTTTAGGATATGTTAACATGATGATTCAAAAATGGAGCTTATGTTCATTTATTTTGTAGATTTAAAAGTAATATTAACAAAAAATGTGGTTTATAATTAAAAAATTAAATCTATAATTTGTGATAATTTAGTTTTTAACTAAAGTAGTGTTTGTTAGTTTACATACTTTTATCATTTATTTTGAAAATATTTATAAAATTATGCCCTGAATGTTGAGTAAAACCAAAATTAATGAAGTAATATTTTAAAATTTGATAGCAATCAACTTATGAAATAATGACAAAAATAACAATAGGAAGATTTGCATCCATAAGATTTTAAAGCCAATAGAATGCTTATCATTGGAGATCATAATTTGTTTATAATATTAATTTTTAGTGTAAAAGAGTCTATTCAAAAAGAGTAATTAGTACAATGGAAAATAATATTTATTTATATGTAATTTGTTTTTTGAAAAGCAAAATTAGTTAGAATGAATATGTATAATGAACTATCTATGCAATTATAATTTCATTTTTATAATTATAGTTTCAACCATATTGAACTTTGTAATTTATAAAAATAAGCATGATGATGATAACCATCTTATAACAAACATAAACAACATATAAAATACACATTTATATTCGCTAGCTAACATCATCTAATTATATATACCTCTAGCACATATAAACATCATTAATTAGCTAGCACACATATCTAATAATTTAACATGCCATCATCATTGTGATCATATCTAACCAAAGACAAGCATTTTCTAACATCATCATCACACGCATCTAACAAGAATCATTTAACATACACATCTATAAAGCACATTTAACATTAAACATATCTAACACGGCCTAAAAATTTACACATCAACATCAACATATAAACTAATTAAGTATATCATCATGATCAAGAGGAAAAATGCATGCCTAATGAATAATGCTATAACATACACATCTATCAAGCACATTTAACATCCAAATCTAACATGACCTAACAATATAGGCATCAACAACAACATATAAATTAACTACATCATCAACATGATCAATAGAAAAAAATACCATATATATATATATATATATATATATATATATATATATATATATATATATATATATATATATATATGGTCCAGTCGATGGCATAATCTACATATCTACAACAGTAGTGGAGGCCTGGTCTTTAGTGGAAGGTGATGGATGATGAATAGGTCATTCCTGCTCATCTAGGTGAGGCGAAAGAAGAGGATGATGAATAGGTCATTCATGCTCATCTAGATGAGGTGAAAGAGGAGGATGAGGAAAATGTGTTGCCTCCTGATGATATGGGTGAGGTGAAGGAGGATAAGGAGGATGAAAAGAAGGATTATCAAGGCCACTCTCATCAATCGATGGGGTACTGGATGAATGGGTTGTATTGGAAGAAGAGTTGTGCCTATCATCGGGATCCCTCCTCATTGCTAGTAGCCTAGCAGCTCCAATGATATGACGCATAAGAGGCATCAAATCATGCGGCATCTCCCTCCAAATATCCAAGGGCATAAGATCTACCCTGATGTCTCACATCAGGGCAGGGAGAACTCCCACCTTAGTCAAAAGTGGAGAGAGTCAGTCGCCCAAATCCAACCTGAATCTGGTATTGAGCCTATAGCGCATGTTGTCGGGTATCTGCACCTGAGAAAGTGCCAATATCTAAAATATATATAGTACAAAACAATAATTACATAGTTAATTCATTAAAATATTTAATCAAACAAGTTAAAGAACGTGTTAGAATTAATTTTATTCTAATTAAGTAAGACAATAAAATGAAACTATATTAACTTAAACAAAACATTAATATTACCTCTATCATATGGTGGCTCATCTGTTGTGAAGAGGATGTTCGGACATCCTCACCAATCCAAACCCGTGTAAGGACATGACACCATGACAAACATGTGATCTGTCGCACTGCCTAGTAGTCTCATTGCATTTGGCACAATCCTGGCCAGAAACTCCACTTGTCCCCTCTTGGGCATCATCTCCCCCCACATGTGCATCCTCACATGACTCCTCATCCTAGGAGGCTGACAGACAAAATTTGACCTCATCTCTGGAAACCTCTCAAAAAATAAGAAAAACAACTCTAAGGAAAATGGGAAGTTCGACCTCCCACGTATCATAGCCTGACATTTGTCAAGCACTATACAAAACTGCTGCAAAAAAATGGTAGACCATCTGATACACTGTGGACGATGTACCAACGAATCAACATAATACAAAAGAGGGTCACTAATGCACTACCCATCACTATTAAAACGGGTTATGGTAGTCATTAAGAGTGAGAGGCACATAACGTCCTCTGCATCGAAAGAGGTGATTTTCAGTTATCCACCAGACACTTAAAAATTAGTTGGGGATAGTACATCAACCCCAATATATCGCTGAGAGTACATGAGTTGACTCTCAGTGAAAACATGTAGTAGGACATATGGGAATTGGGGAGAATCATCCCCTCTCTTAGATATCCTAGTGATAAAGTAAATATCCTCCTCAGTGGGATGGTAATTGTTGGGTCTCAGAAATGTCGCATTTTCATCCTATTTTCCTTTCACTATTCCTCTCATTCATCCATATTCCATTATTCCATTTACCTTTCATTATACTATTTTCATAAATATATTTGCGTTTCACCTTATTATTTTCCACTTTATTCATTTTAGTATAAAAGAGAATTTATGATTAAATATTAGAAAATCAACTTGTTTTCATATATATCTCAAAAATGTGTGATCTTTGTAATGTTTAGGAATATGTGAAGGATTAATTCAAAAAGACTTATTGAATATTTCCTCCACCATTTCAAGATTTGAGGAGATAATTATTCAAGTTTATTTCAAGGAGAAGATCATGAGGAATATATAGCATATCTTATCCAATATTTATGAGAGATATGTATGAGGATTTGAAGGGATCATATTTTGTAATAATGAGAAATCGGTTGAGAGAAAAGTGGATATGTAATTATGAGATTCTTATCTTCTTTCCAAAGCTCTCATGTATAAAAGAAAGTGTTCTCTCTTCATGAGGGAGTATTCATTAGGATGAGAAAGTAATTAGTCATTATTGGATTAGAAGTGTTAGGATATTTAGACACTTAGGAGTTAGTTAAGATCTACTTGGTCTAATGTGTCGTTAGGTAAAAATATGTTTCTGAGTATATTTCTTTTCTGTCAATAAGACTGGCTATGATCAGCTATGTTTTTCCTTGGCCTCCAAGTTTTGCAAACCAATGAAGGAATTTTTATTTCCCAATCTAAGTATGTGTGTGACCTTCTTCGTTGCTTTCACATGGATGATTGTAAACCATCCCCTTCTCCCTTCCAGATTGAAGTCAAGATTAATGCCACCTGTACTTCTCCCGAAGTTGATGTCACCCTATACCGTCAGTTAGTTGGTAGCCTCTTATACTTGACTCATACCCGTCCTGATCTTTCCTTTGTTTTTGGTCTTGTTTCTCGGTATATGCAAACACCCCATGAAATCCATTAGAAAGAAGCTAAAAGGATACTTCTCTATGTCTGTGGTACAGTTCAGTTCATAATACATTATAGTTCAGGGGGGACTCCTTTATTGGTTGGTTTCACTAATTCAGATTGGGCCAGTGACCCTGATGATTGAAATTCTACTGTAGGTTATGTTTTCAGCCTTGGTTCAGGACCTGTCACTTGGGCATGTAAGAAACAACAGGCTGTTGCACTTTCTTCAGCAGAAGCAGAGTACCGAGTAGCCGTAAATGCAAGTCAGGAAGCCTTGTGGCTTCGACAGATCCTTTCAGAGTTTGGATTCCAACAACAACATCCAAGCAGGATTTTGTGTGGCAATCAAAGTTCCATTAAGCTCACCAAAGACCCAGTTCAATATCAGCATAGAAAACACATCGAGCTACACATGCACTTCATTAGAAAGTTCATTCATGATCAAGTTATTGAAGTGCTCTTTTTCCCTTGCAGACATTTTCACAAAGTCTCTTACAGAAGTGAAGTTTTCCAAACTTCAATCTATGTTAGGAGTTCAGGAAGTTGTCATTAAGGGGGGATAGGCTGTAATGCCTCCTTCCTTCTTCTATTGTGTCACCATTATAAATCCTTCAATCCTATCCCAAGTTGTTCTTAAGGTATATTTAAACACTTAGGAGTTATTTAAGATCTACTTGGTCTAATGTGTCATTAGGTAAATGTTTGTTTCTTAGTTTGTTTCTTTAGTATGCATTAGTATGCATTTGTAGTTAGGAAATCTGATGGTCATGATATGTTCCCGACATAGAGTGATCTGGCAGTTCATACTCTCCTCGATCTTAACAACCATTGATCTATGTCTTAAAACCTGATTGGTTCATGATCCCTATTTAAAGAGCATGGAGGGTCATTTGTCGATGATCGATTGTGAGAAAATCTCTTGTAAAATATCTCTGTAATATTTTTTGTTTGCATTAATAAACTGCTCCAAGTGGTCACATTGGCTGGTACCGTGGATGTTTCCCCGTAGGGGTTTTACTACGTCAAAGCATCGGTGTGTTGATCTTTGATATAGTTATGTGAGTGGTTACTGAAGGTTTTCGTCCTCTATTGGAATACATGTGTTGTCTAACAAGAAGGAGATTATATTTAGATTGGAAATTGATTAGAACTCAATGATATCAATTATTCATTTGGTTCATAGTCATTTGTTTGATTAGTTTCATGATTTCATTATTTTTTCATTTGATCATTGTAATGTAATTGAGATTTTTTTATTGTTATTGTGAGCTCACACATGTTTTCTTGTTTCTCTTCACATGTTGTTTTACTTTGATGCAATTTTCCATTTCCAAGTTAATTTCATTTAAGCAATTTCATTTCAGTCGTGTGTTTTAGCTTCCCACATTAGATTAACAATTCAATTCTAGTTATAGCTTCAACATTAGATTAGGTTAAATTATCTTCAATCCTGCATATACTATCCATGTTCTTCATAATTTTACGAACTCCCTGACAACGACACCAAAATGAAATCTACCAAATTATTGATTCCTACGCGTTATATTCTTATGGTGGTTTGCTAATTACAAAGGGTACAACATTTCAAACCATTAGCCAACCAATCATTGTATAATAGAACAATATTAATTGGAATTCATTTCAGAATTGATAAATTGTGCCTTCTCCCTCTGCCTCTCTTCGTCCCTTCTGAATTGGTTTCCCGCTCTAGATCCGTTCGCATGATGAATCTTACGGCTTCAATGGCGGTTCTTTTCACCTGAGACGCGTTCTTTACTCCCGTGGAAAAAAGATTCATGAATCTTTCAAATATTTGAAAGAAATACACAGATTCTTTGTTCACTGCTTCAATCTTTGATAGATTTGAGCGAATTTCTCAAGAACTTTAAACGATTCTACCTTCTGCATGAATCTTTAACGATTTTGAACGAATTCTTCGAGTTCTTTAAATGTTCTTCCGTCCTGCAACTCTTCTTCATGAATCTTGATGATTCTTGAAAAGATTACAAGAATCTTTATTGTTTCTTCCTTCTGCAATCTCTTCTTCCTTGTTCTTTCGAGCGTTGTACGCTCTGCTTCGGTGCGTGAGATTCTTACCCTGATCTTTTGAGCATATGAAGGTCTTCTTCCTTGTAGAAGTTTCCTACAAGAATCTTTCGAGAGTATGACGGACAGCTCTCCAAGCCTTGTGAAAAGTCTGTGTCAAATGCTTCTTGAGATCCGTGAAGCTCTGCACTGTGAGGATCATGTTGCTCTCTAGCCTGTGTGAAGAGGCTTACTGTTGTAGCTCTGATACCATGATAAATTGTGAAGCAAGAAATGCAGAGAGAAAGAATAGAACAGAAAACAGTATATTAGAATGTATGAAGAAGTGAAGATGTTGAAGAAGATGCAATGCAAAGGGAAATAGATGAGCTAAATAGGCTCAAGAAAATCAAGAATAGAAAGTACAGCTGGCAGTGTACAGTCAACTATTGAGGTTACATTATATTTAACAAGAATAAGTTATGCAGAAACTATAAAGCCATGAGGCAGATTGCAAAAATGTTTATTTTTAATTGGTTGAGTGTGTAGATTCAAAGGATGAAATCTAGCGATGGGAGATATGTTTGTTGGTTTATCAGCGTGGAAGGATGAAGGTGTCTATATCTTGTGAAGAATTTTATGCATCTCTTGATACCATATTTCATGAATGGTTGCTCGTGAAGAAGTGCATGTTCATTGTGGTTATCATGGGTATAGGTATACCGACTTGGAAACCATTCATGAAATGTATTGAAGGCCGAAAAGGCTTTACTACACAGATTCGCATTTTGACCATGCCCGATGCTACTGCCATATTTTCCTATCACTATATTTTCATATCAAGAAGATTGTTGGATTGCGATTCACATTTTGACCATGCCTCGATTGAACACTCATTGTGAAAATGGCAGTAGAAATACAACTTGAAATTTAAAGTCGGGTACTGATTGGGTTCTAACTGTGGTTTTTAAATTTCATTTTGAAATGTGAATTTGTCTAGAGTGAAATTGGAAACCAATTGGAATTATGTTGGGGGATGGACGGATTGTATCACTCCAAGATTTTCTTGTTAAAATATGAGAGGATGGGTGTGTTATTGGTAATGAAAATCTTGACCGATTGGTTTCCTTCCTTACTTGGACTGGGCAGACTGATTGCCTTATGCGAACGGGAACGAATTTGTGGCCTTGGTGAACCTGGACTAGTGGTTGCACGTGGACTTGGCCTTAATTTCTATACTTATGTGGAATGAATCATATATCCCCTCCTGTAGTGTCTGATCCTCGAATTGTGAATCAACGTAAGTAAGCATTAAAATTGATGCACGTGCAAGTGGGAACATCTATTCCATAGCGATAAGTGAGGTCAAGGGATATGGTCTAAGGATATGGTTTTTTTTTCAGGTAGAGTGTAGAGGTCAAAGGTGGAGTTCTATGGTTCCACCTCGATGGAGTAAGATTTCGAGGAGGTAGAGTATTTTATGGGTATATGGTTCTGTGACCACCTCTTTCCTGTCAATAAGACTAGCTATGATCAACTATAACCTTATGTTTATGTCATATCAAATAAATTTGTAAGTCATTGTTGTTAAATATATTGTACCCTCAACAGTATGACCGTACACTGCTAGATGTACTGGACAGTTGTACTTTCTATTTTTGTCTTGCTTGAGCATATATACCTCAACCGTCTTACATTGTAACCATCTTCTGAGTTCTGTACTTCTTCATACATTTCAATATACTGTTCTATTCTTTTCTCTCTGTATTTCTCTTTGCTCCACAATTTATCATGGTATCAGAGCTTTAGCAGTAAGCCTCTTCACACAGTTGGGAGAGCAACACGATCCTCACAGTGCAGAGCTTACACGCATCTTGAGAGCACGCGACACAGTTTTTTCACAAGGCTTGGAAAGCTGTCTGCAATACTCTTTAAAGATCACTGTAAGAACCTTGCGGAGGAAGCAGAGCATACAACGCTCGAAATATCCTGGACGAAGAGAACGCAGAAGAAGAAACCCTAAAGATTCTTGTAATTTTATTTTTTTCAAGAATCGTCAAAGATTGACGAAGAAAAGCCGGAGGAGGCGAGAAAGTTTAAAGAACTTGAAGATTTCGCTTAAACTTGTTAAATATTCAGGAAAAAGGCAGAGTCCTTTAAATATTCTTGGAAATCGCTCAAATCTGTCAAAGATTGTAGCAGATCACGAAGAAATCGTGAAATTTTTTCAAATCTTTGAAAGATTCACGCATCTTTCTTTCACAGGTGTAAAGAACGCATCTCAGGCGCAAAGAACAGCCACTGAAGCCGTGAAATTCATCCTGTGCATGGTTCCAAGGTGGGAAACCAGTCCAGAAGAGACGAGGAGAGCGCGGAAAGGGCGAAACCATTTCAGCCGTCAGATCTTGCGCACATGCCCGACAGCCGTTGGATCAGTGAGAAGGTGCATGAGGTTTAGTCCTCTGCAATGCAAAGGAGTGATTTTGACTTGTGAAGTCGCGAAATCCCGAAGTCATATTGACCGTCCGTTCAAGAGACATGTGGCGAGATCCTATTCCATCGCAATATCGAGAATCGGGAGTTGGACGAGCGAAATAATCTTCTCTCCAAAAACTCCGATACGCGAAATCCTGAAATCCCGAAACGATCACAGCCGTCCATATCAGAGGACAGGTGGCAGCAGATCAACGCATCGTCATATCAGGATTTTGGCATTCGGGGTTTCAAGTTGTCAAAGAAACTTGACATCGCAACTCGCGAAATCGCGATACGCAAAATCCCGATCAGATCTCAGCCATTCATCTCTCCTAGACACGTGGAAAACATCGCAGCGCCCGTCGGCATTTCGACATTCGGGGTTTTAAGTTGTCAAAGAAACTTGACATCACAACTCGTGAAATCATGATACGCAAAATCCCGATCCGATCTCACCCGTCCATTTCTCCCGGACGCGTGGCGTAAATCCGAAGGCTCGGAAAAATCCCGATAAGAAAGTTCATCGGCATATCGGGATTCGGCAAATCAGGAATCCTGAGAACAAGTGATCGGGTTTCTTTCCAGGGAAATACCCGACGCAAATCTAGTCGTCCATCTGTTCAGGATGCGTGGCAGAGATCGAGGCTTTTGGGAAAAGTTCCGATAAGCGACTTCATCGGTTTTTCAGAATTCGGCATTTCGCGGATCCTGGAGACAAGAGGTCTGGGACATAACATATCACGAAATCGCGAGAAGGGATCACGACCGTCCATCAGTTGAGGACGCGTGTCGCAGATCCAAGCCATCGGGAAAAATCCCGATAGCACAGCGCCATCGGAAAATCGGCGATCGCGGAATCGAGGAGACAGAAAACCTCGACACCAGAAATCGCGAAATCCCGATTCGCGATATCCCGATACGATCTGGACCGTCCGATCACTGCAGATCTGGACCGTTGAAAAGTCCAAAGGCAATTTTTCGCATTTCGGCGATTTGTAATCCAAAGAAATGGGAAAAGCCCGTAGCGCTTTAACACAAGGCGTGTGGTCACATTGCTAGGAGATCAAAGGGCCAATCCAAGCCCGATAAGCTCCCATCAGCCATCGAAACATCGGCATTTCACCGATCGGAGGTAAATACGAATTTTTCCCTCTAATTTTACTGCAAATTTTTTTTGAAATGGCATCATCTAGCAACCTAGGACCAACTCAGGGTCCGATACTTCTGGGAAAGAACTATGAGTTCTGGTCCCTTCGAATGAGTTCGTTCCTGCAAGCACAAGAATGTTGGGAACCAGTGGATCTTGGCTATGTAGAACCAGATCCAGCCGCCCTCACTGCCATGACAAATGCCCAGAGAATTGCTCAAGCAACTCTGAGGACCAAAGAAAACAAAGCGAAATTCTGGATTCAGAACTCTGTGGATGATTCGATATTCTCGAAAATCACAGGCGCTGGTACTTCCAAACAGGCCTGGGACGTCCTCAAAACGTCCTACCAAGGAAATGACAGGGTAAAAACAGTTAAACTACAGTCCTTATGGACACAATTCGAGACTCTCATGATGACAGAGTCCGAAACTGTAGATCAGTTCATGACCAGAGTCATGGGAATTGTGAACCAGATCAGACTCATTGGTGAAACCATCACTGATCAACGAATTGTTGAGAAAATTCTCAGAAGTCTACCCAGGAAATTTGAAATGG
>ML800389.1:131293-142076 GCA_009831015.1 Picea engelmannii
ATGACCGTACACTGCCAGCTGTACTGGACAGTTGTACTTTCTATTTTTGTCTTGCTTGAGCATATATAGCTCAACCGTCTTACATTGTAACCATCTTCTGAGTTCTGTACTTCTTCATACATTTCAATATACTGTTCTATTCTTTTCTCTCTGTATTTCTCTTTGCTCCACAATTTATCAATTGTAAGAGTTGTCAGAGTGGTCGTTGGTAACTTGTTGTGGCATAAACTAAAAGACAGTACTATGGCAGGACCCTTCTTCATGCAGCACAGAATACAAAACTATTGGACGTAGGTTTGTTGTTTTTCATGCAAGGTTTGTGTTCCATTATTTCAATGGATATGGGTTGGACTCTTGGTAATATGTTTTTGATCCAGAGAAACAATGGAAGGATTAGGCATGTGTGCAAATTTAGTTTTATTTCTAGTCCTAAGATTCAATGATGTAAACATATGAAATCCCATAACCATTGCTTCAATTGTTTTTCATTGCTCTCCAATTCACACGAAATTTAAATATTGTTCATTTTTGTGAATTATTAATACTTATCTATTAATAATGTTGAATCAATAAATATATGACCATTTGGAGTGATGAATTTATTAGAGCTATGGACTTTATTGCTTCAGTGTCATTTTGTGATTGGAGGTAGATATGTATTTCTTATTGAACCCATCATAAAGGACAAATATCGAGTTGTTATTGTGGGTCGATGGAACTCCTAGAAGGCACATCATGGAAGGAAGATTGATATGCAATTGAGCTTTGAAGATGATTAGTTGATGGCACTTCTCTGAATGAATGTAATCATGCTTGATGTTTTGGGAAATTTCCCTTTGCGTTTGTTAACGGATTTCTGCTAATTTGTCCATAGTTTCCTTTGTTTCAAAGGATTGTGTGAATGATAAAACATTACTATATATATATATATATATATATATATATATATATATATATATTTTGAAATTACAGCTGAAACTGTATCATTCTTGCTACGTCTCTCGTTTTTAACTTTCGGTCTAGAAGTTGCTATAGGGGGCAGTATAGGCAAGGCCTTAGGCATGGTTATGGGTTTTACAAGTTTTACACTGGATATGTCTATACGGGGGAGTGGTCTAATGCGCAAATCCATGGCTACAACGTCCACACTTGTGAAGATGGCAGTAGGTGTGTTGGGGAGTTTAAGTGGGACGTCAATCATGGCCTCGAATACTACCACTTATGAAATGGTCATGCCTATGTTGGAGAGTATTTTTCAGACAAAATGCATGGGTTTGGTTTTTACCATTTTTCCAATGGTTATCGTTATGATTGGTGTTTTAGAGATTCCTAGTACACAGAATTCTCAGCCAAGATCCCCCATAGTTGTGAAACATTCAAAAGTATTGAATGCAGTACAGGAAGCAAGGAGAGTAGAAGAAAAGGAATTTGAAACTCCTCGATTTGATGAAAGAGTAAATAAATCTATTTATATTTCTAATAGAGTGGCTAATGCAGCAAGGATGGATGCAGTTAAATTTGTTCAGAAGAGAATGCATGGTAATGTGCCAATTGCAGATGTCTACGGGGATGACCTACGGGAATGATGCTCGATTGGTGGTCAGAATTTCTTGTTGAGTGGTAGCAATGCCATCCATCGCTCTCATCATGTAGCCTGGAAACTAACCCTGTACATTGAAACAATAAGGGAATATGGATCAGAACGTTGTGGAGCATTTGGTCTTTGTCAAAGTTGGAAAGCATTGCATTGCAGTCGTTGATGCTAAAACAGTCTTGATTTACAAACATCACAATCATTAAACTTCAAGAATGTAAACATGCATCACAATTCTAGGGTTAAAAAAAAATTAGATTCAAAAATGGCGTTCAACTCATTTATCTTGTTGATAACTATAGGGAGAGTTTGACCAACAGAGAAATCTTTTGTGAGAAAAAAATGCAACAAGAAAAATAAGTCAACCATTTTTTTTTCTCGAGGGATTGCAAATAGGTTATTTGGGTAAGTTTGTTGCAACTCCACTCAATGCACAAGAAAAACAACTTGAAATCTTGGTCAGTTCGTTGAATACGGAAGGAGATCTATTCCAAAATCATCTCCTTTATTTGTGACTTGGCAGCCATCTCTCATGAAACTAACTTTGCAACTATTCCTTACCCACTTGATTCCTTCAGAATAATCGTTATGATCATAAAATATTTTTTGTCTTCGTCCTTGTCCTTTGGTAACTTATAGAAATTTGTACTAAATATCAGAGAATGCGGGTACCTCTATGCAACAATGCTACATTGAATTGTCAAAGCAGGTAAAGAAGGAAAGTCTCGGGAAAGTAGATCTGTATTTCCAGAAGCTAGTAGATGCCATGGTAACATGGACTGAGGCTTGGGATGAGATGCCATGGTAACATGGATTGAGGATTGGGATGAGCTCAATCTAACTTCCAACAATGTCAAATATAATTCTCCCAATGGAGCAGCTAAGTCAGCCAAAATCACCCAGGCTTTGAACAAAACATATATGTGTGGGTTGGGCATGCATCACTCATAAAATTTCATGCCCTCGACAAACCATTGTGGATTGAACTAGTTGGAATATTTTTCCTTGTTGTGATGGATGGAGAGCACTCGAATCTAGATAAACATGCCCTTTGAAAACTCCACATCGTCTGCTTTCACATTTTTTTCGAGTGCCTTTCGAGGGAGCATCGATGCTAACATGTACAGTCTAGGTTACTTTCGAGTGCTTCCTTATTGATGACAGAACATTGGAACAAGACTTCTCCGCATTGGAATTTTCTATCATTGATGGTTATGGCCTTCCCATTTGGAAATTTGCAATTTTTCTCCAAGTACCTGGCTGTGGCCCTAGCTATCTCCAGTTTGTTTTCGAAGTCTTGAATTACGTAGCTAAGATTTCAAGCATCCACCTTGAGATTATATCTCCTCTCACTAGGAAGCTCTCAAGGATGAGTCCATTCCTATCATAACTGTTGAAGAGTTTATTGCCGCAAATGAGCTATTGTTTGGGTTTCCCACTAGGTTTGGTGCAATGGCAGCTCAGATGAAAGCCTTCTTTGATTCCATGGGGAAATTATGGAGTGAGAAGTCGAGAGAAATTATATTCTCTTAATGGCAGGAGCGAGAAGCTTGGAATTGTTTATGGCGTTGATCGCAATAATTGTCATCATGTTTGCAGTGCAAGATCCTTCGGTGGTCGTAGAGGCCAGAAAAATAGTGACTGATGTAAAATTTTATTTCCTTGATACACCTAATGCTACGTGCAACAAAAACAATGATTGCGCCAACTTCAAATACACACCTTTATGTTGGGGTAATGCTGATGTGGATGGTTTATGTTGCAATCTTGGTGATAGACGAGTTTTATTTGTTGAATGTGTGGAAATATTTAATTATGGGCATGAGAATTTTTTTATTGTACGACCATATATTTTAAATTTTATATATTTATTAATGTTTTTAACTTTATTATGGATTGAAAGTTTGTATTTACTATGGAGAGATGATCTTGTTTATAGATAAGTTTAGATTAAAAGAATGACAAAATCTTATCCATTGCTACAAAAGGGAGAGTTATCCAAATGTATTTTGAAATGATAAATTTGCAGTGAAAATTTGTAAATATTTATTTTAATGAAATAATATAATGGTGAGCCATCACAAAAAAAAATTAAAAAAATTTAATAATAATAATAATAATACAAATTGCAAATGGATTTCAATCATTCTTGAAAACGATATCAAAGTAATGTTTTTACATTTACGCTAACTTGGTTTCTTGAGTCACTTCAGCAACAATCGATGACAAAACTTGCGCACAAAGGGAAACGGGTAAAACACACTTTTTGAAATTTGATTTGCTCGCATTCGTACTCATTCCTGTATTTTATATTTTTCGAAGCTCTCATAGTTTTCATGCAGGATTAGTACTAAGAATTTACAGGTTTGAAGACGATCCAATCTCATGCCGAAGTGATTTTCAAGAATCACAGAATTTTTCCAAAAAAACATGCTTTGTTGACAGCTTGAAGGAGCTAATTTTCATCACACGTGACATGACGTTTGTCGTTACACAGAAATATTTCATAAAACCATTTGCGTCATGAATTGTTTACCCATATTTCTCCTTCAAAGAACATTATTCATCCATGTTGGAGTCCACCATTTCATTTCCTTATCCGTCATGACTTACCACATGCCTACCTTTCTGAGACGCATACAGTTTTCTCCATTTTCAGTTCATATTTTTGCCTTACGAATAAAACCGTCCAGCTCCCTTTACATGACTACATTGCCTTGTTTTCCTTGCCATACAAACTATTTCTATTGAGATCTTTTCATCTATAGTTATACCAATAATTTTTCATTAATAATTTTTCACTAACTCGCGTTGATTGACATCGGATTCCTTAAGGCCCACCTTTCAACAAGTCTTTCCCCATTGACCTCAACACCTTATCTGGGATAGAGACTAGAGTCCTTATGAGTACCTTGATGCTTGCATGCCTTAATGGTAAGTTCTATCGCTAACAATGATGGGAATACATCAATGTCCCTTACTTGTTAGATATTGCAAGTGGTTCGACATCAATACAACTATTTTCACTTCGCAAGATGTACTTAGGTACCTTGGCACTCATTGACATCGATGGTGAGTTTGCCTCGCATTGGTTAATGATATTCATCAATGGACAGTAATCCAGTGACTTTTTTTCATGCTCGACATTGACACAGTCATTTGCATGACTAGAATCGTACCATCAGGTTTAGTAGCGGATGAAGACTATACACTTTTTCATGACTCCATCAGCAGTTGCAGCAGTATTTTTCTAACCATATGAGAGTACCACAGTTCCATTTTCAGACTTCATCTTTTGATTCATACAACCAATCAAAATTTTAGATTCCTTCACTTCACATTCCATGATCTAGTCGCAGCGACAGCAGCAATCACATTTTTCCTGATCCAGCAGTAGCTACATCCCTATTGCATAATTCATCTACTTTTTGGGTAAGTGGAGGTATGTTGTTTTGTACTCTTTAATCATGCAATTCCTTACATGCTAGAATGAATGAATTTGGAAAATTCCCTCACCAAGTTCCATTGCCTTTCGTCTTTTCGTACACATAACACATCTTCAATTGGTATTCATTACCATTTGATTCCATTTACACATTCATCACCTCATATATTGTTGACCAACATGTTTCTCCTGAACTACACTTTGTTGCACTTTTATTCCAGCTATTGATCTATCTTGGCATGATTCATAACATGAAGAAAAGGCTTTCTTATGCATGTTGATGGATTATCATTTCCAATGCATGTGTTCTTAAAATATTATTGCAGCGAGAAAATAAGTAAATGAAATGAATCTTGTTAACACAAGAACCAACATTTGTTATATTCATGGTTGTCACACAAGAACCAACCATCAGAAACATCGATTATTACTCATGTATTTCACATCATGGAATGATTTCATTAAGAAGCCAAAAGTCCTAAAGAATAATCATGCAAGGTTGCATGAGAACATGCAACAAGATCAGTTGGGGGGGGGAGGGATTTTCATCGTCTTTATTGTTAAAAAATATAATCATGCAAAGCCAAAATTGAGAAAAAAAAAATTATGCACAGTTGCATGAGGACATGCAACAAGTTCAGTTGGGGGGAAATGTTGGGTCTCGGAAATGTCGCATTTTCATCCTATTTTCCTTTCACTATTCCTCTCATTCATCCATGTTCCATTATTCCATTTACCTTTCATTATACCGTTTTCATAAATACATTTGGGTTTCACCTTATTATTTTCCATTTTATTCATTTTAGTATTAAAAGAGAATTTATGATTAAATATTAGAAAATCAACATGTTTTCATATATATCTCAAAAATGTGTGAGCTTTGTAATGTGTAGGAATATGTGAAGGATTAATTTAAAAATACTTCTCGAATATTTCCTCCACCATTTCAAGATTTGAGGAGATAATTATTCAAGTTTATTTCAAGGAGAAGATCATGGGGAATGGATAGCATATCTTATCCAAGATTTATGAGAGATGTGTGCAGGGATTTGAAGGGATCATATTTTTCAATAATGGGAAATTGGTTTAGAGAAAAGTGGATATGTAATTATGAGATGCTTATCTTCTTTTCAAAGCTCTCATGTATAAAAGAGAGTGCTCTATCATCATGAGGGAGTAGTCATTAGGATGAGAAAGTAATTAGTCATTATGGGATTAGAAGGAGATTATATTTAGATTGGAAAATGATTAGAAATCAATGATAGGAGTTAGTCATTTGGTTCATAGTCATTTCTTTGATTAGTTTCATGATTTCATTATTTTGTCATTTGATCATTGTAATGTAATTGAGATTGTTTTATTGTTAGTTTGAGGTCACACGTGTTGTCTTGTTGCTCTTCACATGTTGTTTTCCTTTGATGCAATTTTCCATTTCCATGTTAATTTCATTTACGCAATTTCATTTCAGTTGTGTGTTTCAGCAATTCAATTCCAAGTCGTGTGTTTCAACTTCCCGCATTAGATTAACAATTCAATTTCATGTGTAGCTTCAACATTAGATTAGGTTAAATTAGCTTCAATCTTACATATATTGTGCATGTGCTTCGTAACTTTATGAACTCCTTGGGTTGACAATTAAATGATTGGGCACTTATTAAACGAAAATATTTACCCTCAACAGTACCACTGATCCAGACCCACACATAAATCATGTCGATGGACATCCCATCCACAGATCAGATGCACCAACAACCTGGAGTGCCCCTTAAGGGATGTAGCCTCCTCATAGTGCTTAAGGAGGCCTACATCCCTCAAGAGAGAATGATTCATTGGAGTAATAGGGCGAGGGTACAAATCCCTCTCCCTCGACTCCCATTCCCATACAACATTGTGCAAGTCCACCCTCTACTCTTGTTGCTTCTGTTGCTTCCCTCTCCGCTCATGTATCTGCATGATTAACATATGAAATACATCAACCTCACTCATACGTAAAACATTAAAAAAATACACTTAATGGTAAATTTATTTATAAATACAGAAAAATAACTTCCTTCAAAAAATAAGATAATTGCATTAACGGTGCGCCAAAACATAGTCACGCACCGTCAGCAGTGCGCCCATAGATATTGTGAGCACCGTGACCAGTGTGTCAGTGTAAACTAACGCACCGAACAAAATATGTTCTACAGTGTTATGTGGTGCGTTGGAAAATGGTACCGCATTGGGGCGCTACATTACAACACATACGCCCCGGTGCATTACTTTTATCATATGCACCGCTTAAACCAAAAAATAAATTAAATATTAATGCAGGTAAACAATTATTTAAAATTAGAATAAAAAAGCGTGGTGCGTATACATTCACTACATGCACTGGTGCATGTAACTAACATATTTTCACCGTCACATAAACTTTAACAAATTTTCTAGTATGGAATTTATTATGATGTGTTTTGGTCGTTACTATCGCATCGCGCACGATGCCACCAAAAATATTATTGGGTGCACCGCAACACAATGTTACATTTCTTGATGGTGCATTTGGTAAAAATGAACTCCCCGTTGCACGTGTTTACCAACACAGTACGTAAAAATATATCTGATAAGGGTAGTGCGCTATGTACTTTAACATCCTGGTGCATTATTTGTACTTTGATGCACCGCCCCACCAGTTATATGATTTTTTTAGTGCGTTGTTAAAATGTTGCATCGATGCATTTATGTTTACCAACACACCGCCGAAAAATGTAACAAGGTACGCAATGTGCCTTGTAAATTTACAGGTCGCACCATACACGGTGCGAGCCGAGAACCTCGAACTCACCGCACAGGTTTTTTTTTTCACACTTAAAATTTCACTCAATTTTAAATTTTAATTCGATGAAAACTTAACTTATGAAGAAACAAGGACATTACCTGGACATTTTGGGGAGGCATGGTTGTGACGTACTAAAAAAAACTAAATTTTCCCACCGTTCGGAAAAATTCAAAATTCACGCACCGAGCAACAGATGAAAGGAACACAACCAAGGAAAGCGTTGATGGAAGGAAGCTTTAGATAAGCAAAGGTTTCACCGGTGCTTTTGAGCTCTACAACACTAAAAATGGTAAAAATGATTTTTACCGTTGATAAAAAAATTTAATAAAACCTTATTTTGGTGCACTTGATGCACAACCACACTGGGCCATACATATTTAATGAGCACACCAATTATATATATATATTTTTTAAAGTATCCTTAGCACAGTGTGCATTTTTTTGGGTGCGCACCGTTGTGTATACTACTCCATAGCACACCACCATACATTTTTTGAAAAATTACAATAGCAAGAAATTTTTTGTTTAAGCATGACACGGTGCGGTATAATAATAGATGCCCTAGTGAACTTGGGTTTACAAAGCGCACCGCCTAAATTTGGAAATTAACCCTAACATGATGCTCCATATTGGAGCACTGGTGCGCATGATACAATGGATTTCACCGGTATATATTTTTTGACACAATCCTACATTATTGTGTAAATGTTTTTTATTTAACCATAAGAGGGTGCGCTCTACTAATAGTGCATCGGTGCTTCTAGTATTACGTTGTGCACCATATATTTTTAAAATAATGTTATTATGGTGCGTCATTGTTTCTCAGTGCATCCTTACTTCCGTAGCGCACCAGATAATATTGTTCTTTATTTGAAATAACCCTGCTACGGTGCGCTAGTTTTGAAGGAACTGATGCGCCTGTTGTATAAAACGCACTGGGGTGTTATGTACTTATAAAAGCACCGGTGTAAAAACATATTCTAAAACCTCCACCCACCTACCTCCATTAGTATCATCTTCTATAAACGGATTTTTGGGATATTTGTATAGGGGCATCTGCAAAAACCTTTGCTAGAGGGTGTTTTCCTTGTAGTGATTATTACAGACAAACTCCACTAAGTGGAACTAGTCTTCCCATTTTGATGGTTGATCCATCACATGCATCCTAAGCATGTCTTCAATTATCCTTTTGGTCCTTTCTGTTTGTCCATCTAACTCTAGGTGATATGATGTACTAAGATTCAGATTTGTCCCAAATCCTTTGAACAAACCTTGTCAGAATTTGGATGTAAACTTGGAATCTCTATCTGAAACTATTTCCTTAGGAAATCCATGTAGCCTGGAAACTTCCTTCATGTATATCTCTACAATGTTTTTTTCCTTTTGTGTTGTATTCACAGGAATAAAATGCATTTCCTTAGTCAATTTGTCCACCACCACCATGATGGAATCATGCTTCTTCACTATCCTGGGTAGCTTTCTAATAAAACCTATTGTGACCACCTCCCACTTCCATTCTGGAATGGGAAATGGATGCAACAACCCCACTGGATTTATGTGGTTTGTGTTTACCTTTTGGCACTCTAGACATTGGGCTATATAGTTGTTGGAAGATTGGTTGTTGTCATTGATGTCAACCCTAGTCATGGGTTTTGGACCGCAAGATTGATGAAGGTATTTGGACATGAAAGAAAATGCACATGTAGATACAACACCCATGGATGGATAGTATAGATCATGTTTTTTTCCGGTGGTATGTGTCACATCACGTGGATCCTCATGGTTGATGAGAAATGATTTTTTGAAGATGACAAAGTGAATTGTACATGTAGGCCCTGAAGATAATTAAAGAAAAGAATTACAAAATAAGAAAGTGTCAGGTCGGTCGTAATGTTAAAAGGAAGTGACATAAATGGTATAAATAAACATTATTATACATTCATTTGACACAAGTCGAATTTCAAAGGGAATAAAAAGTAAAAGAAGGCTAGATTTCAAGGGAGGATGAAGTCTTTAGGTGATGTGTTCTAAGGTATGTTATTTTCAGGTCATTTTACCATTTTTGCTATAACTTTTTTTCTATAACGATTCAGATGGTGAAATTTCTATGGTATTGAGAAGACATATCAAGGTACCTCTGGTAAAAATTTCAGCTCTTGATTCACTATAATTCTAGAGATACCCTCTATGGAAGATAGGGTTTGTGACCAGTCCTGAAACTAGTCAATAAACATGTGTTCTGGGTAAAACAGTCATAACTTTTTCATATAGAATCCAAATATAGTGGGACTACTTCCATTGGAAAGAGTACAGAATGTAGTTTTTTGTGTGCGAGTTTCAGAATTAGATGTTAAATCTTGAGAGCGGGCCATGTTGTACAAGTTGGGTCTTCTGAACAGACCATAATTGAATAAAGTCTACCATTCTTTCTATAACCTCTTTTTAGGGAGGATTAAAGGAGTGAAAATTGGAGGAGTTTCAAAGAATACATTGAGTAATATTATTTACAGGATCAGAGTACTCCAAGAATTGAAGAATTTCAGAAATTGAAGAAGTCACAGGAAGCATTATTAGGTTCTATGTGATTATTGGTTGATGGTGATGTTTTAATGTAAAGTTTTATTATCTCTCATATATTCTTGGGTGGAAGGAAGGGGCAAGGATGGAGAGTTCAAATCTCTCTTGATATTGGAGGATTGTATCTTCCTCTTGGAGGTTTATCCCTCCCTTTACATTTGGAAGATGTAGCTACCTTTGGAAGTCATTACTTCCCTTGAACAAACACTATTGATTATTTCTCATATATTGTGCATGGTGTATTGTGGTGTATTGGTGTAACTCTTATACTATTGTTCATTGCTCATTGGATATAATTGAATGGTTTAAGTATAAGTTGAAAAAGGTTTTTAAATTGTACTTGATACTG
>ML800389.1:151200-169191 GCA_009831015.1 Picea engelmannii
TTGTTTAAGATCTGGCAACAAATTTCTTTTGTGAAGGATCTACATACCCTTCTCACTCATGTGTCCCAGCCTATGATGCCATAGTGTTGTATCCACTCCTGTAGAAGCTAAAGATATAGAAGAGTCAGTATTACCAGTACATAAATACAATGCACCTACCTTCTCTCCTTTTGCTATCACCAATGATCCTTTGATGACCTTCCACATCTTATCTGTAAATATGGATATACAACCTTCACTTGCTAACTACCCTGTTGAAATTAAATTTTTTCTTAAATCTGGAACATGTCTTACCTCTTTCAACAACCATTGGTTTCCATTGCATTGCTTTATTTTTACCTTTCCCATTCCAACAATTTTGCATGGTGCATCATCACCCAAATCAACCTGTCCAAAATCACCTTGAACATAATCTAGAAAATGTTTCCTATGGGGTGTGGCATGAAATGAAGCTCCTGAATCTACTACCCATGACTCAGAAATATTATCTACAGAAAGAATCAAAGCATCTTATAACACATCACCTGTTACATTTGCTTCCTGATTTCTCTCATGTTGTCCATCTCTTTGTTTCTTTGGAGCTATGTAATCTTTCTTCAGATGTCCTTTCTTCCCACAATTCCAGCACTCTATCTTTCCAAGTCTGGATTTGGATCTACCCTTCCTATAATTTCTACGGTTCCCTGAGCCCTTTCCTCTATCCTTTTGTCTTCCCCTGATCTCCATGTTCAATGCATTACCTAATGTCTCACCTGTGCTTTTCCGTCACAATTCCTCACTAAGGATAACACCAACAACATCATCAAATTTTAAAGTATTTGAACCAGAGACAGAGTTACTTATAGCCATGACCAAGCCATTCCATCTTTCTAGCAATGAGCACAAGATTAGAAGAGCCCTAACCTCATCATCGAAGTCCACTTTTACAGAACTTAGTTGATTAGTAACCGTATTAAATTCATTTAAATGATCTACAACAGACCCACCTTCTGACATCTTCATATTAAATTATCTATTCATTAGAAATACTTTATTGGACACCGAGGGTTTTTCATACAATTTGGCAAATGCATCCATCAAACCCTTCGTTGTCTTTTCTTTGGAAATATTGAAAGACACCGACGCTACCAAGCTCAACCGTATCGTTCCTAGAGCCTTTCTGTCAAGAATATCCCATTCTTTGTCCTTCATGGCCGTCAGCTTCTTTGCTACTCCACCCAATGGTAGGAATAGATCCTTTTGATATAAATAATATTCCATCTGCATCTTCCATAACTGGTAGTTTTGGCCGTTAAATTTCTCGACCCTAAACTTTCCATGTTCTGACATTGCTCCCACTCAAACCAGGAACCCTCTTTTCCTGCGAGTTACCTTTCGCTTTGATACCAGTTGTTAGAAAAACAAGACCATGGAGAAATAAAATAAAACAAATGTATAAAGAAAAACATAGAAGATACACAATACAATAGAGACACAAATTTACGTGGTTCACCCAGTGTGGGCTACGTCCACCAGAGAAATTGTTAGGTCCTTCCTTTATTATTATCCAGCATATGAAGGGATACAACCTACAGCAATCCCGCTGTAACTTCCTCTTCTTTCTCTCACAGTCTCCTCTCTCAGAATACAATATTCACCATCAACCATAGCCGCAATGCATTTCCCTCATAAAAGAGGGTTGCCTTCTAGGGAAAAAAACCCTAACACAATCTCTACTATTAGATCTGCGACCCTATAATGAATGGTCCAGATTTACAATGAAATTACAATATACATTTACAAGGCAATTTTTCCTTTGGGGGCCCACTTTCCCCCAAACCCCCTAGCCGGGGGGATAGCCCCCCCGGACCCCATAGAGAGGGTACCCCCCCTCTGCACTCCCCTGCGTGGAAGAGTGTACATACTTCTGGGGTGTAAATACTTCATGGGTTATAAACACGGCTGAAAGCAAGGACCTTTGAATCATGAAGATAATCAGGCTCCACAACCAACACTAGGGGTTTCTAGAATATTATTGAGGGTCCTCCAACTTCACAAAACCATATCTCCTCAACTATGAGGAACTACGAAACATGCCACATATCACTGAAAATGATATGACATGTACTATGCATTTATAATAGTCTTCCCTACAATTACACTATCCTTCTTGTCCATATTCCTTAATCCACTTCAGGTTACTTAAGCACACCTTTGGTGCTACCGAAATTTTCTATTGGACTTGCTTCAAGGGTTGACATCAATGACAACCAACCCAATCTTTCAACAATCTCCCCCTTTGGAATTGATGGAAATACTCTGCATCGATGCAACGTTGATGGCATGGAAACACTTCTATTATTATTTCTCCCCCATGTGATCATTTCTCCCCCTGGAATCATTCCTCTATTATTTCTCTCCATTTCCATGCATTTTATTACTTTCTCCCCCTTTGACATCAATGGTAAAGGGTATCTTCTCTTTGGAGTTTCGCCCCCTATATAAATTGTCCTTTCGGCTACTCCCCCTGTTTGAACTATCATTTGGGATGTTCCCCATGTATGCATTCTCTTTTTTCTCATCAATGGTGCTTCCTCATGTAAATCCATGACATTTGTGAAAATCATTCAAAATTCGTTGTGGGGAAGAAAATGTTACAAGTTTCTGTCGAAGATACTCAAAGGATTCTCCCGAAAGCGGTTTGGTGAATATATCTGCAATATGCTCTTTTGTCCCAACATATTTGACCCTAGTTTTATTCTCTGCAACATGTTCCAGTAGAAAGTGAAACTTGATCAGAATGTGTTTCATATTGGAGTGCATCACTGGATTCTTTGAGATACTTATCACACTGGTGGTATCACACAATATCAGAATGGGCTCATCATATTCAATATGTATATCCTTCAAGGTTTGTTTCATCCATAGTACATAGGTAGAACATGTTGTTTCTACGATATACTTTGCTTCTGTTGTAGATAAGGATATTCATGATTGTTTCTTACTTAACCAAGATACCAGACACTTACCCAAGTAGAAAGTTGCACCACTTGTACTCCTTCTATCATCAATACTACTTTCCCAATACGCATCTGTGTAGGAAATAAGAGATATATCATTCCATTTTGGATACCATAATCCAAATTCTTTTGTACATTTTAGATATCTTAATATCCTCTTCACTGCCATAACATGTGATTCCTTTGGCGTTTCTTGAAACCTTGCAACATGTCCAACTACCTGCATTTCATCCATTCTAGAAGATGTCACATAGAGTAGAATTTCAATCATCGATATATATTGTCTCTACTTCGCATCCTTTGAATCATCATCCTTAATTAACTTGCAACTAGAATGCATAGGAGTATTGATTGCTTTGCAATATTCCATTCCAAACCTTTTTAGCATTTCTCTAATATACTTAGTCTAAGAGATGAAGATACCTTTGTTTCTTTGACATATATGTAGTCCCAAAAAGAAATACAACTCTCCAAGAAATGACATCTCGAACTCATTATGCATGTCTTGAAAAATTTCTAACTCATCTTGTCATCATCACTTCCAAAAGTAATATCATCAATATAAACTTCAATCAACATGATATTATCTTTATTTACCTTTATGTAGACATTTTTGTATGCATTTTCTTTCCTGAACCCTTGTTGTTGTCAATATATGTCCAGTCTTGAATACCATGCTCTGGGGGCTTGTTTGAGACCATATAGGGCCTTCTTCAACCTGCAAACAAAATCTTCCTTCTCTGACAACTGAACTCTTTATGGTTGCTCAATGTAGACTTCTTCCTCTATATCTTCATTTAGGAATTTTAATTTCACGTCCATCTAATACACTTTAATATTCTTAGAACAAGCATAAGATAGGATTAGTTTGATTGCTTCCATTCTGGAAACTGGGGAAAAGGTCTCTTCAAAATATATACCTTCAAACTAAGTGTATCATTTACATACCAACCTTTCTTTGTTCCTAATAACTTGTCCATCCTCGTTTAATGTGTTTCTGGAGACCCACTTTGTACAATCACATTCTTGTTCTTCAGACTTGGAACCAGTTCCCAAGTGTTATTATTTTCTATCTGATCTAAATCTTCATCCATAGTTTTGATCCAGAATTCATCCTTGTTGGCTTCTTCAAAACTGCTTGGCTCAAATGTGGATAATAGTGCTAAGTGTTGTTGTTCTAGTGAACGTATTCTTCTTCGAGTTTCAACTCCAGCATCTTTTTTTCCAATGATTTGTTCTAATGGACGATTTTTCTACACTCATTTGCTAGGTGTCTTTGTAGGTACTTGAAGATCATGTTGTTCTTTCTCTTCTTCTAGCTACTCTTCTTCTTCATCTGATTCTGCATCTACTTCTTCTTCTTTCAAATATTCTTCATGATCCTGCTCCCTCTTTGCTTCTTTATTCTATCCTTCATCCATCTCTCTCATCAATCGTCACATTGATGTTTTATACTATTCTGTTGAGTCTTATATTGAAGAATTTGTATGCTTTCCTTTTGCTTGAGTACCAAACCAGTATGCCTTTATCAACTCAAGAATAAAATTTTCTAATTCTTTCATCTTCTCTTTTGATGTAGCATTTGCTTTCGAATACACTAAGTGATTCACATTTGTTGGTATTCATTTCCATAGATTGTATGGGGCCTTATCATTGTTATTTCTGAGCATCCCTTTGTTCTGAATGTGAATTGTTGTATGCACTACTTGTACCCAAAAGACATATATCAATTTGGAATCCATTAACATGGTTCTAGACATTTCATGTACTATTTTTTTCTTTCTTTCAACAACTCCATTTTGCTAAGGTGTCCTGGATACTGAGAATTTCCTCTTTATCCCATGCTCACTGCAAAATTACATGAACTCTTTTGATGTAAATTCTCCTCCATTATCTGATCTCAAACACTTGATCTTTGATTATGTCTCAGTTTCAACCATTTCCTTGTATATATTGAATTTTTCAAATGCCTCTGACTTCTTCCTGAGGAAGCACACTACAATCATTCTTGTATAGTCATCAACCAGTAGCATAAAGTATTGTTCACCATTCAATCCCTTCATTCTTTTCAGTCCAACTAGATCAGTATGAACAATCTCTAGAGGTTTCGTTGTGGAGTACTCTTTCTATTTGAACTTGGTCCTGGTTTGTTTTCCCTGTAGAAAATGTTTGCATAGAATATTTGTTGGCTTCAAGATCTGGAGAATTTCTCTTACTTCTTCCTTTCTAGTGATTTTGGAAATATTATTAAAATTTATGTGACCCATTCTTCTATTCCAAAGCCAACTTTCATCTTTCTTTCCTAAACAATGTTTTTCTTTTCTAATTTCATTTAGTACATATATGTTGCTTGGAGTTCTTACAGATGTAGCCACCAATTTTTCTAATATTTATTTTCTTATCTCCCATTTCTTTGAATCAAACACAAGTCTGTGTCTTTGGTCACAATTTGCCTTACACTTAGTAGATTGTTCTTCATGTCTTCGACTAGTAGAATTTTTTTTTCTTTGGCATCCTTTCTTCCAAGCTTAAATTTCCCTTTTCCTATAATTATGGTTGAGTTTTCATTCTTAAATGAAAGTGATCCATCTCTTTCCTTATTCAATGTAATAAAATTGTCCATATCACCTATCATATTCCTTGAGTAGCCACTGTCAACATACCATCCATGTTTCTTGTGTTTATCTTGTATATCAAGCATGAATTCTTCAATGTTGAATTGATCTTGTTTTCTTATCCGTTTCCTTTGTGGTTATTGTATGTGATTGTTGATATTTTGTTATGATTCTCTAGGAGGAACAGTCAATCTACAATCTTTTTCTATGTTTCCAAATTTGTTACACTTGTACCATTCTACTTTAGTGCTCAAGGATTCAAATTTGTTGTAGTGTATGCTCTGTGCTTCATAAGATCTTCTTAAATAACTATTTCTTATGTATCCTTTATAGTTGTTTCTATTATTGGCATTGGCTCTACAATTCACATCTTTATGAACAAAATTATTACATGAATAACATCGACTAAGAAAAATAGTTTGATACCTAGGGGTGGAAGATATTTTCAATGGTGTTTCTCTTTTAAATCCTTCTTCTTCTCAGGGTCTCTCTATTGTTGGTTATTGTTGATTCTGAAATATGAATATTCTGGGTGGTGCAGTGTCTATGTAATCCTCTTCTTGGTTCCTCTTTCCTTCTTCCTTCTTAGAAGATCCTCTGACTATTTATGCATAACTTATCTCTTTTGTTGTCTTAGATCTTGATCCTTTCTCTGTCTAGTTATATCCTAGTCTAGATTTGTCATGGTATGGCCTTTGACTAATAATGATCTCATCCAATACTTTGGTGTTGTTCTGTTGCATGTCCTTTTTCTAAAGATATTTCCTTAGAGTGACTATTCTTGTTTCCAATCCTTCGATCATCTTGTCCTTTTCATCTAACTGACCTCTGAGAACCTATTTAATTATTTTGTCTTCTTCTACTTGGATTTTTAACTTCACGATCATCTACTCATATTCCTCGGAATTGGAATTTTGAGATCCTTCCTCTTCTTTCAGTTCTTCCTTGAGTGATTTTATTTTATTTCTTTTAATCCTTAGCTCTTCTAGTGCAGTGATTAATTCTGATCTAAGATTGACCTCTCCTTCTTCAGAATCTTCTTCGAAATCTTCTTCATAATCTTCCAATGCCATGAAGAGTACTCTTTCTGTATCATTTTCATTGTCTTCATCCTCATCTAATGATAAACTATCTTCCTTGGTGCATATACTTTTCTTAAATAATTTCTTTATTTTTCTTCTACCCTTTTGATTTTTCTTTTTCTTTTCTTCTTCATCATTTTATTCATTCTTATGAGGATATTTAGAAGAAAAATGACCAATACCACCACAATCAAAACATTTCAATGGAATCATACCTTTGTATTTGATGGTTCCTGTTTGAAACTTGCTTGTGAAGTTTGTCATTTATTTGTCTTCCTCTTATCATCGTTGCAACTACTATCTGACTTTGGATTTTGTTTTCTCTTCTTATTTGTCTTCTTGGATGCTTTGAATGAAACTTCCTTTCTAGTCAAGTTCTCCTATTCTATTCTCATTTCATTGGCAGTGTGTATCCCATGTAGCTCATCCATGCTCAAGGTGGCTAGATATGTTCTTTCTTCTAGGTTTGAGATCTTTGGATCAAATATCATAGGTATAGACCTTAGTACCTTTTAAACGACAACTGGTTCCTTCACTTTTCTCCCAAACCTTTAATAGTATTCAATATTTCATCAACCCGCACAAGGTAGGCTACAATGTCTTTGTCTTCCTTCATCTTTATTTGTTCAAACTTAGCTCTAAAGTTTTGGAGTTTATCTCCCTTAAATGTTTCATCTCCTTCATAAAACTTTTGAATCTTATCCCAAATATATTTTGTAGAATCACAATGCATAACTTTGACAAATATTGAATTAGCAATATTTTTTAGAATAGTACCTTTAGCCTTTGAGTTGTTTTCTTTGAGTTTATTTTCATCCTTGTCTGTTGGGGGAGTAGTTGGTGTTGTGTATCCATCTACTACTGCTCGCCAGACATAAAATCCTTGTGCCTGTAAAAATGTCTTCATTCTTATACTTGATAATCCATAATTCTAACCGTTAAATCATGGTGTTCCAATCTTAGTGTATTCCATGATCTCCTTCCAGTGGTTAGACTACTTATTAAAGGACCTGCTCTGATACCAATTGTTGGAATATTGAGAGGGGGTTTGAATCGGTATTTTTTAAGTACCTTGATAGATCTGAAAATATACTTTATAAATAAACCTTAATATCAACCAAACCATTCATCAAAATACCGAACACAAGAAATAGAGAAAATCCTTGAGATAGGGTAACACCATATATTAATCCTTAAGGAAGGATAAAAATCCTCATGCAATGCTTGATACATTCACAATATTATTCACTATGTTTCATTACATTGCTTACACGTCTTTATATATCTATCTCTATATCCCAGGAACCTTCTAGAGAGCCTTCTCACATTTATTATATCTAACTACCATATTGAGCCTTATTTAATATAGTAGACGTAGTCCACCTTACATTGAATGAATTTCAATAATAATACATAACCACATTCTCATGTATTGAATGATTTCCACTAATAATACATAACCCCATTCCCATTGGGTACCTCCCTAGGTACCCCATATTAACTCCCTAGGTATACTACATTCCATACCCATTCACATGTTTCGTCCTTGAAACACAAGAAGAAACCATACAATATGGTCGGCTAAGAAATGTAGCCAACTGTTACCAAGTACGACCATCCATCCATCCTAATGTAAGTCAAACATGATGTCCATCTATTGCCTTTTCACCCTGATCTTTCTCTGCATAATTTCGGGGTTGCCATGGGATTGTTTCTCTAGCATGATCTCTTCTCATAGTGTGAGTAGTCCTCCATGCACCTCCTCGTGATCGGTTTCCTTTCTGGTTCCTTGTTGGTGCATAAATGTTTTGATTTTCATGCCCTTTCCTCGATGACTGTTGTTTCTCTACATGATGTGGATGGCATTACTACACGATGTGGATGGCGTTATACAACAACTATAGGAATTTGTTCTTTTTTCTTCAAATTTGTAACACATTGTGCCTTTGATTTGAACTCCTTAGCTTTATGATTGTGTCCCTCATGTGGTTTTGCTTCATCTCCTTCTGTAGACTCTTCCTCTGATTCAACTTCGAACTCGATAATAACTTCTTTGATGGCCTCCGTGGGCCCATCTGTCTTACTAAGAGACACGTCCTGCAGTGTGATTTTATTTTCTCGTACCACAACTTCAAAAACTTCTTTTGCACATTAATATTAATGGTACCCATTGATTATGTCCAAGGATATCCCAAAACAATATCCACTTCATCCACATCCATAGCATAAAAATAAGAATGCAACACATATTTATCCATAGTAAGCTTCAAATATTTAAAAATTTGAACATTTTCAAAGAAAATATGTGGTCTTTGAATAATTTTTGTAGGAACTTGCAATCTATTAACCAACTGAACATTGATAAAATTGTGTTGGCAACTAGGGTTAATAGAAACATTAACCTTCTCCTTATGAATACAACCATGAACCTGTAATATAGAGTTTCCACATGAAAATAAACCCCTTGGTTCGTTCTTTATCCTTACACTTTGCATGAGACCACTTATCTAAAACTAATCTTTCAAGTTCTTCCTCTGAAAATGTCATTCACTCAAAACAGTCAAATGATTTCCACCATATGAGAACCTCTTCTTTGAAACCATAGTGTAGATGAGATTTCCACTTCTCTCTCCATAGCGACTTTTGGGACTTTCTGAATTCTTCAATACTAGGGCCATCATATTTTCCATAAAAAAAACATCTTGTTGGGAATAAATCTTCAACCAAAACTAGGGTTTATAAATAACTTATTGTGCAAATCGTGCGGCTTTTTCCAAAAAAAAAAAAAACCTTAAAATTTCCAAATTTAAAATGCTGATAACTTTACTACTTGGAATCCATTTCAGCTAATTTGTTTTTTAAAATTGGGTATTTTTCCAAGATGAATTCAAATATCCAAAAAAAATTTCCAAATTCATCTCAAAAAGCTTCAGATATGAATCTGAAGTGCATCACCCTCTTTTCTCCCTAGAAACAAATTTGCAAAAACAGCCAAACAATCTTCCCTTCTTTGGCCTTGAAAAGTGATATAATACCAATTGTTAAGTACCTGAATAGATATGAAAATAGACTTTATAAATAAACCTTAATCTCAACCAAACCATTCATCAAAATAACGAACACAAGAAATAGAGAAAACCCTTGAGGTAGGGTAACACCATATATTAATCATTAAGGAAGGATAAAAATATTCAAGCAATCTTGATACATTCACAATATTCTTCACTATGTTTCATGACATTTCTTACACTTATTTATATAGCTCTCTCTATCTCCTAGGAACCTTCTAGAGAGCCTTCTCACATTTATTATATCTAACTACCATAATGGGCCTTATTTAATATAGTGGACCTAGTCCACCTTACATTGAATGACTTCCACTAATAACACATAAACACATTATCATTTATTTAATGACTTCCACTAATAATAAATAACCAAATTCCCATTGGGTACCTCCCTAGGCATACTACATGGGAGATAATATGGGGTACCTAGAGAGGTACCCAATATTACCTCCCTAGGTATACTACAATATTAGCACTTTTATTACTTTTTAACCACAATATGTAGTGTTTATCCTTATCATAAGTTAATCAATAGCATTTAAACATCATAAGAAGTATGAACAATGAAAAATAAGCAACCACACAAGTACACAATACACCAGTATTTTACGTGGAACCCCAATGTGAGAGAAAACCACATAATTATTTTCTTATATATCAAAAGAAATGCATTCATAGGAAGCACCAACTTCCTTGTTTTCCATCTACAACTGGAAGTAAGCTACAACCCCCTAGTTTCTCAGGCTCCAACATGAATGAAGCTACAACTCCCTTAGTTTTTTGGCACCAAACGGAAAGAGGCTACAACCCCCTTTCCTTGCCCTGTCCAACTGCCCTGAAATATAAGTGCCAAAATATTGATATTTCCACTATCACTTTGTTACTGTCAATCTGTCCCTGTGAAACCTGTCTCATAAACATGTACCAAAAACCTATACCAACAAATTTTCAAAATAATATCCTCAACCAATCAGATATGTCATCATTACTTCCACAACCTATCATTGTTGTTATACTTCATCAACTCCACTCAAACCCTTATGTCACAAACCCTCATTCCAAGATCCATAGGAATGTCTTCCAAATCAAATACTCATTAAATACTAAGACATTTATGTGTTGGACTTATACAAAATATAGACACTAACATACACATTAAACCATACCGCTCAACACATGGCTGACCTGACAAATTTTTTCTTCAAAGATTTGGATTTCTCAACATATTTGCGCCCTATGCTCAGTAAACTCATGGATCTTTGTGCTTTGTCCCACTGTGGCTCACGGATGTTCATGCCCCGATGGCTCTGCAACTCACAGATTTATTTTCTTTTCTTTTATGAGATTCTACATTTTCCTTCACTAAACCATGTAGATGTTTGCTCTATTCCTTCACTACAACTCGCGGATGTCTACGCTCTTACTTCACTGCAAATTGTAGATAGCTTCAGGAAAACCCTAGAAAAGTAATCTCAACTTTGTCCCTTCGACTCCTACGACTTATCTCTTCATTGAACTTCACTGCTATGGGGAAAATCCCCCTATACTGGGTCTAAGTACAGTCAGAGCGATGAATTCCCTTAAAATATTGTTCTACCCTTAAGCTACCCCAAAACTATCTAAAAAAAGTGACAAGAGAGAGGAAATAGGTTCAATGGGTGCACCTTTAGTCCTTGTGGTTGGTGTAGATCTATTTCGCTTGTTGCAACCTCCTATATCATGGATCTCCTCCCAAAGCTGACCTGCAAAAGATTAGGAAGAAAATGCTACAACATATGCAATATCTACTTATCACTTTTAAAGTTTAGACATAGATATAAATGCATAAATAAATAAAATCATACAAACAAAAGATTTTGGGACAAGGATGAACTCTTTTATTCAATTTCAAGACAAAAATATTACAACCTTTGTCGGCAACTTCTCCATGAACCAGGTACGATCTCCTCTATCATGGATCGAAGTGCATCAATCCCACGTTAGATTCTCACAACCAACTTACCACCAAGGGAAGGAGGAAGGGTTGCATAAGGAGAAAGGATGGAGGGGAAGGCTGAGGCTAAAACTCAGAATGGGATGCAAAACTTGGGCTAAGAAAGGGAAGGGATTTTGGTATAGTTTTCTTATTCTCTTTCTTATGGTCATAAACTTCACCCCAAGACCTCTTTTTATATGAGAAAAATATGGTTATTCAGTTTGGGGACAGGATACAAGGGGTAAAATGGTTAGGAAACCCTCCATAGCCCATAAACTTTGTCGAATTCCATGCAATTTTATATTTTTTGCAAATTTTGGAGGTAAACGCGAGCTATATAGCATGTAGCATGCGTATGTACATGGGATAATTAGCATGCAGAACATGTGTGTATGTGGGATATTAGTTCAACAGGGCACGTACACTCTCCAAAAATGGTTTTTAAGAGGAAGCCTTAGCAGTATTTTGGAAAAGTATGCAAAAGGAAGGGAAAATGTCTTGTATGCACAGATAAGAAATTTTGGACTATAGCAAATGCCCCCTAATGTGTGAGGTCAGAAGAGAAATTGCTGGTCAAAATAGATTACAATATCTTTATCAATGGGAAGGCATGGAGTTGAGTGAGCCTGAGACAAGTGTTCATGAGCATGCCATCTGCAAAACAATGATAATGTCTCTGAGGCGGGCATACCCATGATCGGGATGAACTAAGCATGGCTTACAATCAAATACATTGCAGATGCATGTCATATATGACTACTAGACAAAATATAAATTTCCATATAAGTGCAGTCATGAACAATACACAATAGATCTACATCTGAAGATCATCTGAAGATATACAAGTACAATATGATATGCATATTCAATAAGAATTGATGTATGTGGTTGGATATGAGGACTTCATAGCTCAAGAAACAACTTCAAGATCTTCCAAAACTTAGGTAGGAGTAAAATAGGAGTGTAAGACTCACTACCTTGAGGTATTTGACATGTTGTCGAGGAAATACTAGAGGATCTCGATCATCAGGCACAGAACTTCATTGATTTTGAATATGAACTTGACTGGACTCTCTGGATGGCTGACTCATGAAAGTCAAGAGATAAACTACAGAATGTCCGAATCAAGTTGGATAAAACTTACCTTGGAAAAAAGCACAACAAAATGATGAGACTTAGGCAGCATAGTATTTACATAAGTCTGTGATACAGGAGGCACCACAAACTCTCCATATGTTTGGAAGAGTAACCAAATAAAGGAGGACACAACTCTATGTAATGAGAAAAGATTCCTAAGGTCATACTAGATCCCCAATGTTTGGTGAACAAACGGAAGGATTTTCTTTGTCTAAGGGTGATTACCTTGTTGTTGATAAAAGAGAATGTATATCATGTCCCCTCTTTTTGGAATATTTGAATTTTTTGTCTTTTTCAAATTTTTATCGATCTTCAAAAATAATGAAATAATGTAACGCTACAAAGGAGGAACGAGTGTCGTAGGAAAGAAAACTAGTTCCAAGCACATGGAACACATTGATTCTCAGTGCAAGGAGACATGTGTAGGATAAGGACACTCGGAAAAATTCCTCCATGGGTCAAAGTGTCAGATCGCAATGGTAAAAGTGTTGCAAGGATTGCATTTAAGGAATGCTTTGAAGGTTCATTTAATAGCAACATGAAGCTAACATTAAGCCAAAGACGTAAGGATGAGACATAGGATGTGATTAGGTATGACACAAAAAGAATCCTTCCATGTTGAGTTTTACGATCCCATAGAAGGTAATCCCGGTGGTTTTTCATGTTTAGAGAGTCTGGAAAAAAAACACTAAAGGAAGACTCCAGAGTGTTCATTTTTCGTAACTAGTCCAGTCAGTTCAAAAAAGGGTTAAACTTATACCAAAAGGACATATATTCAAAACCATTTTAACGAGTGTGACAGAGACAAGATCACTTGGCTATCTTTTCAATTTTAAGGAGTCTGAAAAGCACTTAACTATGGACTCACAACCTTTTTCTAAGTTTAGTCTCCTTAGCTCGAAAAAGTATAAAATATAACTTAGGAGAACTCTCTCGGTGAGACATGTCTCCCGAGGCATACCTTTTTCCTGGATAATCTATTGGCTGGAAAAAGGGTTAAACTTATGCCAAATAGATGGTCTTTCTGGAACAATTAACGAGTGTGAAAGGAACAAGGTCACTCGGTGATATTTTCATATTTAGGGAATCTAAAAAGAGATTAACTATGGACTCCGGGGGGTTCCTTTTTCGTATATAATCTCAAGGCCTAGAAAAGAGATAAACCAAAACCAAGGACAATTGACCTTTTTTGAAAATTTAGTCCCTCGAGACCAAAAAAGGGTTAAACTTACACCTAAGAATCCTCTCCTAGCAAACCGAAGCTCTAGGGAATACCTTTATTCATGAATTAATTGTCTGTACCGAAAAAGGGGTAAAGTAACGGAGAACATATGTGCCTTCAAATTTTAGTTTGGCGTGCATGAAGGGAAACAAGATCACTCAACAATATTTTTTTATTTTAGAGAGTCTAAAAAGGGATTAAAGAAGACTCCAATGGGGATTCTTTTCTTAAATAATCTAACCAAGACTGAAAAGAATAAATAATCTATCATTATATATTACTTTCAAAGTTTAAGCGAGCTTGAAAGACAATAAACCATGCTGATAGGGATTCCCTCGAGTAAGAGCCATAAAAGATGAAGAAAAATGGGGCTTCTATATACAATCATGGCGAGACTAAATAGACTCCCAATCCTATGGAGAAAAATCATAGTATGGATGCTAAAATGTAGCAAATGATCTACCTAGGGAATCCATGTATAGGAAGTCTCTACCACCTAATTACGATACTTCTAAAGAAACATAGAAGGTTTTGTGTCGCACTTCGGTGGGATCGATCCTATGGAAAAGAAAAAAATTAAACAATATGCAAAATGCAAGGTCGTGAGAACCTAAACTATATGCAAATGTCAAAAAATAACTTTTACCAAGGGATGATATGAGTGTAACCTGTCTCGAGAAAACACCAAACCAAAAGAAAAGGTTCATTAGAATGACCCAAAGATCTCTCAAAAAGGAACTCAACTAGCCATTAGGCTAAGAAAAGGGAAAAAAAGGACCAAATTGGGGGAAAAAATGCCAAGCAAGTCTATAAATAGAGGTGGATAGCTCATTTTAACCATTGCAATTTGGAAAATAACCAAAAAGGTCAAAAACCCTCTTCCTCAAAACACGAATTCAAGGAGCTACGGTGGACAAAAAAATCCTCACGCCTGAACCAAGTACAAACAACCTTTCTTTTCATTTTCAATCATCATTTGTTGCTTAATTTATGGTTTGGAGGGTGTTCTCCCTTGTAAAAGGGTTGGGCATGCGTGTACATAGGCTTTCCATGCCTAGCACGCATATGTACACGGGAAAAGTAACACTTAGCCTACATACATACGCTATTGTCTTAAAGGTAGTCCACATACATCATGTTATATTTCAAAAAAATATGAAAATAAGGGGATAACCTCACAAATTTATTGCGTATGTACATTGGAAGGAAAGGGAACATGAAGAACTAGATGTCTTGGTAGAGTAGGATCGAGGGGATATTTCCATGCTTAAACATTGTGGTATGTGGAAATTTTTCCAGTGTCCATTGATGAGGGCACAACCTAGATTACTGAACCACTTGATAGAGTATTGGCATCCAGATGCGGAGGCTTTCATGCTAGAGGGTCAATCATTGAATCAGATGACAGAGGACATTTACTTTTTGATCGACCTCTCCAAGAGGAGGGAACTAGTCAACTTGAGGGCCTTTCCTCCAGGGCCATACAACATAGAGGACTATAATGGGATGTATTGCAAGGTTGGTACTAAGAAAGTAGGAACTCAGGTACCGATACATAAGATCACTAGCCTCAGTCTTAGGATAGTACTCTTCATGATTGGGTGGATCATGGGGTCCACAACACTTCATCAAGCCTCCCGTGAACATATGCATTGTGCAGTTCAGTGTCTTGATGCCACTATTTTTTACTGGAGCACTATAATTCTCACATGCATGAAGAAAAAAATAACCGACTGTCGAAGAAGAAAAAACAAGAACTTTGGGTTTGGGATTGTATTGTGTGTTTTATTTTTTGAGAGAGTGCCAAGCCTTAGCCCGAGGGAGACAGTACGAGGCCATATTTTCTCCTTTTCATCATTGTGCAGGTGGGAAACTTTGTTTCCTAGAAAGGGTGCGAGGAGAGTCTAGGAGGCCTTCGATGGAAAAAAAAATTGATCAGTGGGCCCATCAGATTCCTATGATCGAGGACTATCCTTATGCAAGGATCAGTTTCCTAAGGGATCCTGATATTCCCATTCCCCCTGGCAGGGAGAGCAGAGATATAGGTAAACACATTTTAACGTTATTTAATTTTTTTAATTTTTAAATATTATCCTTTTATGGTAATGTCAAAGTACTAACTCAATGATCTGTTATATACAGACGTGGGACCAATGCAATTGGTTGATTTTTCCAGGACTAAGCGTCTTCCTCGAGCAGATGTCGGACCGACAGGAGCAGGGGACCAACAACTATAGGAGGACCCTCATCCAATGAGGCTTAGAGAGTACTACAATGAGTAGAGAGGAACCTGACAACTCTCACTCGTGTAGTGTTGATGGTCGAGATAGAGGACCTTCCCCTGGCTATGCACCCAGTACATGTTGTAGGGGTGACCAAGACGTGGGTCCATTTGTTCTAGCATCTTGTGGCCGTTGTAGTTCATTATAGTAGGGCCAATAGGCCTAGACCATAATTAGTATTGGACCACACATGTGTCGAGGGCACTTTTTGTACTATGTAGCGAGGGCTTGAGCCTAGTGCAATATATCAGCTCTATTTGAGGCTTTATGGCCCACTTTGTACTCATGACATTATTTTTTGGGACATACTATTATATATACATATTTTTTGTCTTATGTATAAAAATATCTATTTACATGTGCAAGTATGTGTGTGTTTTTACTTTTATGTGTGAGAAACATGTCAATCCAATACTTGATTAGCCAATGTATTAGTTATCTGATTAGATCTCCTAGGAACATGAATATAAGTAATATAATAAAAATAACATTCTAAGAGACGTACCCCAAGGAATCATCGGTGAAGAGTGGGATCATAGACACTATATACTCCATTTAATTGAGACACAACCAGTTGAGCATCGAGATAAACCTGGAGGTGAGAAATACCATGTGATAAGGCATCACATAGTAATTATGTTACGGCATTGTACTCGAAAAATTATCGGTTGCTTCACCCAGAAAAAATACCTTAGAAGACAACAACTGACCAAAAGGTGTAAATATCACCCAAGTTGTGGAAGAAATTGTTGATACTTAGAACACATCACCAAAAGACTTCATCCTCCCTTGAAATCCGGCCTTCTTTTCTTCTTATTACCTCTAAAATTCGACTTGTATCAAAATGAATGTATAATGATGTTTATTTATACCATTTATGTCACTTCCTTTTAACATTAGGGCCAACCTGACACTTTCTTATTTTGTAATTATTTTCTTTAATTATTTTCAGGGCCTACATGTACTTCCTTCTTCAATTCACTTTGTCATCTTCAAAAATTCATTTCTCCTCAACCATGAGGATCCACATGACGTGCCACATACCACCGGAAACAACATGATGTATACTATCCATTCATGGGTGTTGTATATGCATGTGAATTTTCCTTCATGTCCAAATACCTTTATCAATCTTGCATTCCAAAACCCATGACTAGGGTTTACATCAATGACAACAACCAATCTTCCAACAATCTCCCCCTTTGTCATTGATGGCAACACTCATGCTCCCCCTATCATCATGATTCTCCCCCTATCATAATGATCCCAATTTCTCTCCCCCTTTGACATCAATGGCAAAGGTTAGGGTTGCTCCCCCTGAGTTTAATGGAAAAATGTAACATGTGGCACTCAATAATACTTCATCCTTATTTTTGGTCTTTGGGACATTTTCTTCCTTAGAATCCTTTTGTGTGACTTATGGCTTCTCTCTCTTCTTCATGTCTAGGATGTATATGTTGTTCAGTCCTCTTGTTGCAGTTGCAACCAATCTTCCTGAGTTATTTTCTCTGATTTTACATTTTCGGGAATCAAACGTAAGAGTGTATCCTTGATCACACATTTTACTAACACTGAGTAGATTATGATTCAAGTCTTCAACCAATAGAACAT
>ML800389.1:184239-195367 GCA_009831015.1 Picea engelmannii
ATCCATATTTACTTCTTATGAACCATGAAAAAACAATAATGAGTCATATTTACATCAAACACTATTGGGTCCATTACCCAAACCTTTGTGCTATGGGTCTTTCTTCAAGGGTTGACATCAATGACAACCAACCTTAATCAACAGATATAAATGCATAAATCGATAAAATCATACAAACATAAGATTTTGGGACAAGGATGAACTATTTTATTCAATTTCAAGACAAAAAGATTAAAACATTTGTTAGCAATCGATCCATGAACTAGGTCTGGGCTCCTCTATCATGGCTTCAAGTGCATCAATCCCACGTTATCTTCTCACAACCAACTTATCACCAAGGGAAGGAGGAAGGAATGCATAAGGAGAAAGGTTGGAGGGGAAGGTTGAGGCTAAAACTTAGAATGGGATGCAAAACTTGGGCTAAGAAAGGGAAGGGATTTTGGTAGAGTTTTCTTATTCTCTTTCTTATGTCCATAAATGTCACCCCAAGACCTCTTTTTATATGAGAAAAATATGGTTATTCGGTTTGGGGATGAGCTACAAGGGATAAAATAGTTAGGAAACCCTCCATAGCCCATAAACTTCGTTGAATTCCATGCAATTTTATATTTTTTGCAACTTTTGGAGGTAGACGCAGGCTATGTAGCATGTTGCATGCGTATGTATGTGGGATAATTAGCATTCCAAACGCATGTGTACGCAAGCTATTGGTTTAGCAGGGCGCGTACACCCTCCAAAAATGGTTTTTTAAGAGGAAGCCTCAGTAGTATTTTGGCAAAGTATGCAAAAGGAAGGGCTAATGTATTGTATGCATAGATAAGGCATTTTGGACTATAACAACTCGCGGATGTCCATGCTCTTACTCCAGTTCAACTCGTGGATAGCTTTAGGAAAACCCTAGAACAATAATCTCAACTTTGTCCCTTCAACTCCTGCAACTTCTCTCTTCATTGAACTTCGTTGCCTTAGACTCACTACTTCAGATTTGTCAACAGTACCTGCCCATAACACTTTACAACATAGATATTCAATATATTCAATAAGTACAAATGGAAGTCTCTTGATCTCTTATTTATACTTTCCAGGTGCCTTCCTTTAGGGGCCATCTTCTAATTTTTTTACCCATCTTCCCTCTTCTAGGGCTAACCCACTTTCTTATTGCAACTACTTTACCCATAATTAGTAAACTCATAACTTCTTGTTGCAACTAATTTATTTAAATCATTTTCGTATTGCAACAAATTTACCCATAATTAAATCCTAGTTTCAACTACCTTGACTAGCAAACTTCTTGATTACTTTCTAGGAGCTTCTAGAATAATTGACTTCTTGTTGACCTTCTATGTGTTTCTAGAATATTTTTGAGGGTCCTCCAACTTCACAAAGTCATATCGCCTCAATCGTGAGGAACTACGTAATGTAACACATATCACCGGAAACGACACGACATGTAATATCCATTTATGATAGTCTTCCATGCAATTATACTATCCTTTTCCATATTCCTTAATCCACTTCGGGTTCCTTAAACACACCTCTGGGGCTACCGGAATTTGTTATCGGACTTGCTTCAAGGGTTGACATGTAACGTACCTAGCCACCCAGGCTGGGCCACGTCACCCAAAAATATCTCATTATCATCTCTGATACCATATTTGTAACGTACCTAGCCTCAAGATAAGCAACATTATGTGTGAAATACACATAAAAACGAAACTCCTGCTAACTAAAGTAATTCCTTTACTGTTAGTTAATTTCATGTAGCTTACAACTACAATTTATAACATATTATCTATAGTCTATAACCATAAAATGGATGCATCTAAAGGATGTTAATAATCAACATGAAATACAACTAAACTGTTCATTACAACAACATATAAGTCATTCTCATTCATGCAGAGTTCATGCACAAAAATAACACATGTAAATAACTCAGTACAAGATAAAAAAAACTTATCTTTAAATGAGAATTGTGCAACCAACTACTTGGGACGGATGTTCCACCCAACCATAGACTGAGTGTCCCAAATCTCAACATTCAGTCACCCTCAAGTTGAGGCTAGTAATCCACAAAAGATGGTGGTCTCTCACAGTCTACTCACATATCATAAATCTCATAACCCAACTGATATTCTCCTATAACTATCCTGATCTTTCTAATCGCTCTCTTCCTCTTGACCTTCCCAACCCAAGGAATGCACCATTCGTTTATTAGGGTTCACCCAAGGGATGTATCATCCATTTATCAGGGATAATCCAAGGGATATACCATATGTTTATTAGGGTTAACCCAAGGGATGTACCATTGGTTTATCAGAGATAACCCAAGGAATGTACCATTTTTTTATCAGGGTCTCTCTAGAACAGGTAACTAGGAATCTCTTAGTTGGGAAATCAAGGGAACTTGCTGCTAGTAAAACTGTCAGCAAACCAATAGCAAACACTTGTTTTTTAGTGCAACTCACACAGAAGTTCACTCTTCTAGCCTGGGAATCAAGCTCTTCATTTCTCCAGCTCCAATTCACTCCAGTTACACTCCATAATTCTCCCTCCATGGTTGCACCAGCTCCAAACTCTCTTTCCTCCCCTCTCCGACTATCTGTCCCAACCCATACCAATTTCCTCTTCTTGCGGTTTGCCTTTCTTGACTCACACTCTTCCCTAAGCTGATTGTACTCAGCCCCCATGTTCCCAATGACTTTGGGATGTGACCACTCACACCCACCCTCTTACATGCATTCAATGCTTGGCTTTGGGAACACTCAATCAGAAGGATGTGACCACTCGCACCCACCCTCTTACATGTATTCAATGATTGGCTTTGGGAACACTCAATCGGAAATCAAAAGGTTCATATACAATTGGCAAGTTTAGGAAAATGGGTTAAATTGATATATGTGGGTAATTCCCCCTTTGACCCCTCTCGACCATTATCCTAGACACTTCCACCTCTTGTGTATTAATTCATCCCCCATATCTTTTCCATGTCCCCTTAGCAGCTAGCATCACATGTTATTATTAAACATAGAGATACAATTCACATATTACATCGCTTGGCCACAACCACATTAAATCAATACGGGCTTTTCGAACAAGCACATCATCTAACCATCCTAATTCACATTTATACAATTATAATTCACAAGGATTAGAACTGGGGATGTTACATTCCCCCTCCCAAAAAATTGTGTGTCGACCTCTCTCTCTCTCTCTCTCTCTCTCTCTCTCTCTCTCTCTCTCACAATACTTGGAAATAAAATTCTGCAATTTAATAACTCCAGCAGCAACCCCAACCATCAATCTCATATTCCTCCCAAATCGTCAACCCAAGGAATGCATCATTTGTTTATCAGGGATCACCCAAGGGATGTATCATTCGTTTATCAAGGATAACCCAAGGAATGAGCCATTAGTTTATCAAGGTCCCTAGTGTAGTTGGCTAGGACTCTGAGATGTGGTTCTGGAACTCTGTCTTTCCAAAATGGAGCCTTGCATTCTGCCTTACTTAAAATTGTCAAAAAATTGTAGGTACTCTTCCCGCATGTTTTCTTCATGCTCCCATGTAGCATCTTCAGGACCATAGCAGGTCCATTGAACCTTTACCAACCATATGGGTTTGTTCCTGAGCACTTTGACTTTCTAGTCCATGATGTTTATTGGTTCCACCCGAAAATCCCCTTTGTGCTCCACCTGGATCACATTCCAATCATTTATGTGGTTAGGATTCGATCATGTACATACATCTTTAATAAGGATACGTGAAATACATTATGCACTCTTATGGATGCAGACAATGCTAGCATGTATGAAATTGACCCTATATTTTCTAATAAATCAAAAGGTCCACAATATCTTACTACCAACTTTGGAAAACTTACTAATCTTATCGAACTTCTCTTTGCCTTTTATTTTAAGAACACGTGTTCTCCCACTTTAAAATATCTGAAAAATCTATTCTTATATGCATAAATTTTATGCCTATCCTGGGCAGCCTTTAAATTCTACTTTATATTTTCCATCTATTCTTCCATTTATTTCAACAAATCTGGCCCAATAACTGCTTTGTCTACTGGATTATCCCAACTCACTGGAGTGATACACTTTCTGCTATACAATGCTTCAAATTGACTCATTTTCAATGAGGCATGTTAGCCATTATTGTAGGAAAAATCAACTAAATGAATAGAATCTTCCCACTTTGATGGTTGATCCATCACATACATTCTAAGCATGTCCTGAATTATCCTTTTAGTCATTTTTGTTTTCCCATCTGACTCTGGATGATATGTTGTACTGAGACTCAAATTTGTTCCAAAACCTTTGAACAAACCTTTCCAAAAATTTGAAGTAAACTTTGCATCTCTATTTGAAACTATTTCCTTAGGTACTCCATGTAAGCTAGCAACTTCCTTCATATAAATTTATGTGATATTTGTTGCCTTGTGTGTAGTCTTTATTGGGATAAAAGGTGTTTTTTTAGTCAATTTATCCACCACCACCATGTTGGAATCATGTTGCTTCATGGTTTTGGGCAGCTTAGTAATAAAATCAACAGTGACTACTTCCCACTTTCATTCTGGAATGGGAAATAGTTGTAGCAAACCTGTTGGGTGTCTATGTTATGTCTTCACTCTTTGGAATTCTCGACATTTGGCTATGTAAATAGCCACTTCTTTCTTCATCCCAGGCCAAAAGTACTAGCTTCTTACTACTATAATTGTCCTCTGATATCATGGGTGTCCTGCATGTGGCACATTGTTCATTTCCTTTAGAAATGTATTTTTCAGCGCATTGAAATTCAACACATATACTTTTCCCTTGTACATGAGGATTCCATCCTCTTTCAGTTCATAGGAATTTAACTTATGTTGAAAATCAACTTGATGTAATGTTTATTTTATTTTCACATATTGTTGATCTGAATTCACTGCTACAATAAGTTGATCCTTCATATATGTTTTATATATGTTGATGGTTGCATTATGCACTTCATGAGCTCTTCTACTGAGTGCATCAACTGCTTGATTTTCCTTTCCTTTTATATGCTTAATTTTGAAGTCATATTCACTCAGAAATTCCAACCATCTAGTTTGTCTAGCATTTAGTGTTGGATGTCCAAACAAATGTTTCAAGCCACGGTGGTCTATTCTTAGCTTGAATTTCTTACCCATAAGGTAATGCCTCCACATTTTTAATGCATGTACAATAGCTTCCAACTCCAAGTCATGTGTAGCATAATTTCTTTCATGCTCTTTTAATTTTCTGGATTCATAGCATACCACATTGTCCCTTTGACTAAGGACTCCACCGAGTCTTTCCTTGCATGCATCGATGCAAACAACAAAATCTTCATTTGGATCTGCAATCTTCATTATTGGTGCACTTGTCAATATTTCCTTTAGATGTCAAAAAATTTCTTCACACTTGGAAGTCCAATCGAATTTCACTCCCTTCTTTTGCAAAGAAGTGATTGGACTTGCAATCTTTGAGAACCCTTTTATGAATCTTATGTAATAACCGGAAAGACCCATGAATGATCTGACCTTTGTCACATTCTTTGGCACTGGCCATCCTCTAATGGCCTCTATCTTTTCAGGATCAATTTCTATCCCTGCTGCTGAATTTATATGCCCCAAGTAGTAAATCTTCTTTTGGTAAAAGATGTACTTACTTAGATTAGCATACAATTTATGCTCTCTTTAAACTTGCAACACCATTTTTAAATGTTTCTCATATGATTCTTTTTTTTTAGAATAGACGAGGATATCATTTAAGAACACAATCAAAAACTTGTTCAAGTATTCCCTGAACACTCCACTCAATAGGCATATAAAAATTGTTGAGGCATTCGATAGCCCAAATGGCACTACTGTGAATTCATAATGCCCATATATTTTTCAGAATGTTGTCTTGTTGATGTCTTCTTCCTTTATTCTTACTTGATGATAACCTAATCTCAAGTCACTCTTCGAAAATATTCTTGCACCTTTCAGTTGGTCAAACAAATCATTAATTCTTGGAAAAAGATACTTATTCTTTATGGTAACCTTATTAAGCTACCTGAAATCAATACACAACCTCATGGTCCCATCATTCTTTTTCACAAAAAGAACCAAGGCTCCCCAAGGTGACACACTTGAGCGTATGTACCCCTTCTTCAATAGTTCTTCAAGCTACAACTGCAACTCTTTTAGTTCTGGTGTACCCATTTTGTAAGGTGTCTTAGACACTAAGGCATCTCCTGGAACCAAATCAATAGAGAAATCAATGTCTCTTTTTGGTGGTAGTCCCGGAAATTCTCTAAAAACATCTTTTAAATACCTCAAAACTGGATGGTATTCAATGCTTGCCACTTTTTCTTTGGTTGCCTCCTCCATATGGGCTGAAAACATCTGACATCCTTTCCTGAAGCTCTTCTTCAAATGCGTAGTTGAAATCTCTCTAACAGCTACAAATCTTGGAATGTCTTGAATATTGCTTTATTTCCCTTCCTCATCAAGACATGTGATTGTCTTGTTGTAACAATCTAGGACAGCATGATGGTTCTCCAACCAATCCATACCAATTAGACAATCGTATGAACCCAATGGTATGATGTTTACATACACCTTTGTATTGATTTCATTAATGTATATCGGACAATCTTTAACCAACTCATTGATTTTCCTCTTAGCCCTTGTGGCTAATTGAACTAACCAAGATTTATTATGATTACTTCTTTGCAAGTGAAATATTTCAACAATGTTAGCATTTATGTAACTATGGATAGCTCCCGAATCAATTAAAATTGTTATGGGCTCATTATTGATCTTACCTTCCACTTCATTCATGGGAGATTGATACTCTTCCTGCATGTTATCCAAGGATGCATAAATCCTTGGAATGCTTCCTCCCATGTCTTCCATTGTTTCATCCTCTTGAATGTTGTGGACAATCCCCATTATTTATCCCTTCTGAGGGAAATCCTTATGTAGATGATTTCCCCCACATCCCCAAAATTGCACTGGCTTCTGTCTTGGCCTTTTTCCAAATGAATCTGTAGTCTTGTTTTCATTTTTGGTGACTTGAATGTGATGATTCGCTTGGAAATTATTCCTGAAAAAGAGTGGCTCAAAACTCTTCTTCCTTTGATCCTTCTTATCCCTCATCTTGTCATTCCAAGCTTTCTAGAAAATTGGTCTTCCTTTGCTCTTCTCATACAAATTCCTTTCTCTCCTTATGGTTTCCTCCAAGGTTTTGGGGTTTTCGTATTGAATCTTATCACTGTAGAAAGAGGGTAACCCACTTAGAAACCTTTGAATTTTTACTTTCTCATCCTTGATGAAGTCAACATACATCAACAATTCAAAGAACCACTTCTCATATTCCTCCATTGTCATGGTTCCCAACTTGAATTCAAATAACTCTTTCATCTTTCTTTCATAGTAGTGTTCAAACAAATATTTCTCTTGGAAATATCCCTTGAAATGCCTCCACGAGGTTCTTTTCTCATCAAGGTTCTTGGCTTTCTTAAGTTGATCCCACCACATGGTTTCCTTCCCTTGCAAGTGGTAGGTGGAAATTCTAGCTTCTACCCGAGAGGGGTAATCATACAGTTGGAAATATTTCTTCATTTCCAACAGCCAGGCCTCTGCCTCTTCTCCTTTCCTGTGCTCACCATTGAAAATTTGTGGCTTAATCTTATGTATTTCACCCTGCAAGATGTCTACCTCAGGTATTCTCCTTTGCCTCCAAACAAGAGACACACTTGGGATGCTCCCTGGACCTGAACTTACATGATTTCTTCTAGTGGAATGTCTTGGAGAATGATGGCATCTACTCATGATTCTTGACTACCTATCACTCCCAAGATCATCTCTTTTTCTATGGGATCTCAATGTTGATACTTTTCTATCACTAGCTACTTACTTGATGTCGGAGTCCTTGTTAACTTGCTTATGTAGCATATTTAGGCTTTAAAGTATCTCTTCTTGAGCCTTCATGATCCTCTCATTATCGACCCTATAACTCTACACCTGATTTTGTAGACTTCTCATAGTTACATTTCCTCGCCCATATATTCTCCCATTAGACTCAGTCTCATCATTACCCATGTTGGTAGTAGACCTCCAATTTCTTCTTCATGGTTGTAAAACCCTTGAGCATCCTCCATCTCTCTGTTTCTCAAGTAGGAACTAAAATCTTCTTTCATGTATCTCTAATTTTGTAAGAATGTGCATGCAATAATTTCTTGTTAGAATTAAGCATATTGCAAAATATTTATCGATTATATTGCAGGTAATTATTCATTTTAAATTATGAAGAATATTGATGCACTACCCTCAAGTAGGATTTCTTAAATGCATTCATTTTTTAAACAGCTTCCCAATGACTGTCCTCATGTCTCAATCTAGGTTTTGAGTGAATAGTTACAACAATTACAAGTTGCAACTTCCACTCTTTCAATGCTACAAAATTCACTTTTATCACTTTTGAAGAAAATATAGTGCTCAAATCAAAATTTTGGGTTGACAAATATCTTCTACTTCTCAATATCTTTCCAACAACAATTTTTTTCCCCAATTCGAGTTGTGAGATGAAAGTTATGGTGCCAAAACAGTGAAGGAATATTCATTGGCACGTGCAAAATAGTAGCAACGCTCAACAATCATCCAATCATGTCTTGATTAGATCTTTTTCGTTGATCTATCTTAATAGATTCATCGTGGATGAAGTTATATCTCTTCTCCATACCTTCCATGAATCCACTACCAACACTTAGCTTCATTTTCCTTCACGGACTCATGGACTTGCACACTCATAAACTTGTATCTTTCTTTTCATAAGTCCATCTGAGAATTCTCAACACTTAACCATTTTTCCACTTCTTTGTAGACTCGTAGACTCACAAACTCATAATCTTGTAACCTTCCTTTGATAAGTCTGTCCGAGAAGTCCCAACACTTAGCCATTTTTTCCAAGATCTTACCATGGTTTCGTGGGACTGACAATTGGTCTGCCACATGGCTCCACATCACCTTCCAACTATCATTCCATACAACATGTACCTGCCACCATGGCAGCAAACGTCTTTATTCTACCACGTCAGCTGACACATGGCCTCCATGTCATGTCGATGTCATCGTATGGAAAAATACCCAATTTTTTATGATTTGCTTATATTCAAATTTTTCCAAAGAGGCCCAATTGTTCACATTACCCATAAAATTTCTCTTATTTTTACTGTCGTAACTTAAATAAACAAGTTGCATGCATACTTCAAAAATTAATTCTCTGTGATTTTCTACTTTAGCAATCTTCTAACTCAGCCCATCCAGGATCAACATTGAAAATTGGGCTCTGATACCACTTTGTAACGTACCCAACCACCTAGGCTGGGCCATGTCACATAAAACTCTTTCATTATCAACTCTGATACCATATTTGTAACGTACCTAGCCTCTAGCTAAGCAACATTATGTGCAGAATACACATAAAAATGAAACATCTTCTAACCGAAGTAATTCCTTTACTGTTAGTCGATTTCCTATAGCTGAAAACTACAATTTATAGCATATTTAGATACAGTATGTGTTGATTATGTGTTATATTCTTTGCATGTGTGTGTGTGGGCGCGTCAGGTTCTTGTTATTTTTAGAGGATTTTGCTATTTTTAGTGGTTTACTAAATTAATCCCAGATTAAGGGATTAGGGTTTTGGTATCTATGGAATACCTAAAAACATTGTATATATTGTATGGTGAATGGTGAAATTCGATAATGAATATAAGAATGGTTTTCCCGGTTGAGGGTTTCCAGTATAAAATCTTGTGTACTGTGTGTATGAGCCATTGATTAAATTATGTTTTTCTTAAGAATCTATATGAATTTCTTTACTTCACAGGTTTAAAACTTACATGTGGTATCAGAGCTCATTTTTGGCTTCAGAGGGACACCTTTGTTGTTGAGGGTTTGGATCGGTCTTAATAGATCAATTTTATCTTGGGTTTGTCATAAACCTGGGTTTAGTGGGATATTTTGCAGTTGTGATTTGAGTGTAGAAAGAGGAATGGCAAGCTCTTCTAGAATCGAGATAGAGAAGATCAACAGTAAAAACTTTGAGCTATGGAAGTTGAAGATGGAGGACCTTCTTGTAGACAAAGAACAATGGGTCGTTGTGGATCCTGGTACACAGCCTACTAGTACATTGTCTACTAGCACACAGGCTATTGGTACACAAACTACCAGTACACCACCTACTGGTATGTCGAAGGAATATTGGGAGAAGTTGGACAAAAGAGCAAGGAGTACTATTCGACTCTTCCTAGAAGATTTGGTGTTGTTGAATGTCTCAGGAGAGTCTACAACCAAGGAACTATGGGATAAGTTAGGGAATTTGTATCAATCAAAGTCCCTAGTAAACAAGTTGTTTCTTCGAAATAAGTTGTATCATCTTATGGAAGATGGAGATTATGTGACAGAACATCTAAATTCCTTTATTACTCTGGTAAGTCAACTTGTCTCTGTTAATATTACGATTGCAGAAGAAGATAAGTGTATTACTTTGTTATGTTCTTTGCCAGACTCTTGGGATAATCTCGTTGTATCAAATGGTAGTACCACTCAATCTACATTGAAGTATGAGGATGTAGTTTCATCATTGTTATCTAAAGAGATGAGGTGGAAAAACATGAATGGTCATAGCACAGATGCTTTATTTGTAAGAGGTCGTACCCAAGACAGGAATCTTGGTAAGCCTTCAGGGGGGAGATCTAAATCTGCAGGTAGATCTAAGTCTCCAGGAAAATATTTGAGGAAATGATGGAAGTGTGGTAAAACAGGGCATTATAAGAAAGATTGCAAGTCTAAGAAGGTTGAAAAACCAAAGGGATTGGGTAGTACCTCTTCCACAGAGGAGAAAACATCCACTGAAGAAGGAGGTGATGTTTACCTAGCATCTACAAGTACACATGCAGACCGCAATGTATGGTTGGTCGACTCAGGTGTTGTTAGTCAACTGAGAGGGGGGGGTGAATCAGTTGTTACCGTGCTTAAACAATTATGCTTCTTTTAAACTCTTTGCCGAGTCACTAAATGATGATCACAATAATGCAGGGGAATAAACAATGGCATATTCAGCATCAGTC
>ML800389.1:214469-230990 GCA_009831015.1 Picea engelmannii
CCCACTTCTAATTTCTCCATTAAATTTATTATTGAAATAATTTATTTTGTATTCACTTTGAATTATAATACACTCATCACTTCACTTTATTATTTACCTTTTAAAATCTCTTAAACAACTTTGACTACTTTGACCTTTTGGGGATTCTAGATGACATATGAGGGTCCTCCAACTTTGTAAGGCCATAACTCTCAAACCGTGAGGAGTTATGTGACATTTCACATGCCACCAGAATTGGAATGACATGTACTATCCATATAGAATAGTATTACCTTCAAATATAGCAAAAATCATATCGTTATCCATCAAACAAACTTGGGTCCATTACCCAAACCTGGGTTCTCCAACTTCACATGGTCATAACTCTCTAACCGTGAGGAGTTATGTGACGTTCTACATACCACCAGAAATGGAATGACAAGCGCTATCCATATAGGATAGTTTCCCTAACAAATTCATTTTCCTTAATCTCATTATTCCAAAATTAAGCATGGGTTCTCTTACTCTGCAAAGTGTTTTCGCGTGAGGGCTTTCACCATAAGGGGGCCACTTTGGAGTTCATCCATATTTACTTCTTATCAACCATGAAAAAACAATGCTGAGTCATATTTACATCAAACAATCTTGGTTCCATTACCCAAACCTTTGTGCTATGGAGATTTCTTCAAGGGTTTACATCAATGACAACCAACCTTAATCAACAATCTCCCCCTTTGGCATTGATGCCAACACTCTGATGCAATATTGAAATCATATCACTCATGCTCCCCCTAGAACCATGCCTTTGTCCTCTGCATCTGATAAATCTCTCTCCCTTTGTCATCAGTGGCAAAGGTATATTTTCATCCGGGGCTACTCCCCCTGATTGAACTGTCCTCTTATGGTGCTTCCTCGTGTACATCTAAGACATATAAGATAAGCATTCACAAAGAATTCATTTTGGAGTAGAAATAACTCCAAGTATTTGGTGAAGATATTCAAAGGCTTCCCATGGAAGTGGTTTTGTCAAGATGTCTGCCACTTGTTATTTTGTTCCCACATACTCAACTTTGATGTTCTTTTATGCAACTTGTTCCCATAGAAAGTGATACTTGATTGGAATGTGCTTCATCTTGGAGTGCATCACCGGGTTTTTTGAGATACTGATGGCACTTGTATTATCACAATATATTGGAATGGGCTCATCATACTCAACCTGTATAACTGTCAAAGTTTGTTTCGTCCAAAGAACATGTGTACAACATGTTGTTGTTGCAAATACTCTGCCTCGGTTGTAGATAGAGATACTGATGATTGTTTCTTGCTTAGCCATGATACCAAACACTCACCTAAGTAGAACGTTGCTCCACTGGTGCTTCATCAGTCATCAATACAACCTGCCCAATCTGCATCTCTGTAGGCAATAAATGATAGATCTTTTCCTTTTGGATACCATAATCCAAACTCTTATGTTCCTTTGAGATATCTGAAGATCCTCTTTACTACTAATACATGTGATTCCTTTGGTTCTTCTTGAAATCATGCCACATGTCCAACTGCCTGCGTTACATATGGTCTGGATGTTGTCAAATATAGTAGGCTTCCAATCATTGGCATGTATTGTGTCTAATCTGTAGACTTTGAATCATCATATTCGCTCAACTTACAGCTGGTTTGCATCGGAGTGATAACTGGTTTGCAATCTTCCATTCTGAATCTCTTTAGCATTTCTCTGATATACTTGGTTTGAGAAATAAAAATTCCTTGGTTGCTTTGACGTATCTGAAGTCCCAAAAAGAAGGATAGTTCTCCAAGTAACGACATTTCAAATTCATTCTACATATCTTTTGCAAATATTTATCTTAACATTTCATCATCACTACCAAAAATAATATCATCAACATAAACTTCAATTAACAAAATATTACCTTGACTTACCTTGATGTAGAGGTTGTTGTCTGCACTTCCTTTTCTGAACCCTGCCTGTTGTAGATACTTATCCAGTCTGGAGTACCATGCTCTAGGAGCATGTTTTAGACCATACAAGGCCTTCTTTAATTTACACACATAGTCTGTGTTCTCTGACAACTGAAATCCTTTTGGTTGTTCAATGTAGACTTCTTCTTCAAGTTCCCCAGTCAGAAAAGCTAATTTTACGTCAATCTGATATACTTTAACATTTTTGGAGCATGCATAAGCTAAAAGCAAATGGATTGCTTCCATTCTAGCAACTGGGGAAAATGTCTCTTCAAAGTCGATTCCTTCAATCTGTGCATATCCTTTACATACCAGTCTAGATTTGTTCCTTGTAACTTGTCCATCTTCATTCAATTTATTCCTAAAAACCCATTTTGTGTCGATCACATTCTTATTCTTTGGTCTTGGAACCAATTCCCAAGTGTCATTTTTCTCTATTTGATCAAATTCTTCATCGATGGCCTTATTACAAAATTCATCCTTGTTGGCTTCTTCAAAACAGTTTGGTTCAATTGTAGATAAGAGTGCTAGGTGTGTTTGTTCTAGTGAATGGATTTTTCTTCTAGTCTCGACTCCTGCATCTTTGTTTCCAATAATCTGATCTGAAGGATGATTCTTTTGTACTCGTTTGCTAGGTGTCTTTGGAGATACTTGTTGAACTTTCCCTTCTACTTCTGTCAGATTCTCTTCATCTTCATCTTCCGCTTCTACTTATTTTTCATCTTCTTCTTCAAAAAGTTGTTCTATTGATTTGTTTTCTTCTTCCTTTGATTCTGGTCTGCCTGTTTCATCAATTGTTACGTTGATGCTTTACACAACTTTGTTTAATCTTAGATTGTAACACTTGTATGATTTCCTTGTACTTGAGTAACCAACAAGTATGCATTTGTCCACACGAGAGTCAAACTTTCCCATTATGCCATCTTCCCTTTTGATGTAGAATTTGCTTCCAAAAACTCTGAAGTGCTTCACATTTGATGGTCTTCCTTTCCATAGCTCGTAGGTAGTTTTATCAGTGTTGTTTTTGAGCATTACTCTGTTTTGAATGTGAACTATTGTATGCACTGCCTGTGTCCAAAAACTATCTATTAACTTTGAATCCATTATCATTGTTCGAGCCATTTCTTGTACTGTCTTGTTCTTCTTTTCAACATCTCCATTCTGTTGAGGTGTCCTAGCAATGGAGAATTGCCTTTTTATTCCATGATTTATGCAATAGTCCATAAATTCCTTTGAGGTGAATTCTCCTCCATTATCTGATCTTAAGCATTTGATTCTTGAATCCATCTCATCTTCAACCATTTCCTTATAGATCTTGAAGTTTTTGAAAGCTTCTGACTTGTTCTTGAGAAAGAAAATTGCATTCATTCTTGTATAATCATCAACTAATAACATAAAGTATCTCTCACCTTTTAAGCCTTTTGTTGTATTTGGTCCAACTAGATCAGTATGCACAATTTCCAGTGTTTTTGTTGTTGAATATTCCTTTGTTTCGAACCTGGTGTTTGTTTCCTTTCCTTGTTCGCAATGCTTGCATAAAGTGTTGGTTGGTTTCGTGATTTGGCGAATTTCTCTGACTGCTTCTCTTTTGTTGACTTTGACAAGGTTATCAAAATGCATGTGACCTGTTCTTCTGTGCCATAGCCAACTTTCATCTTCCTTTCCTAGACAACTCTTTTCATTTCCAATTTCGCTTAACACATATATGTTGCTTGAAGTTCTTGCAGTTGTAGCGACCAATTTCCCTGAACCTTCTTTTCTTATCTCACACTTTTGTGAATCGAAAGTAACTTTATGACCTTGGTCACACATTTGACTCACACTTAAAAGATTATGTTTCATATCTTCTACTAGTAGAACATTTTCTGCCTTTTCATTCTTGTTCCCAATTCGTACTGTGCCTTTTCCAATGATTTTGGTTGAATCATCATTTCTGAAGGAGACTGATCCATCTCTTTCCTTTCGTAATGTAAGAAACTTGTCTCTATCACCTATCATGTGTTTTGAACATCCACTATCAACATACCAACCAAGTTTTTTCTGTTTAGCTTGTAGAGTGACTGTGCATTCTTCATTGCTATACTGATCTTGCTTTCTTATCTATGTTGTTTTATGAGGTTCTTGTTTGTGACTCTGTTGAGGTTCTTTAGGAGGGACTGTCATTCTGCAATTTTTGGCCATGTGTCCAAAATTGTTGCATTTGTAACATTCCACTTTGGTGCTCAAAGATTCAAACTTGTTGTAACTTCGTCTTTGTGTTTCACTAGGTCTTCTTAAATAACCCCTTTGTGTATGGATCTCAAAGTAGTTATTGTTCCTGTTGTTAGCTCTGCAATTTACAGCATTATGTCCAAAATTATTACATGCATAACATAAACCAAAAAATATAGTTTGATACCTGGTAGTTGAAGATCTTCTGAAAGGAGGTGCTCTTATGAATCATTCTTCTTCTTGAGGCATGTCTATATGTTTTTTATTCTGAAATATGAATCTTCTCGGTGGAGGAGTGTCCCTGTAATCTTCCTTGTATATCATTTTATCCCCTTTGATTGTTTCTGCATAGCTTTTTGGATTTGTTTCTTGCTTTGTTGTTTTAGACCTTGATCCCTTTTTTGTTTGATTGTATCCAAGTCCGGACTTGTCAAGATGAGATTTTTGACTGATGATAATGTCATCCAGAAATTTTGAGTTGTTCTGCATATTTTTCTTTTGAATATCCTTTCATAGTGTGACAATCTCTGCTTCCAGGTTTCCAATAATCCTGTCATTTCCTTCTAGTTTTTATTTTAGTGCTTCTTCAATTCTTTTATCTTCTTCTATTTGAACCTTCAATTTTGTGATCATTTGTTCTAGTTCTTGAGTGTCTTTTTTTTTTGTCTAGTTCTGCTTATAGTTGCTTGTTTTTCTTATTTTCTCTTCTGATAACTTTTATGGCACTCATTAATTCTTCTCGGAAGTCAACTTCTGCCTCTTCAATTTCTTCTTCATATGATTCTTCATATTATTCTTCGAAGTCTTCTTCATCAGAATCTTCTACTGCCATGAATAGAACTCTCCATATTTCACTGTCACTGACTTCATCTTCATCTGATGATGAGATGTCCTCTTTGGTGCAAAATCTTTTCTTGAAAAATTTCTTTGTAGTTCTTTTACCTTTATATGTTTGTCTACCTTTTGAGTAACCTTCATCATTTATCTTTTTCTTATGAGGACATTTGTTAGCAAAATGACCAACACTATCACAAATAAAATAAATTAAAGGAAGCTTACCTCTATACCTACCATTGGTTCCCTTGTTCGGTCTTTTGACGAAGTTGGCCACTTCTTCATCATCTTCCGGGATATCAATGTTGCTGCTATATTCTTCTTGTTCCTTTTTCTTTTTCTTTTTCTTTGATCTTTTGCATGCTTTGAAGCCTGCTTCTTTTACATATGGATTTTCTTGTTCAGTTATCATCTCATATGATGTGAAGATTCCATGCAATTCGTCCATGCTTATTGAGTTTAGATCCGGTCTTTCTTCTAGTGCTCATATCTTAGGGTTGAATCTCATAGGAAGAGATCTTAATACCTTTTGAACAATTATGGATTCTTCGATTTATTCTCCCAATCCTATGATTGCATTCACTGTTTCATTGACTCGTAAGAAGTAGCCTGTGATATCTTCATCTTCCTTCATTTCTAGTTTTTCAAACTGACCTCTATAAGTTTGAAGCTTTGCTTCTTTGACTTTTGAATATCCTTCATAAATATTTCGAAGCTTGTCCCAAATCTCTTTAGCAGATTTACAATGTGTAACTTTGGTGAATATCATATCACTGAGACCATTCCAAAGTGTGCATTTTTGGCTTTGGAATTATTCTCACCGCGTTTCACTTCTTTGAAATTTGTTGGTGGAACTGTTGGTGTTGTGTATCCATATACAATTGATTGTCAAACTTGAAATCCCTGTGCCTGTATATATGTCTTCATCCTTATGCTCCAAAAATCATACTTTTGTCCATCAAACTGTGGTATTCCATTTTTATACGAGTTGGTACTCTCCATGATCTACCTTTCATTGGTTAAACTGATTTCTGAAGGAACCTGCTATGATACCAATTGTTGGATTACTGAGAGGGGGGGTGAATCCGTAATAGCATAACTATAATCCTTTTTCTTCAAATTTTATATCAATGTAGAATTATTATCCAATAATGAGCAGTAAGAAATCAACAATTACACACATACACAGTACACCAGTGTTTTACGTGGAAACCCAAATTGGGAGAAAACCACAGAATTTTTTTTCTTATATGTCTTGAAGAATTGAATTCATTGGAAGCACCAACTTCCTTTGTTTTCCAGCTGCAACTGGAAGGAGGCTCCAACCCCCTAGTTTCTCAGGCTACAACCTGAGGGAAGCTCCAACTCCCTGATTCTCTGGCTACAACCAGAAGGAGGCTACAACCCCCTATGTTCTTCGGCTATAATCGGAAGGTGGATACAACCACCTATCATTGCCCCGTCCTGCCACCCTGAAGTAGAAGTAGAATGATGGAACCACTGTCACACTATCACTGTGAGATATACCGTTGTAAACCTATACCAATAAATCTGAACCATGCATCAACCTGTACCTCAACCTGTAATCAACCTGTACCATAAACAAGTGCATCAACCATGCATCAAGTATGTAACAATCATGTGTCAACTACTCATCAACTATAACTCATCAATATGCACCAACATCATCAACTATACACCTCATGTATGTTCCAACTCATCAACTACTTGTCTCAACCATGTACTCAACATGTACCTCAACCAAAAGCCTTTATCAATTTCATCGTCCAAATCTAATTTGTAGCTCTGTAATAAACCTGGTGTATATGATCACATTCCTGCAAACCTTCCTTAACTTCAACAACAAGAGACAAGCAATTTCATCAAACTTTTCTTTAGTCTCACATGCCTAGTTTTGGATTAGTCAACAACCCTAACTTGAAGTACTTTGAACCTGTAATGTATAAAGATCTGAAACTAATAAACAATGTTCTTCAATTTGTTTTATGCAATTCCTCTAGTTTTCACTACTTCGAACCTCTCATAAAAGGATTTATAGCAAAAATGGCATACCTTGTTGAATTCTGGCTTATTCTAGAGAGTGACCTTGTAGAGCGTGCCCCGCACGAAATATTCATTGAATTGATATGAAACTGTTACAAAACATACTATAGACTGTACCCTAACCAGCACATTTGGTCTCGCTGAATTTGTATCTGTTATGAAGACGTTATGACGTTTTTATCCGAAACACCTGTTTTTGACTAGTTTCAGGACTAGCCACAAACCCTATTTTCCACGGAGTGTAACTTCCAAAATACAACGAACCACAAGATGAATTTTTTACCACAGATACTTGGGTATGTTTTCTCAATTTCATATCAATTTCATGATCTGAATCATTATAGAAAAAAAATTATACAAAAAACAGTGAGATGACATGTAAATAACATACCTTAGAAAGCACCATCAAAATAATTTATCCTTCCTTGCATTTCGGCCTTCTTTTCTTCACCTTCCCTCAGAAATCCGGCTTAGATATCCTTGATTACCTTAGACACCTATAGATATTCAATATGCTCAAGTGTAATTAAAATGAGAGAGCCTTGCCTCTTATTTATACTCTCCAAGTAGCTTCCTTAAAAACATCTTCTAGGTCACTTTGCCCACTTTCCTTATTTTAGGGTTAACCCACTTCTAATTTATCCATTAAATTTATTATTGAAACAATTTATTTTTTATTCACTTTAAATTATAATACACTCATCACATCACTTTATTGTTTACCTTTTAAAATATCTTAAACCACTTTGACTACTTTGACATTTTGGGGCTTCCAGATGATTTGAGGGTCCTCCAACTTCATAAGGCCATGAATCTCAAACCATGAGGAGTTATGTGACATTCCAAATAAAACCAGAATTGGAATGACATGTACTATCCATATAGAATAGTATTACCTTCAAATATATCAAAAATCATACTGTTATCCATCAAACAAACTTGGGTCCATTACCCAAACCTGGGTTCTCCAACTTCACATGGTCATAACTCTCTAACCGTGAGGAGTTATGTGACATTCTACATACCACCGGAAATGGAATGACAAGCACTATCCATATAGGATAGTTTCCCTGACAAATTCATTGTCCTTCATCTCATTATTCCACAATTAAGAATGGGTTCTCTTACTCCGCAAAGCATCTTCCCGTGAGGGCTTTCACCATAAGGGGACCACTTTGGAGTTCATCCATATTTACTTCTTATCAACCATGACAAAAAAATAATGAGTCATATTTACATCAAACAATCTTGGGTCCATTACCCAGACCTTTGTTCTACGGGACTTTCTTCAAGGGTTGACATCAATGACAACCAACCTTAATCAATAGCACATTCTACCAACAGATGGTTGTCCTGAGAACTTTTATCAGACAACTCAGCTTGTTGATTTTTTGACCAAGTGTTGATGAAGTTAACCCCCAAATATTTACAGTTAGATTCAGACAAAATCTTGGCTAAACCTTGGCCTTTAACTAGTTTGGTGGGATTTATTTCTAGATCGAATTCAAGGATTTTGGCAATCCACTTGCTCCTTCTCTCATCTATGTTAGGATGAATGAGAATGTCCTTCACAGAAGTTGAAGGAATGTATGAAATGATATTTGAATGAAAAACATAGACTCTGAAAGCTTTAAGAGCTTTCACCAAGGCATAGGCATGCTTCTCCATGATGTCATATCTGACCTATGTGTCTCTTAGTGCTTTGCTGAAAAAAGAAATAGGCTTCTCCAACCCTACATCATTCTTTTGTAGTAAAATAGTTGCCAATGTATCGAATAAAGCGAAGGAAAAAACCAGAAAATCCTTGGAATAATTAGGACTGATTAGCACAGGTGCTTCAATCAGTTCCTTCTTGATTTGGTTAAAGGATTATCTAGACTCGGCAGTCCATTTTACTTTGTTCCCCTTCCTGAGCATGGGTGTGATATTCTTCACCAATTCAGCAAAATTTGAAACAAATATTCTCAGAAAATTGATTTTTCCCAGGAAAGACTGAACTTATTTCTCGGATCTGGGAAGTGATAAGGCTTGAATAGCTTCTACCCTACTTGAATCAATCCTGACCCCCTTAGTTGATGCAATATGTCCCAACAATTTTCCTTCCTGCATGGAAAATAGAGACTTCTTGGTATTTAGGGAGAGACTAAACCTCCTGCATTTCGAGAAGACCTTTCTTAGATGTGACAATGTTCTTTATCATATTTGGAGAAGATTGTTATGTCATCCAGATAGATGACCACAAATTTGTCTCTTTCTCCAATGAAGGCGATGTCCATGGCTCGTTGGAAGGTTGCTCCTGCGTTTATCAATCCAAAGGGCATTTTGGCATACATGAATGTGCCCCAAGGAGTGGTGAAGTTTTTCTTTTCTCTATCCTCAGGCGGGACAGAGATCTGAATGTATCCATAAAATCCATCAATCATGGATATCCTGGATGCACATGTCACCCTCTACAATATGTGTTCCATCTTTGGCAAAGGATAATTGTCCTTCTTAGAGCTTCTGTTCAGATTCCCAAAATCAACACAGAGTCTGATTTCTCCACTCTTTTTCCTTATTGGAACCAAGTTGGCCACCCATTCAGAATATCTCAAAGGGGCAATGATTTGGGTGTCCAACAGTTTCTTTACCTCCCTTTCCATAATAGGCAACAACATAGGATTTTTTTGTCTTAACTTCTGCCTAAATGGTTTGGCCTCCTCTTTCAATGGGATCTTATGCTCAATGACAGTTGTGTCATATGTCCTGAGGTCTTCATAGGTCCAGGAAAACACATCATCAAATTCTTTTAATAGCTCAATATACTCAGCTCTCTGCTCCCATGACAGACTGCTTGACAACTTGACAAACTTTGGATCCTCCTCTGTACTAATATTGCATTTAGTTACATTAACATCCCCAGTTGGGCCTTTAAACTTTACTTCCACATCGTTCCCACCAAACAATATTTCTAAAGGAACTAGTCCTTTTGGAATGTGGTTGTTAGGCATCTAAACAATATGGTGATTAGAAATTTTATTTAAAAATACATCAGTGTGAGGGTCACCTTCAGAATCATGATCCTAATCAATGTGTAATGTAGAGAACTCATCAATAGACACAAGAAATTCTCTGATCTCAAGATCGTCCTCGAACACCTTCCAATGCTTGATATTTTCAGGTACAGAGAGCCTATTTCTTACCTCAACATCATACCTAAGCTTAGGTGGCAGTGGGATTCTGAAATGGCTCGTTGAGACAGCCAAAGAATCAGCCATAGTATTCTTATCTCTTGGAATAAATGAAATGTTGAAAGCTAAGAAGAAATTGTCAATTAGGCCCCACACCTCATTTATGTAAGTCTTAAGCCTAGGTTGCTTGGCTTGATAAACATTTTTTACCTGATGAACAATTAGTTCAGCATCTCCAAATACTGCTAGCTCTTCAATCCCCATGTCTTTTGCAACCCTTAAACCCAAAACAAGAGCCTCATATTCTGCCACATTGTTGGTAGCTTCAAATTCTAGTTTATAGGACAAAGGTATAGACTCTTCACAAGGTGACACAAAAACAACTCCAGCACCAACCCCTTCCTTAGAAGAGGCTCCCTCGAAGAACATCTTCCACACAAAAGTAGTTGGGGGAGGTATTTCATGAAAGGAAATGGGTTGCTTTCTAATTTCAAGAGGAGATTTAAAAACATCTATGAGCTGCAATATGTTGGATCCTAAGTCAGTGTCCAAAGTAAAAATAGGATGGTTGATGGGGTTTTCTTCATCACTGATGATGTACATGAGTTGTGCTTCCTTGTAAAGTCTCATTTGTTCACCCCTAAACACAGGAATGGTGGCGTATGAAAGGTCCATCTGCAAGGTTCCCCCAAGTTTCTTTATCCAAGATCTAGATAGGAGCATTCCTAACTTAGGGGGAACATTAGCCACTACGATATCCATGACTATGCTCTTCATCGGCAGTTGGAATAGGGACACAACCAGGTCTTTGCTAACCCCAAGGAACTTCACCTTCTTGGAATCGAAAGAATACAGGTCGTGGTAGGTTTTTGGGACTTCCAACCTGAGTTCTTCCATGACAATCTTAGGCATAAGTTTGTGGGATGCTCCTTAATCCATTAAGCATCTATGCAGCACCTTGTCATGGATGTTCAATGAAGTGTATAAGGGAGGGGAGGAATCATCTTTATCTTCTACCAAAGGTCCTAATATGAAAACTGGTTTTTCATCTTGCAAATTGAGTGAGTCCATGGAATGAGACGTAGGTTCAGACTGCAATAGTTTAAAAAGGCTCCTTTTGAAATCTTCAAGCTTCACCTTTTCAGAAAGGGGTACAGGTATTCTAAGATTTTGAATTTCATGGTCAAAATTGAAAAAGGGAGAGGGCTTCAGAGTCTCCTTCACTTTTGGGATGAGACCTTTGACCATTGGTGAGGGGTTTTGTACCTCCTTTTCTTTGGTACTATCTGCCACATCTTTAGCAGGCTTATGTGCTATGGTGGGTCGATCAAGAACATCAAGTTTTCCTTCTTTCCTTTTGGACCTGAGGCTATATCTGTTTGGGTTGTTGCTAGTCTTTTCCCCCTTGGTCAACTCATTTAATTGACTATCCATGAGAGACTCTTCATATGCATTTTGGGTTAAATTAGGAACTGAGGAGGTTTCCCCAAGACAATGTATTTCAGGGTCAAGATCCTCCTCCTCTCCTTGTTCATCAGTAACAAAATTATTTTGGAAAGGAGCCTGAACTTTCTGATCATCTCTATCTTTGTTTCTTTGATCTCTTTGGATAGTTTGAGGGGAATTAGTAGGTCTCCTAAAGTTACCTCTATTATCTATATTTGGGGGATTCCTATAGCTCTGCTTTCCTTCCAATTCAACCCTTTCCATTCTAGCAGAAAGATACTTTAGTAGCTTGGTTACTTCATCCATTTGAGGGGGGGCAACAAAAGAACTAGAAGTTGAACCTTCAGACTTACCTTTTCTTCTACCCCTATTAGCCTTACTCCTAATCTTATCAATTTCCAGTATATTAGACTCTACTTCAATGGCTGCATCTTGCATATGAGCCAAGGAGGTAGCTCTTCTTTCTCTCAACACGAGGCAAAAATTAGGGTCAAAAGAACTAGCATAAGTCATTTTGGCAGATGTTTTTGTGGGTTTAACTTCAACGAGAATCTTTTTATACATCTTATTAAATCTCTTGGAGAAGTCTGAAATAGATTCCCCTTCTTCTCTTTTAAGTGCCTCGAATTCTGTAATGTAATAAAGGAGATATTTTTTATTCCCCCAATTTCTTAAGAATGAATCATCCAGAGCGACAATCCCATCAATAGATCTAGGAGGCAAGTCCTTAAACCAATCCCTAGCATCACCATCCAGGCTCTGTACAAAAACTCTCATCCACACATCTTCAATTTCGATGGCCTGAATTTCAGCAAATCTATAAAAGGATGCAAGGTGCTCTTCTGTAGTCATGTATCCCTCTCCTGTGAACTAGTGCATGTGCTTAAGGTAGACTGTGGCTGGGAGAGCATTCATACGCTGAGGTAAAACCAAAGGGGTGTATCTAGTAGCCAATATCTCAGCCATCTTGTTCCTAGGAGGATTACCACATGCCATTTGGACGTGAAATGGAGGAGAACCAAGAAAAGATGGAGTTTGAGAAGGAGAGATTGGAGGTGTGCTTATGGGAACAAAGGGAAACAGATGAGGATCTAGATAAAATGCCTCAGGGCTCGAGGGAATAGAGGCTTCCCTCTCTGTAAAAGAAGAAATTTTAATAGGAGGAGGAGTAGTGAAACTGGGAGAGGGGAAATCAGTAGGAAAGGTCCCAAAATTTAAACTTCTAGAATCTCCAACGGATGGTGTAATAGGAAAATGAGAAACAAATACTGTAGTTGCTATAGGAGGATAGTGAAAATCATCATAAATACCTAGTTTAGCAACAGAAGTACCTTCCTAAAAGGTCTGTCGTCTTTTGATAATTTTCTCTGGGTCAGCTTCAGGTGTTGCTAAAGGCAATTGTGGAGTAGATCTTGCGTGTCTGCCTCTGGAAGCCACAGTTGAAACCATGGAGTCGTAACAGTGGAGTCGCCAGGTGCACAGTTGCAATATTCAATGTACTAAGTTCTGATGTAACTTCAAAATCACTGGACTTTGTTGTTCAATCCCAGGGAAAATATTCAATTCATCCCCAACAATGACGCCGGAAATGTTAGCACCAGAAGTCACCTCTGGATTGCGGCAGAGGTAAGCCCAGTACCCATCAGTTTGTATGTCACAATGAATAAATTAAAGGGGGTCAAATGGGCGCAGACTCAAGAAAATATCGCTTTAACTTAGAAAATTGGATTGGTATGCACAAGCAGGTGAGGTCTTAGTTTAACTTAAGTTAGTAGGTTGTAGAAAATGTGAATAGGAGGAAGACTTTGCTGAGAAAAATGTAGAGTTCTGTCGCGGACATCAAGTCTTCCAGCAGCCCAGGAGGAAAAACTCAAACGCAATATCTTCTTGAATTCAAATCTCAAAGAAACTGAAAGGAATTATAACAACACTATAATCAAACATTCATCATAATACAGTCACAATAATTCACTTGAATCAATCAATCATGAACTATTTCAGTATCAGAGGGAAACAAGAGGGAGCAAGGAAGCTGACTGTCATTAAACAAGAAGTATCATATTACAACGCATAACCAGAGAACCAGAAGCTTCATTTAAAACTTTACAATGCGGAAGCTTTGCTCTACCATCGACCATAACAAAATATCAAAATTGAGTATTTATACTCAGAACAGTTGCCACCACCAGGAATGTGACCTGGCCACTACAATTAAAGCTGTGTGGCTGCATCTTCCTCTGTTAGTCTGCACTTGCATTCTTCTATCAGACACGATCTCAGATCAGTATGGGCTTTGCAGGAGAATATGTTGACGGGGGAACTTTCGGCTAACAGTCTGCCTCCACGGCCAGCTTTCCATGCTTTCCATTTATGGGGTGAGATGAGGTTTCAACAACCTCCCCGATTTTCATTAACTACTTTCATTGGGATAAGGATGGATACTGACACCCATGAATGCTCCAGGATACGTTCACGACTCCTCCAAGTCAATCCCGACACCTTGAGACCGCATAGATATTCCCCTGTGAAAATACGGGCACCCTCAACTTCTGGAGTGGCTCCTCTCCATCACTTCATGTGACCTCGAGTCATGACTTGGGGCTTCTTTTTTGTGAAATTTTAGAATTTCGCATTTCGGGAATATTCACTCCACTCGATTCCAAATATCTTGATACTTGAACCTGCAAAATGGCCCATCCATATCGACGGTTGGACCTACTTTGAATTTGACGGCCACGATCATTTCCTTGAAAAATATTAGTTGCTCGTTGACCAACATGCGCTTTCCCTTTCTTCATGGCCCTGCTTCCATATGACCACGGGTCATGATCGTGGGCCCAATTCCTAGGCGCTTCATGATTTTTTGTTTCGCAACTTAGTTTCGTGCTCCAAGCTCAAACCTCTGAGTCACGAAGTCGTGATTTCTAGGATTAGGCGCTAGGCATCCCCGCTGGATCGGACGACCCAAATGAATATCATCATTTCAGAACTCAGGAAATCTGCACGCTCCTTACTTCAGTTTTCCTGAAATGACTTTCTCCGGGGTTCGGATCTGGCGCCACGCTTCCTGCTGGATCGGACGGCTCTTGTTGATTTCAGGTTTCGGGGATTCTGATCTTTTACAAACAACTTCAACAATGTTCTGAACTCTTGATTCCCATGCTTATAATTTGTCGTTGATCTCTGAATTTTGAAATGAAATTTCCTCCGCCAAACTAAACTTGCTCGCTCGCTTGATTCAAGTCCATATCAGATTGCTCTAAGTGTTGCACTTGTGCTTATGGCTGTGGCCTCTGTAAACAAATACTTGGATGACTGACTTAGGGGTCAGGAAGGAAAAAGGATCAGTGACAGAGACAAGGAGAGAGAAGTGATCAGCCTCAAAGAAAACAGAAAGGCTTAGGTCTGACATCTCTCAGGCCGAAAAAAGAAGAAAACTATAGGCCAAAAGGAAAAACCTTACAATTGGGTCTGCAAAAAGAGGAGAGACAGGAAAAATTGCAGACTTAGGAAAAAATCCCAAATTCACAAGACTCTAACAAGTTTATGTGATAACACATTCCATCATGAGTTGCATGGTAGTTGCATGTCATTAATAAATTTATCTTTATAACACAGAGAAGAGTCCATTGCAAATCACTTCTGATAATACATGTTGGAGATCTGAGGCAGTGAGTTGAAGACAGAGAAGTCAAGTGAATTAATAATTTTGCAGGAGCTGAGAGTATGGAGAAGGGGTTTCATACAGGAATTCCTTGAGTATATCCATGAGTTTTAGGAGGAAAAGCTTGGACAACCACAACTTGCAGTGAGGAAAAGCACAGATACCCGCAAGCATACAATACACATAGTCACGAGCATGTAAGGAAAAATCCAATAAGATCGGGGATATGGAACTCAGTTCAACTTTAGGGTAAAGGTATGTATTCTTGAGTGTGTTAAAGAGTTATTCTGAAGAAATCAGGAACATGTATGTCTCAGTGAGTTATAAGCACTTTATTAGAAGAACTCTTTTGTGGATTTTGGTATAAGGTGTGTAGGTTGCAGTCTTGATGATATATTGATATCAGTAGTATAAAAAGAGGCATCGGGAACATCAACAAAAATAGGTTATCAGTTATAGCAGCAGAGATAGTGACAATTTTGTCTACATCTATATTTCAGGGCGGTTGGACAAGGCAAGGAAACGGGGTTGTAGCCTCCTTCTGGTTGGAGCCAGAAAATTAGGGAGTTGGAGCTTCCTTCAAGTTGCATCATGTAAACAAGGGGTTAGAGTCTCCTTCCAATTATAGCTGGAGAAATAGGAATTTGGTGCTTCCAATGAATGTACTCTTTGACAAATAATAAAAATATTATGTGGCTTTTTTCCCGCATTGGTTTTCCACGTAAAACTTCGGTGTATTGTGTTTATGTGTTGTTTATGCATTGATTTATGGTATTGATGCTATATTGAATGTTGATTGGATATCGTTGAATATTTATATTGTGGTTAAAGAAAGAAAAGCACCAATACTAATTCACCCCCCCCCCTCTCAGTATTCCAACATATGGGATCTTATGATATACTCAATCTCATCCTTTGTAAGATGATACTTGTTCTCCTCCCTATAGAAGATAGATTTCTTATCATACAAATAAGGACTTCCCAAAACAATGACACAAATATCAAGTGGTACTACATCTAATTCTACCTCATCTATGAACTTAGAGGTGATTGCAAATATGAACTTACATTATGTTGACAGGTCCAAATGGCTTGTCAAGTAGGCAAGGGAAAATGCTCGATGGAGAGACCCAATCAGACTCACTCTCATTTGGGATCATAGATTTTGACTAGTAT
>ML800389.1:246291-260486 GCA_009831015.1 Picea engelmannii
CTCGAGCTTTACCTCTCCTTCTTGGACTTTATCTCGAATAAAGTAGTATTTGATCTCAATGTGCTTCGACCTTTCATGAAACACTGGATGTTCGGATAATCTTATGCAACTCTAATTATCACAATATATTATGGTCGATTCTGGTGTCTGATCAAATAAATCGGAGATTAACTTCCTTAGCCATACTGCTTTTGTGCATGCTTCATAAGATGCCATATACTCTGCTTCTGTTGTACTGAGTGCGATAGACTTTTGTTTCCTGCTGCCCCAAGATATCATAGCGGAGCCCAAGCTGAAACACATACCTGAAGTACTCTTTATGTCTTCTGCACTTCCTGCCCAATCAGAGTCTGTGAATCCATGAAGTTGGATATCACTAGATGCGATATATCTCAAGACATAGTTTATTGTCCCACGAATATATCTTAGGACATGTTTTGCAGCTATCCAATGCTCTTGTCTAAGTTCCACCTGGAACTGACTTAATGTATTTACAGCAAAGCAAATATCTAGTCAAGTATTTACCAAATACATCAATGATCCAATTAGTTGTCGATATAGAGATGGATCTACTGGATCGGAATCTAGGACTTTCACTTTTCTTATATCTGCATTCATAGGAGTGTCCATGGACTTACAGTTCATCATTCCAAACTTCTGAAGGATATTTATTGCGTACTTTCCTTGTCCAAGGAATACTTCACCACGCTTTTGCCATACTTCTAGTCCCAAGTAATAATGCATGAGACCTAGATCTTTCATATCAAATTCAGAGGCTAATTCCTTCTTGCACTGGATGATTAGAGATTCTTCACCTGTTATGAATAGTCATCAACATATAATAGTAGAATCATAGGTGCGTTATCCACGACTTTGCAATAAAGGTTTGGATATACATGACTCTTGGAGAAACCAAGTCTTGTTAGATAGTTGTCTATTCTGGCGTACCAAGCCCTTGGAGCTTGATTGAGTCCATATAGAGATTTCTTCAATATGAAAACGTGAGTGTCTCTGGAATGTACCTCGAATCCTTGAGGTTGATCAATATACACTTCTTCTTCAATAGCTCCGTTGAGAAAGGTTGTCTTTACATCCATCTGGTGTAGATTCCATCCCATGGAAGCAGCAAGAGATATGATAGATCTGATGGAGGTATACCTTGCCACCAGAGCAAAGGTTTCGTCATAATATTCTCCCTCCTTCTGGGAGAACCCTCTGGCCATGAATCTTGCCTTATATTTATCCATGCTTTTGTCTGCTACATGTTTGATCTTGTATACCCATTTTGAGGTTACCACTAATTTTTCTTTAGGTCTGGGTACAATTTCCCGTACTTCATTTTTCATAATGGACTGATGTTCTTCCGCCATAGCTTCTTTCCATTGTCCCCTTTGGACTGCTTCTTCGAATGTAGTAGGTTCTTCATCTAGAATCTTTGTCATGTATGTTGCATAACTTGAGAATCTTTTCGATCTTTTACTCTTCCTAGATGTTCCTTCCGGAACCTTGATTCTTTCTGCGTCTTGTAATGTGGCTTCAAGCCAAGTTGGTCATTTCTTGTTCTTTGGTATGATATCTGGATCAATGTTCTCACATGGCTCCATAGGATGATCAGGTTGATCCTTTTCGTTATTTTCGTTTTCTGTGTTTTCTTCATTTGGTTCTTCAATTTCTTCTTCTTCTATAATTTATTCAATAGATTTTCTGAAGGCCATCCTTTCATTGAACATTACGTCTCTTCTTACTTCTATTTTGTGTTGTTCTAGAATATATATTCTTTAAGCTTTGGATGAATCACTATATCCCACGAATATCCCCTTCTTTCCTGAGGGTTCTAGTTTATTTCTTTTATCTTTGGGAATATGAGAGTAAACTGGACATCCAAATATTCTTAAGTTTTCTACGCTAGGTTTCTTACCTGAGAATGATTCTTCTTGGGTCATGTCCTTCAAAATACAATGAGGGCTTATGTTCTGTACATATATTTCTGTCATTGTTGCTTCTCCCCATAGGAACATGGATAGACTTTGATCATTCAATAAGGATTTTACCGTTTATTCGATAGATCTGTTCTTTCTTTATGTTACACCGTTTTGTTGAGTATTATGAAGAACAGTCAACTCCCTCCTAATCCTTGCCGATTTTCAGAATGCAACGAACTCCTTTGAGGTGTATTCTCCTCCATTATCTGTTCTTAATGTCTTGATCTTCTTGTTCGTAAGGTTTTCTATTTCTGCCTTGAATTCTTGGAACTTGTTGAATACTTCATATTTTGATTTTAGTAGATACAACCACGTCTTTCTTGAATAGTCATCTATGAAGGTTACATAGTAGAGAGATCCTCCTAGAGATCTAACCGGCATTGGACCGCAAACATTTGAGTGTATTAGATCTAGGATTTCCTTAGATCTATTGTTGCTACTTGGGAATGGTTTCTTGATATTCTTCCCAAGGGCACATCCTTTGCAAATTCCTTCGTGTGTGGATTTCAATTCTGGTATTCCTTCAACCATTTTTCTGAGGAAAGGTAATGCTTGATAATTGATATGAGCGTACCTTCTATGCCAAAGCTCATTAGGATTGACTTTGTCATGTACTAGAGCTTCTTCATTTCGTTCGAGTAGTCTATATAGATTTCCTTCACGTCTTCCAATAACCCTGGCATCTTCTATGCTGGAATTCTTATGCCATGATAACACCTTTCCATCCATGAAGGCTATTATGTTCCCTTTGTCTTCTAAACATGATATTGATACAAGATTATTTTCTAAACCAGTACATATAAAACATTACTTAAGTGAACATGATTACCTGATTCCAACTTGACGGAGGCTTATCCAAATCCTTCGACGAGGTAAGTGCTTTTGTCTCCAAGCTCCACTTTGTACGATGTCTTTCTCTCATTTAGATTTGAGAGTCTAGCTTGATCTCCTGTCATGTGCCTGGAAGATCCATTGTCGATTATCCACATATTGTCTTCAATTGTCCCGATAAGTGATGAGTAGTGTAAGACATTGATTGTTTCACACATGTCTTCGGTTGACTGGTAGTTGGTCATGCCTTGATCCAAAACTTCAACTTCATCATTTATGTCTTCTGAGAGAGCCAAGAGGTGCGTTGAGTTAGGGCGCATCTTAATATCTTATCCTTGAGTGAGATGCTCCATCACAAGGTGCCAGATCTGAGAATTAGGGTTTCTGCAACTGCTCCTGCTAGTAACCCTAGCGGCAGCTCCTCAACGAGCTCAATGTCTAGCGACTATGCTTCCTTCCAGCATTTTAGTCTGACTGAAGAGGGGTGTGGCCCATAACCTGTTAGAATATAGAATATTGTGCTCGTTTTACCATTGACGATACCCTCGTCACCCAACCACAGGCCGAAGCCACCCTCCGAGCACCTTGACCTTGACCAAGAAGAGAATCTTGGTATCAATCCAATAGCCAAGAGAGGCTAATGCACCAAGCAAGAATAGAAACTAAGTTGAACAGATGATCCCACCCAGAGGCTAGCGCACACCTTCCCAGAAACCTGCGCACAAGCTGCAACTGCACCTGCACAGATCCAGTTCTCTCTGCAACTGTTGAGATGTGTATAATGAAAACTGGCACCCTGTATTTATAGTAATCTGGGCAGTTTAACTGGGGTCGACTTCTCCTTATGGGTATTAATAAATTCATATTAAATATAATTTTGCAACCGACAACCTGTCTAGGGTTTCCTTCATTTCTTTGCTTCCTTCCGAAGGATTCTAGTCTCGTCATAGGTCACAATAGAGGTTCATACCTCCCGAAGCTACCATAATATTAACAGTAGCATCCCTTCAGTTGTAGCTGAAGAAACTTGGGGAATGTCTCTCCATCAAGTTGTAGCTTGAAAACAATTATATAAAAGAACATTTTATTAATGAGAAAAGAGTTGGTGGTTTTCCCTGTTGGGTTCCACGATAAAATCTTGTGTTCATAAGGGTTTGTTGTTCATCATATATTGCTTAATTGAATAATTAATATGTGTCCTTAATATGGATGAAGATAAAAAGAAAAAGTAGGCAATATTGATTCACCCCCCCCTCTCAGTATTACTGGATATTTCATCAACCTAAAGGTTGAAGTCGAAGCAAAATTAAATACAAGTCGGGTCAAGGTTGAAGCAAGATGGATCGACTAGAATTGAAATACTCAAGTTGAAATTTCTCATAGTTGAGTCGAACAAAAAGATGTTTGTTGATCGAATGAGGAAGCAAATATGAAAAAGGGTGAGACCAAGTCAAATATTTAGTGACTAGCAGTTGAGAGGGAATCAATTTTAATATAACCATCAAGTATATTGTTTACAAGTTGAGTTTAAATAATCACCAACAAAGGAGATATGTGGAGGTCGATTTAGACATTCACGAAAATGTAATATGTATTGAAGTCGAACTGACATCCAACGACCAAAGGAAAATATTTGCAAGTTGTCTTCAAATAACTGCATGTACTAGCCACCTCACACAATTTATGGGGATATTTCTTATGTGTCGGCTAATTGGGCATGCTCTACAAAAAACCCATGTCGTAGAATTTTAAAATTCATTTCCATCACTCTAGAATATTCATATGAAAATTGTTGTCTAAATTGGTGCCCAAAAATCAATTAATAAAAGTTACCATTTGTGTTAATTAACTGAAGGGGTGCAATGTTTCATTCCAAAAGGACACATTGTTTCTAGGTGGAACCCTTTGGAGGACTATATAAGTAAAGGAATATGAAGAGAAGAGTGTGTCTTGGTGGATATATATATATATATATATATATATATAATGAATTGAATGAAATTTCATTCTATCAGGGTGGTGCCTGTTTACAAGATGTGTCTTGTCATGAGGATTGTAATCCTCACATTTCAGTTGGATCTGAGATCAACAAGCTGGGTCTTGTTATGAGGGTTGGATTTCTCATTTCTTAGTTACATCTGAGAACTACAAGTTGGGTCTTGTATCAAAGAGTTGGATCTCTCATATTCAGTTGAAGTTGAAGATATTAAAGGATTGATTTTATTTGTATTCATTCAAGTTAAATAAATAAAAGAATGATATTGTATCTACTTCATACAGTTTGTGTTATACATGTTTATGAATAATTAATTGAACTGCATATCTTATTCAGTTAATTTAGTTAATCCATGAAAGTGTGAAAAGTAGCCAAAATTTCTAGACGCTGATTCACCCCCCCCTCTCAGTGTCAGTGTGTGTTTCAACAATTGGTATCAGAGCAAGGATTCTTGAAATTCCCATGGAGGCTCTTGACAATCTCAAATACACAACTATGTGCACTTTGGAAGAGTTGGAGAAACTTCAAAAGAAAGATATGTTTCTACTACAACAATTAGATCAATCTAACAACCATGAAGAGCAAGAACAAAAGATTCAGCTAGAAGACAAAGAAGAAGAGATCAATACATTAAATATTGAATTTGTTGATCTAACAAAAGAAATGAATGAGTTGAAGGCATATGACAAACTCAATAAATGCACAGAAGAATAAGAAGAAACAAAATAAATGGTCAATAGTCTAAAGACTCAATTTGAAGAAGCTAAGGAAACTGAAGAATACATGAAGAGCTAGTTGACTAAAAAGGAAGAATCGTGCCACACGCTGGAATTGGAACTCATCAACCTCAAAAGGATTCAGCTAGAAAACAAGGAATAAATAAAAAGATTGAAGACTAAAGTTGTTGATATAATAAAAGAAATAGAAGATTAGACATATGACAAAACCAATAAATGCATAGAAGTCTTGGATGAGACAGAAGAAATAGTCATCGGTGTAAAGAGTCAACTTGAAGAAGCTAAGGAAATAGAAGAAGACTTGAAGATCCAGTTGACTAAAAAGGAAGAAACGTGTCACATGTTGGAATTGGAAGTTATCAACCTAAAAAAGAAGAATGAAAAGACAAAAGCAACTGTCAAATTCCAAAATAGCTCAACCATCCTAGATACGATCTGGAACAATCAAAGACCAAGCGATGAAAAACCTAGTCTTGGGTACAATAAGAAAGAAGAAGGTGGCAAGTGGAACACCATTCACAAACATGAGAAAGGATTATCCTCCTCAAAAGGAAAAAGTGCAATCACAAACAAAATACAAACCATGAAATTTATTAAAGGAGGAAGTTACAAAAGTAAAAAACAAGAAACATATCATATAGAAGACTTCTCATGTCACAACAAACTCAAGTATGGAAAAAACTTCAATGGTTATTGTTTTTCTTGTAAAAACTTTGGTCACAAAGCATTGGAATACAAGAGTCCTGAAAAGAAAAATTCAGGAACATCCAATAACTTAATGAGATGTTGGAGACGCAATTATTTTGGGCACAAAAAAAAAAAAATTCATACCATGAGATGCTACAACTATGATAAGTTTGAGCACAAATCCCAAGACTGCAAAAAATCAAGAAGACAACCCATGAAAAATAATCCATACAATCAGGAAAGAAATCTAATGAACGTTGGAAGAAAAGAAGAGAGGATAAATCTCAAAGGACAAATGTAGAAAAGAAAAGTTCATCAAACAGAATGCCTTATGGAAAGATATGGAGAAGAAAATATGAAGCAAAAAGCAAGAAAGATGATGAAGATATTTCACCTAAAAATGAAGAAATTGATAACAAAAAACTGATGGATGAAACTCCTAATAAGGAATGTGAAATTCAGAGCTTTGCATATTGTTGGGGCTCAGAAATGTCTTATTTCCATCCATCTTTCCCTTCATCATTCTCCACATTTCATAGCCCCATTAACCTTTCACGATATCATTTCCATAAATATACTTGGGTTTCATCTTATTGTTCTCCACTTTATTCATTTTAGTATTTAAAAGGAATTTGTAATTAAATATTAGAAAATCAACATGTTTTCATATATATCTCGAATATGTGTGAGCTTTGTAATGTGTAGGAATATGAGAAGGATTAATTCAAAAGGAATTCTCGAATACTTCCTCCACCATTTCAATATTTGAGGACATAATTCAAGCCCATTCCAAGGAGAAGATCATGGAGATTTGGTTGGAGTATCTTATCCAAGATATATGAGAGATATGTGTGAGGATTTGAAGGGATTATGTTTTGTAATAATGGGAAATAGGTTGAGAGAAAATTGGATCTGTAATAATGAGATGGTTATCTTATCTTCAAGGCTCTCATGTATAAAAGAGAGTGCTCTCTCTTCATGAGGATTCAAGTAGAAGAGGAATTAGAATTGAGTTAGATTATGTAATTAGAATCAGAGTAGTCATTAGGATTCGAAAGAGAAAGGGATTCTTAGCTTTGATTCATGGTTTTGGTTTTCATGCTTTCATTATTCTTTTATAAAGATTGATTTGATTATTGAATGTAAGATTGCTTCATTGGTGAGATCTCACGTATGTTGTTGTGTCATTCAACTCTTCACATGTAGTTCTCCATTTCTAGATTAATTCCATTTACCCAATTTCCCATTCTTAGAGTAATTTCATTTATGCAAATAGATTAATTTCAATTCCAGTCGTGTGTTAGATTAATGATTCAATTTCAGTCGTAGATTAAACATTAGATTATATTAGTCTCGCTTCAATCTTGCATATACTTTGCGTGTGCTTCGTCATTTTACGAACCCCAGGTTGACAAATTAGATAGTTGGGCAAGTACTACAACTCAATTAATACGACATTAGTTCGGCCCAATATAATGACTGTCATTCCCTTGTCACAATTGTTGTTCCTTTTGATGTTCATTTGAATGGAACGATTGTTGTTCCTTTTGTTATGATTGTTGTCCCTTTGCAGGGGTTGCATCTTTGGAGGACGAGTATTGAAAATGGAAGGTAAGAACCTATGTAGGCGACAAGTAAAACGCTTGCACCAGCACCTACCTTTGGATAATGCATAGAGGTTATATTTTAGGACATCTTTAGAGCCCAACATTTTGGCGTCGTTGTCGGGGAAGCACGATGGATTGACGTATTAGTTTATTTTTCATTTTAATTCATGCAAGTGTGATATAAACGTGTTGGTAAGGGGTCATAGAATCTTGTGACAGGAGACTCCTCGTGTTCTCCCTACCAACTAGGTAGAAGTAATTTCAATTTTTGCAAGATTAGTTTAATTTTTGCAAGTGTGATCTAAACATATTGGTAAGGGGACATAGAAGCTCATGAGAGGAGACTCCTCATGTTCTCCCTACCAACTAGGTAGAAGTAATTTCAATTTCTGCAAAATTCAATTTCTGCAAGATTAGTTTCAATTTCAATTTCTGCAAAATTCAATTCACACAAAAGTAGTTTTAATTTTTATGATCTACATGTGTTGAGGGTCATAGAAGCTCATGAGAGGAGACTCCTCACTGTCCCTGCCAACTATCAGGAACGTTTTAATTTCTGCAACTGTGAAGAGTAATTTTTTTTCTATTTCAGTAAGAGTGCTTTTATTCAAGTTTTTTCATTTAGATTTTAGTTTTGGGTGCTATAAGAATCCTTTTTTTTTAACATGACTTAACAATGAATTTAAGCTTGGAACAACTTACTCAGATCCTAGCAAAAATCGGGGTCTCATCTTCTCTGGAAGAGGAGATCTTGACAGCAGTCAAAAGCTTATTCACTCCTCCCGAGGCGAACGAAGAATCAACATACGAAGGACCTTACACATTTAATGAAGAACCATTAGGTGCGCAAGAGGTTGAGGAGGACAGCAAGGAGATGCAACATGATCTGAGCAATGAGTTGTTGGTTTCAAGCAAGTACTAGGTTAGATTCATTTAGATTTTCTTTTTCTTCTTTTAATTTACAGTTTCAACCACTAATTTCACACATTTATACATATTCCCGATTGTCAATTGCTAAATTGAAAAATAACATTTTTTTATTACTGTTGCGTGCATGGCTACATTGGTTGTTTGATTACACGTTACTAATTTCTCATTTCTAATTAGCGTAGTGTAGGTAGGGTTTTATTTTCAAGATTTTATTTTTTATTTTTGCTAAAATAAGTATGCTCTCTTCCGCACTTCGTGCGATCGCGAGGATCAGAAAGTAGGATGACTAGGATGATTGATTGATTGATTTCAGGAATATCAATTAATTGACGAAAATAATATTTTGCCTAATCTATTTTTCGTCTTCCGTTTGCTGGTAAATTTTTAATAAGCTTACAAAATAATTTTTTATTTTTATTTTTCATTTTGAAAACATAATAAAAACATGAATAACATTTGCGCATCCTCACACATAAAGCCTACAAGATAAATTTTTATTTTTATAATAGAAATAAATAGAAGAAAAATTGTGCATCCTTGGTGCGAAGTCGCAACCCTCACGGTCCAACCCGCTCTCACCAGGACCTTCTCTTCTCACGGGCCCGAAGAGTTTAAAGGCTCTTCCAACTCCTCTCGGGAGTTATCACTACCCACAGCTCTCCTTCGGCGATCTCCCCTTCGCTTCTCGGGAAATCGTGATTCGGGAATTCACGGTTCACGTGAGCACAGTTCACATGCAATTTAAAACCCCGAACCCCGATGGGTCAAAGGTCAACCTTCTCACGCCAGTCGGGGATTTCCCTTTCAGGATATCGCTACTCACGATATCAACGCTCTGGATTTCCAAACCCCGAGTACCGAGATACCGATTCCCCGATACAACGCCACCTGTATTCCACTAGATCTCGTGGTCCCACACTGTCGCGTCGCCGTCGGGATTTCGCGGATCGCGAATCCACGATGTAAGTTTTCCTTGGTGTCGAAAACCTCGAACGCCAAACCCCGACCTTCCGGGATCGCGTGCCATGTGTCCCTATGATGATTGACGGCTCCGAATAACTTGGGAAATCGCGACTCGCGATTTCAACGAGTCTGCACCTCGCCTCGTCAAACGCCGAATGTCGAACCCCGATGGACTTCGATCCTTGCCTGCGCCTATGGGTTAATTCCCGCGCAACTTCTCCACGATCGGACGATCGATGGGGTTTCGCGATTCTCCTCCGAGAACCTTGACCGTTGATTCTTCGCTTTAGAAATCCCTTCTGCTCCAAACCTTCGTTCTGTTGGAACTTTCTCCTGGGTCCTTTTCCCAAGGATTTAAGAAGGAACTATCCCTCCTGAGCCTAATTTCTTCTGCTCCTTCAACTGAAAGTTGGCGCACTCCTGGCGCTTGGCGTCCAATCACTCTCTAAGTGTTGGATCTTCTGGACTCTGTGCACTTCTGGCAACCGTAGTCCCTGCCTTCCTTTTCTCAGACTAGCTACTGAGACTCCGACCTTGACCTGCGCTTCACCTGCACGGCTCTGCTAACCCAATTCAACTTCTGGGCAGATGAGAACAAGAGTTCAACTGTCTAGCCTCATCAACGCACTTTATGCGGATGAATTCGACTGCACTCTATGCAGGAATCTCCTGGCTCAGACATAGAAACAATTGAAACTCATTCTCCTCTCTTTCACAGATTCCAAATCAACTATGAAATCATATACGCAGCATATCAAAGCAAACGTATGACAGAAAAGTAAACATACATGAGCATAATATCAACACAGAGAAATAACACAAACCATGAAAGTGAATCAAAGACTTCCTTCTATTAATTCAATCTGTACATGGGTGTTCTTCACAAGTTCTCTGCTCTGCTCTTCTCTTCTGAATGCTTCTCATAATACAATGATACAAAGGAGGGTGCCTATATTCCGTTTTCCCTCTCGAAATCTGAAACTATCAAATCTACAATAAATTCCTAGCTAAGAGCATTAAAACTAATAAATGCCTTCCTATCTACAATACAATACAAGTGCGCTTCATTACATTTAACTCATTAATGCTTGGCGCAACAAATATCAAAGTAAAATTCAAAAATAAGTTTGTTGGCTTGTCCAGCTGTCTTTCCCTGCTCCACGCGTTGGCTCGCTTGATGAGTGAGCGATGCTCCTACATCAATCCTCGACCTGCAATAAAATAGTAAGTACATTAAAAAAAAAGAATAATATATATATATATATATATATATATATATATATAATAATGTAAATGAATAAGGTCTGCAATTCATACAAGACAAGAGTTGCGCATAAACTCCAAGCTGAAACAGTAGTTGAAACAATTTCATGACCACACTCTTCTCATTTTAAACTTCAGCCTGGATTATTTTTTGTTTGCGCGCCTTGTTTTTGCTCTCGACTCTTATTATGTAGATGCCTGGAAATAACCCTGTAAACAAATAAAATATCATGAATTTTACACAGAAACCACTGCATAAATCGAACAAATAAACAACTTGCGAGGGTCTGTCCATCAATAATTTAACCGCTCTAATTTATCTTATCAAAATGAAATTGTTTATCGATGTTCACTATTTCCACTGTGCATAAACATCTACTTGCATATTGCTCACGCGCCATAATGAAAATAAAGAGAACAATGTTGAAGGAGATATGCAGCGTTCACCCGGTCGAATGAATCCACACCTAGAGTTGGAGTTGCTGCTTAAACACAGTCGAATGCAATTGCACGCGATTGGTACGCAAATCAAATGGAAAATTTGGACGAGATGAAGGCGCACGCTCCAACAACCTTGCTGGAATAACTGATTAAAAGAAATGAACAGGTAAATTCATGTTGAGAGGGATCGACCAGGTAAGTAGATCCATTTTTTTCTCAGCATATCCTCTGAATCCGGTTTTTGATTCATTCTTATCTCCTTGTATCCATTTATATCCAACCCAATACAAAGACTTTCTACCTAAGGTTGCAAATTTCGTTTATATCAAAGCGGTCCGCGTTTTTAGTTCCAAGCCAAGATATTTAGATGGGATAATTCTAATGGTTGGCGTTTGCATTTATTTAGTAGTTTTTGGCAATCAATGAAGATTTGGACCTTCACGTTATATCTAAAAAATCAGGTTTTATGCCCTCCGCAAAAGCGAAAATGATATCCAAACTAATGTAGAGGATGTTGTGGAAGCCCTTTAGTCGCTAAATGTTGCGAGATATATCACTGTCCAATTCGCAAGGACTGACGATGGGCGAGGAGGTTATATACGTGAAAGGTATGAAGAGAAGTCATATTATCATCGAGAGACACCGAGATATCAGCGTCGCCCATGGCCCGAAAGTGGTAGACAATTGGCTCGGATGCGTTACGCGCCACAGTCGCAGCAGAAACCGATTCAACAATGAATGTGGGATGAGAAGATTAGGGAGAAGTTCTTCAGAAAAATCTATGTATCCGGCCCATCTTGGCACTGCGAATGACACAAATACTAAATTTTGAATGCATTCGGTTAATTGAGACACATGGTCAATGGGAGAATTTCAAATAGAAGGGTAGTCGGCAGACACCAATTCACAATGGATGCTTTAAGAGGAAGTATCATACAATCTAGATGGGTAATTCAGAATGTGGAAGATCTGAATGTTTTCCTGGTCACATTTATCGTTTAGATCAATCCTACTGGCTGGGTGTCCAAATCGGTAACCATTGTCATCTTCTGAAATTGATAGATACACATGCTCGCAACAACAAGATGACTATGATACACTATCTTTGTAAGGTTCTTGCTGAGAAACTACCAGAGCTCCTTGATTTTAATAAGGATCTTGCTCATTTGGAAGTCGTATCGAAGAGACAATTGAAGACATTGGCGGAGGAGATGCAAGCTGTAAGAAAAGGTATAGAAAAGGTTGAGCAGGAACTAACTGCATCAGAGAACGATGGTCCAGTATCTGACGGGTTTAGGAAGCTATATGGAGATGTTCCCAGCAAGGCCGAATGGATCCGCTTCATCAATTAGAGGCTTTGAAGAGCTATGAGAGAATGGAGATCATGTCTCAGTGACCGCAATGGAAAATGGAAAAACAGTTGTGAATTGGCGAAGGATGGAGTTCCAAATGTTATGAATATTGGCAAGTCGGTGATCGAAGGATGTTCGGCCTCACCTTTTTATTATAAATATTTGGGAAACCCTTTTCCTCCGACTAAATCATGATGACACTTAGCAGAGATGCTAGTGGTGTTGGGAGCCGCATTATTCATCATCAATATACTTTCTTCAACTCGTAGAGATGATGAGACGTTGGAGTGGAAACATGCACACGCCACTTTCTATGGAGGAGCACGTGGATATGGAAATTTATACAGCCAAGGGTATGAAACAAACACTGCCACTCTGAGTGCATTAGGGTTCTATGAGATTCAGTGCAGAGTGAAGGCGGATCCACAATGGTGCCTCCCATGAACTTCTGTCATTGTCACGGCCACCAACTTCTTCCCACCAAACTATGCCAAACCCAACGACAATGGTGGGTCGTGAAAATGGAAAACATGCCCGGATCGAGTATCTGTTCCAATATAGTCTGTTGGGTGCATATTCACATTTGGATTGAGAAACTTACACTCAAGTTCTTCTCTTATAGTGAGATGATATGGAGAAGATTCAGACTTGGCCCTTGCGCGGGCATTGCAAGAGCAGGAAATGGCATATCTCGTTTCCCTCTTCGAGGACTCCAATCTCTATGCCATCCACACCAAGCGCGTCACCATTATGCCCAAAGACACCCACCTCACCCGCCGAATATGCTAAGTCTAACACTATGAGACATCCACCTCGCCGGAATGCAGAATCTGGTGACTATGAGACATCCACCTCGCCAAAATGCAAAATCTAGTGACTATGAGACTTCTTGAAGTGGCAATTATGATCATGAATATTATATAGATGATAGTGGTGAGAATGAAGATGAGGTTGATGCTAATACCTATGACTTTGAAAGGAAAGCATTGGTTGATGGTGACCATGAAGATGTCGGTGCATATTTATTTGAAAGAGATAAAGCATATGCCAGGGCACTTCAGGAAGCTGAAGACCGTTTATTGACAACTAAAATAATGGCTTTGGCTTGCATTAATGACCGGAGGATGACAATGAAAACAATGATATCACTTCATGGGATGCATGGCAAGACATAGATCCTGACAATATGTTGTATGAGAAACGCAAACTGAGAATTGATGTTGAGCGCTACAAATTTCTCCTATCTACTGGAGCATTCATGGTGACATCGAGGTATATAAAAAAATGAGAATCAACAGGCATTATTCTTTTGTTCTGTTTTATAATAAAAAAATAGTTTTTTTCCCTTTCTTTTATTTTGTTTTTTTCTTATTTGTTTATTTCATTATAAAAAGATCACAATAAAA
>ML800389.1:266884-309595 GCA_009831015.1 Picea engelmannii
ATATATATATATATATATATATATATATTGAATGAAAGTTCGTTCTATCAGGTTAGTGCATGTTTACAAGTTGAGTCTTGTCATGAGGATTGGATTCCTCACATCTCAGTTGGATTTGAGATCAACAAGTTGGGTCTTGTTATGAGGTTTGGATTCCTTATTTCTCAGTTGAATCTAAGAACTACAAGTTGGGTCTTGTATCAGAGAGTTGGATCTCTCATATTCAGTTGAAGTTGAAGATATTAAATGATTCATTTTATTTGTATTCATTCAAGTTAAATAAATAAAAGAATGATATTTTATCTACTTCATACAGTTTGTGTTATACATGTTTATGAATAATTAATTGAACCGTGTATCTTATTTAGTTAATTTAGTTAATCCATGAAAGTGTGAAAAGTAGCCAAAAGTTCTAGACACTGATTCACCCCCCCCCCCCTCTCAGTGTCAGTGTGTGTTTCAATAATTGGTATCAAAGCAAGGTTTATTCAAGGAAAAACAATCTAATCACTGGAAGAAATATCCTACTAAACACAAAAATGGATGAACAAATGGCTCTCTCCACAAATGAAGCTCCTTTATTTGATGGAACATACTACTCTTCATGGAGGGAAATAATGAAAATATATCTGAAGTCAAGAGGATCTAGAGTTTGGAACTCAGTAGTAAGTAAGCCTTAGTACTTAACTACCTCAACAAATAAATCCAAAACTGCAAAAGAAGCAAAGAGAAACAATTCAATGGCATTAAAAGCAATCCAAAATGGATTGTCAGACTGAATCAAAGAAAAGATGGGACATTGCGCCTCTGCTAAAGTATTGTGGCTCCAACTAGAGAGTTCTTATCAAAGTAAAGTATAAAACACAGAAAAATAAGAAAATACCATCAAGGAATTAATGCAATGTTCAATCATCAATAAATAAGACAACTCAAACAAGAAATTGATGCAATCCTTAGTCAGCAATAAAGAAGACAACTCAAGCAAGGAATTGATGCAATCCCCATTCATCAAAGAAGAAGACAACTCAAACAAGGAATCGATGCAATCCCTAGTCATCAATGAAGAAGACAACTCTATCAAGGAATTGATGCATACCTCAGTAATCACTAAAGAAAAAATACTCAATCTTAAGACTGATGTTATAGCTGCATTAGAAGAGATTTGTATGGAACCAGGAAATGGTATATATATTGAAGTTCCCATGGAGGCTCTTGACAATCTCGAATACACAACTATGTGCACTCTAGAAGAGTTGGAGAAACTTCAAAAGAAAGATATGTTGCTACTACAACAGTTAGATCAACCTAACAACCATGAAGAGTAAGAACAAAAGATTCAGATAGAAGAAAAAGAAGAAGATATCAATAGATCGAAGACTGAAGTTGTTGATCTAACAAAATAAATGAACGAGTTGAAGGCATATGAAAAACTCAACAAATGCACAGAAGAATTAGAACAAACAAAAGAAATGGTCAACAGTCTAAAGAATCAAGTTGAAGAAGCTAAGAAAAGTGAAGAATCCTTGAAGAGCCAGTTGACTAAAAAGTAATAATCGTGCCACACGCTGGAATTAGAAGTCATCAACCTCAAAAGGATTCAACTAGAAAACAAGGAAGAAATCCAAAGATTGAAGACTGAATTTGTTGATATAACAAAAGAAATAGAAGATGAAGACATATGACAAAACCAATGAATGCACAGAAATCTTGGATGAGACAAATATGAGGGTGGGGGTGGGAGTTTTAATAGAGAAAACATCCTCATATATATGAGGGTGGGGGTAGGGAAAATATGAGAGAAATGTATAATACATTTCTCTCATATTTTCCCCAGCCCCACCCTCATATAAGAAATAGTCATCAATCTAAAGACTCAACATGAAGAAGTTAAGGAAATAGAAGAAGACTTGAAGATCCAGTTGACTAAAAAGGAAGAAACATGTCACATGTTGGAATTGGAAGTTATCAACCTCAAAAAGAAGAATGAAAAGACAAAAGCAACTGTCAAATTCCAGAACAACTCAGCCATCCTGGATAAGATCTGGAACAGTCAAAGACCGACTTATGACAAAATTGGTCTCTGGTACAATAAGAAAGAAGAAGGTAGCAAGTGGAACACCATTCACAAACATGAGAAAGGATTATCCTCCTTAAAAGGAAAAAGTGCAATCACAAACCAAATACAAACCATGAACTTTGTTAAAAGGAGTAAGCTATAAAAGTAAAAAACAAGAAACATATGAAAAGACAGATGTCTCATGTCACAATAGACTCAAGTATGGAAACACCTTTAATGGTTATTTTTTTTCTTATGAAAAATTTCGTCACAAATCATTGGAATCCAAGAGTCCTGAAAAGAAAAATTCAAGAAGGTCCAATAACTTAATGAGATGTTGGAGATGCAATTATGTTGGGCACACAACAAAGTTTTGTCATACCATGAGATGCTACAATTGTGATAAGTTTTGGCACAAATCTCAAGACTGTAGGAAATCAAGAAGACAACCCATGAAAAATATTCCATACAAGTTAGGAAGGAAATCTAATGAACTTTGGAAGAAAATAAGAGAGGATAAATCTCAAAGGACAAATGTAGAAAAGAAAAGTTCATCAAACAGAGTACCTTATGGAAAGATATGGAGAAGAAAATATGAAGCAGAAAACAAGAAAGATGATGAAGATCTTGCACCTAAAAATGAAGAAATTGATAACAATAAACTAACGAATGTAACTCCTAATAAGGAATGTGAAATTCAGAGCTTTGCATATGAAGAGGAACAAGCTCAAGGAAGAAGAATTTTTAAAGAAGAAGATGAAGAATATTATGGTGCACAAAACAGTGATGATGACGATGAAATCTCAAAAGCAAATGTAACATCCCCGACCACCCAAGTCGGGTCATCCTACTCTAGATAACGCTCTGATACCAATTTGTAACGTTCCCAACCACCAACAGGTCAGGCATCGTCACTGAGTAAACATCTTTTGCGGAAATATTCACATATAAACTTAACAACAATAAATAGAGATAACATGAAAACATACATGCAGTGAAACACATGATAACATTACAAGAATCACAGATATGCACTAAAATACATCATTTAACCATTAAGTACAAAAAAGATACTTTTCTCTTAATTGAAGTACACCAACTGCGTGCAGACCTTCCATGAACCTCTTAGCCTTAGACCACACTACTCATCACTCTCAACAGTGGGTCACCCCCGAGCTGGGACTAAACTCCACCAAGAAAGGGATTCCTAGGTTAGGCAGAGACAACAGGAAGTTGCACAGTACAACAAGAAGGATTTCCTCCAAGGAGCCACTTACGTTCCCAGCTAACAGACTCTCATTCCCCACATGCATGTCCAACCCCAGGAGTGTACACCTTCAATTTCACACAGTCCATCGATTGCTACAGCTCCCTTTCTAGGGCTTCAACAACAGGTCGGATCAGGAATTCTCAGAGCTTTGTAGCTGCTACTAGAATTCCTCCAGGAGAACTCGCTTCCTCAACACACTCTCTTACCTGGAGAGAGTTTCTCACATGCTTGACAACCTGCTTCTTTTATCCATGGTCCTAACAACCTGCTTCTTCTATCCATGGTCCTGACAACCCACTTCTTCACTTCCGCTCCTCAATATTTTCGAGACGGACGGGCCAACAAATACCTTACTTGTTAGGAATTCGGACTACATTGCTAGTAGGAACTTTATATGCTTGCCTTAACTTCGAGATTTCACGGGCTTGCTTGAGCTGCTGGCTCTGGCACTTAAAATAAATATCTTTCGTGTCCTCGTCGAAGGGGAGGGTATTGGAAGGGAATGAGGAGGGTTCATACCAATGCTATTGAAAAGGGAAGGGGAAACTGATCCGGATTATTTTCAGCACAAAATGAGAGCGGAGATATAACACATAAATATTTAGAGATATTGCAAGAGAGACAACAATATAACAGAGATATAGTGGAAATAAAACAAGATTCACAGATATATAGTAATACACGATTTCTATTAACGAAATAAATGTACAGAGACTGTAAAATACAGAGTGAAAGACTCGCTAGAATGGTGGTAGCTTATCTCTGAGAAGAGATGTGACGGCTACTCACATCCGTGAGAAGATGATTACAATGAGGCTCTGAAGGCCTTTTTACAATAAGCGGGAATGCCAAAAACCCTAGACATCCAAAAACCTAACCCTGGGAGATGAAGCGTCAAAAGTCATGTGGGCCCCGTTTGGGTAAGTGAGTACATCAACTTCACGGGGTCGTAACTTTTGCATACGATCTCTGTTTTAGGCGTGTGATAGATCGTTAGAAAGGTATCGTCGAGGAGATTCATTTTGGGGGCTCAATCATGCCTTCAACTATCATTGAGAACCTCTATCTAGAAAAACCTTCAATTGGGCCCTCAAAATGGCCTCGGAAATTAAAACCTGCTAAAAATAGTAAATTGCCAAAATTGCCAGAAAGCCATTTTGAGCCATTTGGAAAAGGTGGGTGGCCACCTATATCCACCTGGATCAAAAACCGTACCAATGCTTCCACCATTAGTCAGGAGATTTATATTAACACTATTTAGGATATCAATAGGAATGATACTTGGCTTCCCCAACCCATCTTCACTAGACTATTCCATTGTTCTTTCTACGGATACAAACCATATATATATATATATATATATCGACAGGTATCCAGCTCAAGACAAGATATGATCCTCCCGAGAGGAGAGAATACCCAGATAGAAGAAGAGGGAAGGAACCCGAACACGCATTATATTGGTACTACATAAAGTTTATAGTATGCTTGAATCAATCATCAAGGTTAAGGTTACAGTTTCCAGGGAAACAAATATGAATCTAGTTTCTCAGAGTTGTCTAAGGAAAATGACACACAGGCATGGTGATGGAAGCAACAGAAACTGGACGTGGGGAACGGTACTGACAGGACAATACGCAGGAAACCCCCAGGGTACATGTGGAGCAAGTGTATCAACTAGGGTTTTGTTGCAGGGGTTCAGGTGTCTTGGAATTCAACAATGGCAGACTGGCTCATTGCGTGCTTTCTCAGTGCATCTGTGAGTCGGGGTAACAGAGGGCCAACATGGTCCCCCATAAATCTACATGAGTTTTGGATGAGACTTGGATCTCCAGGAGAACGTTCCCCCCACTTGGAACTCGTTCCTATCCCTAAAGGAACTTAGGATAAATTAATATCCTCTTTACAACTTTTAGAATAATAATATATTATTCTATTAGGCTCTTAAGCTTAGCCCTTTTTCCTCAATCTCTTAGCCTCCTCCCTTTCCCAACCTTGTGGAGTTCAGTCCCCCATACTCTTTCTTCGTGGTCGGTCTACACGCAACGATGTTGTTATATTAATAATATGAATATTTAAATGTAAAAAATAGGCTCATGTCCTTTAACATCTAGGCTCTCGACCTAATCAACACATAAGCCTACCAACTTATAAGTACTTGCCTCACCAACCTACAAAACATGTTACATTCCTAATTACAATCGAGTCTCGTCCTTGGGGTATTACAACAAATCAGTTTGTAGAATAGTGTGATGAATAAAACAAATAATATCTAAATAAGAAAGCAACAAAAGGAGTTCAAAATATATAAAGACATAGTATGAACAGAGCAAAGTTATTAATGATATGAAAGAACAATAAAGATCTCTTGGAATCAAAGAACTAAAGAATATCAAGAAGAAAAAGATCATTAAGCTTCACATCCTTGTCCGTTATGACAAAGGAGAAGACAATAAACCCCTATTGAACACAAAAATCCCAAGAGATTGAGATAACAATTGGCACATTCACAGGGGGAGAAAAGAAGTAAAAGTTTTATTTCATTTGTCATTGATGTCAAAAGAGGAGAGATAAAAAATAAAAACAAAGTCCAAAATAAATGGGACAAAGATAGAGGGAGCATAACCTTAGAGGGAGCATCATCTTAGGGGGGAAGAGAAATATTCCTTTTGTCATTGTTGTCAAAGGGGGAGAGATAAAGAGTAAAACAAAGTCAACTCAAAGGACTCAAAATTGTTGGTAGTACGGTTGTCGTTACACCAAAACCTACAGGTGATTGGTAAACTCACCACCACCATATTTCAAGGATCCACGAGAGGCGATTAGTCCCTTGTCACGATACACGCAGGGAGTGTTGACTACTTGCAATTTCGTGCAACAATCTCCCCCTCAGCGTGAGCCAAGTGTGTATCGAACTCGTGACCTCTAGCTCTAATACCATTTGTTGGTAGTACGGCTATCGTTACACCAAAACTCGCAGGTGATTGGTAAACTCACCACCGCCAGATTTCAAGGATCCACGAGAGGCGATTAGTCCCTTGTCACGATACACGCAGGGAGTGCTGACTACTTGCAATTTTGTGCAACAAAAATACAGAATACATTTCACAAGGGAAGTAAGATTGTTTTACTAAGGTTGCCATCAATAACAAAGGGGGAGATTGTTGGCAATTTGGTTGTCATTGATGCCAACCTTGATAAATAGGTGAAGTATCATTGATTGATTGGTTTGAGAAGCATTGTCAATATTGGACATATTGTTATGAAGGTGACTTGAATGTCAAGCATTGTCAATATTGGACATAATGTTATGAAGGTTGGACATAATGTTATGAAGGTGACTTGACTGTCAAGTATTGTCAATATTGGACATAATGTTATGAAGGTCAATTGAATATTAATAGAAAGATAATATTGACTAATATATTGTATGAGCTTGATACACTCATCCTATACTGTATAAGGTTGAGATTGTGTCATTAACATCCATGCATAAAAGAAGAAATTGTCCAGATAAAAAGGGTAAATAGATAATCCAATGTGGATCCATACAAATCACGAATAAAGAAGTTAATAAGACTTGGGTCATTGAAAGTGATTCAGAAAATATCAATTGAAGAAGATTCCAGAGATGAGACAAAATGTCAATGGTTCATGTTTGGTGAGGAAGCATTGACACCATCGAGTCACAAGTTGAGTCGATTCAAAGAACAATAAGGTCGATTATCTAGAATTCAATCGACTGTGAAATGAGTCGAAGATAATTCAAACCAACTAAAGGTCGAAGTCAAAGGAAAATTGAGTTGGGAAATACAAGTTAGCCAAAGCAAGTCGAGACGACCAAATTTGAATTTCTCAAGTTGGTTTTCTTCCAAGTTGAGACGATCCAAGAAAGAAGTAACCTAAAGGTCGAAGTTGAAGAAAAATTAAATATAAGCCGGTTCGAGGCTAAAGCAAGATGGATCAACTAGAATTGAAATACTCAAGTTGAAATTTCTCATAGTTGAGTCAACCAAAAAGATGTTTGTTGGTCGAATGAGGAAGCAAATACGAAAAAGGGTGAGACCAAGTCAAATCTTTAGTGACGAGCAACTGAGGGGGAACCAATTTTAATATAACCATCAAGTAAAATGTTTACAAGTTGAGTTTAAATAATCACCAACAAAGGAGATATGTGGAGGTTGATTTAGACATTCAGGTATTATGTATTGAAGTCTATCTGGCATCCGACGACGAAAGGAAAATCTGAGCAAGTTGCCTTCAAAGAACTGCCTGTACTAGCCACCTCACACACTTTCTCGAGAAATTTCTTGAGTGTCACCTAATTGGGCATGGTCTGCAAAAAACCTATGTCGTAGAATTTTAAAATGCATTTCCATCACACCAGAATATTCATATGAAAATCGTTGTCTAAATTGGTACACGAAAATAAATTAATAAAAGTTACTATTTGTGTTAATTAAATGAAGGGGTGCAATGTTTCATTCCAAAATGACACCCTTTGGAGGAATATATAAGTAAAGGAATATGAAGGGAAGAGTGTGTGTATATATATATATATATATAATCGATTGAATGAAAGTTCATTGTATCAAGTTGGTGTCTGTTTACAAGTTGAGTCTTGTCATGACGATTAGATTCCTCACATCTTAGTTGGATCTGAGATCAACAAGCCGGGTCTTGTTATGAGGTTGGATTCATAATTTCTCAGTTGGATCTGAGAACTAAAAGCTGGGTCTTGTATTAGAGAGTTGGATCTCTCATATTCAATTGAAGTTGAAGATATTAAAGGATTAATTTTATTTGTATTCATTCAAGTTAACTAAATAAAAGAATGATATTTTATCTACTTCATATAGTTTGTGTTATACATGTTTATGAATAATTAATTGAACTACATATCGTATTCAGTTAATTTAGTTAATCCATGAAAGTGTGAAAAGTAGCCAAAAGTTCCAGACACTGATTCACCCCCCCCTCTCAGTGTCAGTGTGTGTTTCAACATAGTCTTTCACATTATCTCATTTGTTTCCTTAGTTTTCTCCAATCCATTATTGCTTGTTTCATATACCCTAAAAGATAAAATTGCTTATTTAATGTAGCTATAAATTCATACCAGGAAGATAACATTTTACCTTTCTTAAGAAGATCTTCTTGATTCTTACTCTACCACTAAATCAATGTTGTGCCTCTCAGTCGAAGAGTAGCTAGCTGGAATTTTGCTTCTTCGTCCATATTTTTTTGAACCCTGCAATATACTTTAATTTGGTTGATCCAATGATCCAATTTCTCTACATTAAGCTCTCCATTATACATTGGAAAGTGAAATTTCACATCTAATTTCAACCAAGATATAGGAAAATTAGAATCATATTTCTCTAGTTGTTTTTTTTTGTGGAATTGAAGAGGAACTTGAACTTGAAGGAGAGGATGGGGATGGAGGAGTTTTAAGACGGCCACTACCACCTCCTTCTCCTTTACCTTGACTTGGGCCTTCTTCGTTCTTCTTTCATTCCTTATATAATTCTTCCACCATGGTTTTCATCTCTAAAAAGGCTTGTTGAAACATTGCTTCAAATTCAAAGGGATTTCCTTCATTTGGAGATTTCATTTCTTTCCTTTGCAATGCACGTCTCGAACCAATCTCAGGATTGTACTCTTTAAGATAACCTTCTCCCCGCTTGAGCTTAGACCTGGTTAGCATTCAATACCAACACTTGTACAAATCCAAATCAACATATGACTTAATCCCTAATAGATTTCTATGATACCAAACTTGATTCAAAATTGGTGCTAAATGCTTCGTTCCACTAATTCAGATTCTTATAACAAGCTTCTCAATTTCTCGCAATTTCGGTTAAAAATTGGATTAATTAATTAAAAAACAGTATTTAAAGACTGAAATTTAAACCAAAACTGAAATAACACAAGCAATACTCAACAAATTAATAACAAAGTTCACCCATATGGGCTATGTCTATGGGTTTGCTTCAAATGATGAACCGATCCATTAAGAAGGATGCAAAGTACATGATTACACCTCTTTACGTCAAATAATGCCCTTCAATATGCAAAAACAATCTATGATGTCCTCTAGGAAGATGATATCACAGGTTCCCGATCTTCAATGGCTTCTTCATGAAATAAAATGAACAGAGGCTTGCCCATTCTCGAAATAAAGGGGCTTCTCCTCCTTACAACAACAATTCTCCAACTTAGTCACATGGATCATTGTACTTCTGTACTTGTAAAACCACGCTCAACAACCAATCGTCGTCCACTGGCAAAGAGATATATGCACAAGTACATCGAGCAACAATATATAGAGGATGGGTCGATCGCGCATTCTCCTCAACAAGCGCTCCTTCACAACAAATCTTCAAGCATGACAACAACAATTCTATCATATTTTTCCATCACAACATCGTCTTGGTGGATAAAAAAATCACCCAACTATCTTCTCCTCTAAGCTACCTCACTCTCATCTAGCAAATTGACCTCGGTGCACATCATGTTCTTTGATTCGGCTTGATCTCTACTCTATGTGATCCTCCATCCTCTATCTTTTCTCCTTTTCTTGGGAATGAAATCCCACATACAACATCGTGTAAACCAAAATTCAAATTGGTCGAGAAGAGGGGAATTGGCCCACATGTTGCATTGCTTGGTTAGCATGATAGATTTCAATTATTTTTAAAATCACCCTCCATGGAATTATCCCACATTGATTAGGATTTGGATAGACATTTTCGACAGAATTTGTGACCATCGGATCTGTTGTGGGGATCCTCCTCGATTAGTGCTACCCATAGCTATTAAATCTTTCCAAAGATGGACTCACAACAACCATCAATGCCTCTCATACTAGTAAGGCAACAAAATCCATAAATTGACTTAACATAGATTAATTAAAAATAGAGACATGGGTTGTTGTCATGGCAATGCTCTTTCTTCCCATTGAGAAGTTTCTACTCAAGGCATAGAGCCTTTGGAGACTTAGCCACTGGCCATGGAAACCAGGGTATGTTGTTGTGGCCTCCTTGACAAGTTTCTTTGGTTTTCTTGGCCCATGAAGCTTGGTCCATGGCTACTACATCCATGGGCTCTACCATGGTTGCGCCCCATGTTATACATATACTACTACCAAAATAATTTAAATTAACAACAAATCAAGCTTAGAATTTATTACCACCAGGGTGGTGATTTTCCATTAATGAGAATTGAATTAGTTAAGAGATGTAAGCCAAAATTTTGTATCCACAAGGGCAGTGATTTTAGCACCGCGAAATCAATTTTCCTAGTGATATTAAACTCAAAAATCCATGCCCACAATGGAAGCAATTTGGCCATTATCAAATCTCTTTTCCAATATAATTTAAAATTAGAAATTCATGCCCACAAAGAAATGAATTGGCTAATATCAAATCAATTTGCCAAAATAAAATATCAGTGAAAATTTCATGTTGAAAGAGTGTTTCCTTTTCTCTTCATAAAAACCACTCTATCCATGGATGGAAAACTTAAGAATGAAGCGACAAAATCTATGTTTTTTCCATGGAAAGAATTGCAATAGATACTGAGCTTCAAATACACATAGGTAATATAAAGTAGCCCAATCATAACCAATTTGTATCAAAAATATTACAAAACAAATTTCAATATAATTCTTTCGCAATAATATATAAAAACTCTCACAATGATTAACTCTTAAAACACATAGGGATCTCATAAAGAACACCCATGTGATTCTTTAACCAAATATGTATATGTATATTAGAATTTCAAAAAAAAGAAAATGAACTTATTTGTTTGATTGTTTTAGATTGGGAAACTAGCTTAGGAAAAGTGATTTTCCACCCAACCATAGGTATTCCACTATGGACACCACCCCTAGTTGAGCTATGATACCACCAGGGTGAAGAAGTAATGCAAGGAACTTAGGATAGTCTCTTTATCTCATGCAAGAAGATTATCAACCAAGTGTCTCACTATAGAGTTTTTTAAAGATAGAGTATTTCTTTGGAACCCATAATACATCCCCCACATAACACAAGGAGGTCTTCCTTCTCTGCTCAACAATTCCTCAGAAATATCCTCCCTCTAGTGTTATTCAGTGTGTGCATAGAAAGGTCCAGGCTGATGTCCCTTCTCCAATATAATTTTCTTGGTTCTTAGCTTTTCTCAAAGCTCTAATGGCTTCCTTTCATAGCTATTCATTACATAGTGTGACAACCAACCTTTTCAAAGAAAAAACTCTTTTTTTTCTCTTCTCTCTCCTCTCCAAGAATTGGCTCCCTCTTCCCATTCAAATTCTTCCCTTTTCATGAGTGAAATATGGATGACAAGAACCTAGTCCCAACTTCTTTTAGTTAGAATGTAGGGAAGATAAACTCCAAGAATATAGGAGACGACTGCATAAATTTAAATAAGGTTACATTCACTTGCTCATATTTTCTTTAACATAGGCTAGGCTCATAGTAACACCATAAATGAGAGGTGGGTATGAGACATAGGCATCTAGGCATATAACATTCATGCAAACCCCCTTACATTTCCCCTCTCATGGTATCATAGCCCCTGTAGGCGCTCCTGCCTTGGTAAGCCTTGTCATTTTATTAATTTTGCCAAATAAAGATATTTACAAGTGTTCAAAATGTTCAAGCCACCATGGCATATCTACCTCACGGTGTTAAACAAAACATGGTAATAAAATATGCATGTAGAAAAACATTTCAACGTAACTAAATATAAAATATTCAAGAGGGTCAAACCAAGATATTACATTGTTAAAAACCTTTTTGAATGTCCAAAAGCATATGACTATGTACTTTTGTTTACTATAAATAAAATTATAGATTTTTTCATTGGAATATATATATCCCAAGGAAACCTGCCAAGCACTTCATTCATTCCAACAATGATACATGGGGTCTCCACTCAATGAACCTGTGACATAGCATGTGAATTTGTGGGATAATAAAGAATACCTCTACTTTCACTAGATATTGGTAAATGCCTCTCAAAATCCTTTTGTTGAACGCCCCTTGATTTTAAGTTATGTGACATACAACTACATATATTCTAATTACAAAAATGTTCTAAAATGTATTCATTTGAAAATTGTACAAATATTAAATCTTATCTTTATCCATTCTCTAGATATATCTTTACACCTTGAAATTTAATTGCTACAAATAAATTTTGATTTAAAATAATTTTTTTAAGAAAAAAAAGAAAATGATATAAGAAAATTTATGAAATATACAAACAAATTATGGAAAAAAAAAAAAAACAATTCTATAACTTTAACACTAAATCTCATAACTTATTGTACATAAATGTGCTTTCACCATTGTAAACAAAATATATATATAACCCTTTTTAAAAAATCACAATTTTATTATATATTAACAAAATTACATTCTGCATATGTTTAATAAACACATTCTCAAAATCCCTTGTAAAATGTTCATGTAAACATATGGCTCATTATTCCTACTCTTTAAAAAAAACCTTTTATAATCCATACTCTTACATATCACTAACAATATCAAAACATTTAAGTCATTATATACACACTCTCTCTCTCTCACACACACACACATATATATATATATATATTCACAATTTATTATATATTAACAAAATTACATTCTGTATATGGGTAATAAACACATTCTCAAAATCCTTTATAAAATGTTCAGGTAAAAGTATGGCTCATTACCCCTACTCTATCAAAAGAACCTTTTATAATTCATGCAAAACATTATGTTCCTCACATATCACTAGCAATATCAAAGCATTTGAGACATTATACACTCTTCCTTTATATAATACATTAAAGTGGAATATATATATATATATATATATATATATATATATATATATATATTAAATAGAGGATGAACGAGAGACTAAAAAAATATGTTAACAAAATCACATCTGCGTAATAAACACATTCTCAAAATCCCTTGTAAGATGTTCATGTAAACGTATGACTCATTGCCCAAAGATCTTTTTAGAATCCATACAATATAAAAAATTATGTTCCTCACATACCACTAACAATATCAAAGCATTAGAGCCATTATACATTCTTCTAAGTAAATTATATATATATATGATGTACAAATGATAAACAATGAAGAATGAACGAGAGTAACTCAAAGAATATATTCAATATTATCTTCATTTCATCATTATAAGTGTAAATTATATATGATGTACAAATGATAAACAATGAAAAATGAACGAGAGTAACTCAAAGAATATATTCAATATTATCTTTATTTCATCATTATAAGTGTAAATTATATATGATATACAAATGATAAACAATGAAAAATGAACGAGAGTAACTCAAAGAATAGATTCAATATTATCTTCATTTCATCATGATAAGTGTATGTTTTTTTTTAATAGAGATTGTACATGATTATAAAATCTAACTACTTTTTATTATATTTACTGCCTTGTAGTGGTATATAGTATTCGATATGTTATTGATCACCTATTAATTCGTGTTGATCAAATTTTTTTTTGAGCTTTTTTAAAGTTTTACATTGCAACTTGAATTTTTTATTTTAAATTATTTAAAACTAGTTTTCTTAAATTGGATTGGCTATTGAAACCAACCCCTTATTAACGAATCAACAATGGGGGAAAATAAATACAACCATGTTTATAAATTCTCTGCATCTATTTTTATCTCACCCTTTTACCAACCTCTCTTGCTTGTGTGAATGGCGTACTTAACGAGACTGCCAGATGCATAATTACATATAATTATTGTTGAGGCCACAATAATAAAATCATATACTTTTAGACAACATTTAACCTTAATTCCATACCTGAAATAACTAACTTTAATATAAAATCCAAAAAATTATATTTCATCCCCTTAAAATAAACCAAAACCAACATGGTGTACACATCACTTTTTTTTTTCCATGGAAAAAATTAACTCGATTTTATATAGTGTATAAAATCATTTACAAGACGAATACATAGCCAATCAGTAAAGAGTTGGACAGAAGTCCACGCACCAGATCAAGGAAAGGCACGGACAAATACAAGAGTGATACAACAACGCTCAAAACAGCAGGACAAGACAAATCAATAGCTGCGAACCAGATCAAGAAATGACACAAGCACAATAAGGCAGGAGTCAGCGAAGCCAATCGACGATCAGAAGATATCCAAAAATGTTGTCGAGCTCTCGATCCCGCTATCACAGTGGAAGAGCGAGAGTTTCCCAGTCACTTCAAGGAGCGCTCTTTTTGAGAGAGCATCAGCCTCGCGGTTAAAAGCTCTAGGAAAGTGTTGAAAGCTGATGTTAGTGAAGTCCTTGGAGAGTTCACGCGTTTTCTGTTTCCAACAAGCAACGTGGACAGCGTTGAGCTTTGACTTGTGAGTAATCCAATCTATGATGACTCTCGAGTCACCGCGGACAAGGAGATGCGAGATGGACCATGAAGAAGCAAGAAAGAGGGAGACCCAAAGTCCCATGAGCTCCGCCTTGGTATTGGTCCCCTGACCACAGTTGAGATACCACTTTGTAATTCTCGCCGAATGTGTTTTGAAGAAACCCCCGGCTCCACAGCAGAGACCATTTGAACGGGCCGCTCCATCAAAACAAGCCAGAGTAAATCCATCTGGCAAATCCAGGACAATCATTCTGGGGAGAGAGGGCTTCAAGGAAGAAGGGTGCTAGTTGTGAGAAGCAAGGACTCTTTTGATTACAGCCAGCGTGGAAGGAATCCGATCCTCGAACAACGCACAATTACGTTCAATCCAAAGGTTCCAACTTAATATCACAGCCAAACAATTCGGCGAGGATTTGTTCTGGTGCCAAGAATTGAAACAGCTGGAGATTGTATCACCGCTCCAAGTGAAAGAGAGATTGAAGTAGTTTAACGTGTTTTTCCAAACTTCCATTGAGAAATGACAGTGAATTAGAAGGTGGTTTATATCTTCCTGGGCTTGGCGGCAGAGAGGGCAAAGGTCGGGCCCTTCCCAACCCCTCCGGCGAAGTTGATCCCACGTTAATAATTTTCCTTTGCCTGCAAGCCAAATAAAGATTTTATGTTTGATCGGAATCTTCCATTTCCATAGCTGTGTGAACTAGGAGGAGTCAGACTCGTGGCCTTGCTGGGAAAGCAGAGCAATGTAAATATTTTTGACGGAAATGATGCCTGTAGCATCACCTCCCACCCACCTCAGAGCATCTGGATTTTCATTGAGGGTAATGCCTGTGGACTTTAATGCTGAAGTGTAACGGTCCCATTCCACTGCCTCTCGACCACTTAGTGCCAGTTCTGTAGCGTCCAACCACGAATCCGGGAGAAAGTGTGAATCGCTCGGCCTCCCAATCTGCACCAAGTAGCTCCGGTTTGTAGAGACTAGCTTAGAAATCAGCGATGAGGAGAGAATCGAACAGTCTTCTACACCGATGATTTTGTCTCTGCCCACAAATATCTCTGAGCCAGAACCCGGCAACCATCGTAACCAATGAAGGATAACCGGTGAGGCAGCAACTAGACCCCTCCAGAAAGTGGAGGCCCTTTTAGAAATTAATGAGGGCTTACGGAGCCATTCACAAAACTGCAAGGAGCCAAAATATTTATCAGCGACTATGCGGTGCCAAATGTTGTTTATGTTTGCTGCTCTCCAGAAGGAGGAAGCCAGGAGGGCTGTGTTAAAGAAGACAAGATTTTTTAAGCCCCAGCCACCTGTCTTTTTGGGCCTAGTCAGTACTTCCCATCCACAAAGATGAAAACTATGTTTTCTCCCCGTACCATTCCAGAGGAAATTTGAAGAGAGTCTCCGGATGGAATTGAGAACCTTTTTAGGGATTCTCTCCAAGGTCATCCAATAGACCGCCAAGCCTTCCAGAACCGCTTTGATCAGTGTAAGGCGACCACCCAGTGAGAGCCAGATATTACACCAGCCTCCTATCTTTCGTTCAAAGAGTCTAACAAGCCACTGCCACTCGTTAGGTGAAGAGGCTCTCAGCTTGAGCCGATACCCTAGATACTTGAAACCAACACTCAGGTCAATGAAGGAGAAAGGGATAGAATTTTTGAGACAAATGAGCTCTGACTCCGTGAGACCCCAGTAATGAACAGTAGATTTAGAGTGATTGATAGCTAGGCCCGAGGCTGTACAGAAAAGAGAAAGCACGTCTTGGATAACAGTCCACTCTGTTGGGTCAGCGATTGTCATGAGGAGGACATCGTCTACGAACATCAGGTGAAACAGCTTTAAGAACTTTGAGACTTTAATACCTGTGATTTTAAGTTCGGTGAAGCTTTTAGTGAGAAGGAGGCTGAGTCCCTCCATGATCAAAATAAAGAGATAGGGGGAAAGGGGGCAACCCTGTCGGAGTCCCCTCTCAATTTTAAAGAAGCTAGTAGCCTCTCCATTGATTAATACAACGATATTGGCACTAGTGACACAAGCAAGAATCCAATTTGAGAGTTTTTCACCAAATCCAGCTGTAAAGAGCACAAGTCTCAGGAAATCCCAATCAATGTTGTCGAAGGCTTTTTTAAGGTCCAGTTTCATGATCAGCGCTTTAATATTTTTCTGCTTGATGCTGTGGATGCACTCATGGGCAGCCCTGATAGCGTCCTGGATTCTTCTGCCCTTTAAGAAGCCGAGTTGTTCTGCTGAAAGACTTCTTCCAAGAAAGGGTTTGATCCTGTTGGCGATGACTTTTGAGATCAACTTGTACACCAGGTTGCAGAGGGAGATCGGTCGGAAATCAATGAAGGAGAGCGAACAGTCAGTTTTCGGGATCAAGGCCAAAAAAGTAGAGTTGAGGCTTCCAGAAATATGACCTTTTAGTCGGGAGTCCTCCACCATCTGTAATAAATCCTCACCTACGAGATCAAAGAAGAAAATGAAAAATTCAGTAGTCCAGCCATCCGGCCCAGGACTTCTCTCCTTTTTAAAGTGAAGCAGAATGTCTTTGATTTCAGAAAGAGTAACAGGTTTATAGAGATCTGTAACATCTTCAGCCAAAAAGATTGGAGAGTAGAGGCCGATTGTAGTGGTCTTTTCCAGAAGTTTATGATTACTGTGGGTTTTGAAAAGATTTTTAAAATATGTCACTGCCTCCGCCTTTATCTCCTCATGCCCACGAATAGTCCCCTTATCCAAGCTGTCGATTGACCAAATTGATTTCCTGCTTCTGTTGTAACTGGCCAAATTGTGAAAATACTTGGTATTTGAGTCGCCGCTCTTTAACCAAGTCGCCCGACTCCTCAATCTCCACGCGTTTTCTTGTTCCCTTAAGATGGAGGATCTGTTCAATTCAAGAGAGGATAAAGAAGCAGAATCTGCCTCTGACAAGGGAGAGTGGGCCGCTGTATAGATAAGCTCTTTGATTTTTGATTCCAATTCAACAAGACGAGTCGATTGGGCTAATTTTAACTCCATAAACCACAACTTTGAACTTTGTTTAAGAACCTGAAGTTTCCAAACCAGTCGGCGCTGTGGGTTTACTTCCTCCAAGAAGCGAATGTCCCGCCATACCCGATGGACCATTGCCGAGTAGTCTGCATGTTCTAGCCAATGATGATTGAATTTAAATGGAGTCGACTGGTGCAGCTTCGGAGGCATTAACTGTAGGAGGATCGGGGCGTGATCCGAAACAAAGGGAAACTCAATCCACGAAGAAGGACGAGTTGCTGAAGTCAAAAAAGTCTCAGCCACCAAAAAACGATCAAGCCTTCTAGCAATGGCATCTTTACCTGTGCGCCCATTTCGCCAAGTAGGGGCTAAACACGAAGGCTGGACATCAATCAGGTTGTTTGCTGCAAACAGTGATCTATAGGAAGCCTCCGGATGACCCGGCAAGTAAGTTCCACCCCAATGTTCTTCTGCGGACAGAATAATATTAAGGTCTCCACCAAGAACAAGATTTGGTATAGAGAGCAGTCCACTTTCTGCCAAAAGTTTCCAGAATAGTGGTCTGTTTGAACAAGGGTCGTAGACGTTGAGAAACGCCATATCCTGACCAGTGGGTAGATAGAGACCCGTCAAGAGGATGCCCCCCTTTGACATAAAAGATTTAAGCGAAAAGAGATCTGGATTCCAGGCAACCAATAATCCCCCAGAGTTGCCCAGGGAGCTAGCAGCTGCAGTAATCCACGAAGGCCTGAAAAGATGCAAAAAATCTCTGGAGAGGAGGTCTGACGACAGGGTCTCTTGAAGGAAAATGAGATCCGGCTTTGTATTCTCCAGCAATCTTCGGAAGGAAGCCGCCTTGAGGGGGCCTCCGATCCCCCTAATGTTTAAGGAGAGCACAATCATTATTTTGTTCTCACCAAGGCCTTCAAAGCTCTAAGGGCCTTTCCGTCCTGCGAGGGACAATCAGTTGCAGCTGGCTTTGTGCTCGCTTCCTCCTTTTTCTTCCTGGAGCTACGTGTCTGGAGAGGGGAAAGTTCCAATCCAATACCACGCGTCCAGGCAAGGGTATTTGTGGCTTTGTCGGTGGGAAGCGAAGTTGAAGAACCCGGATCATTAACTGGATTAAGCAGTTCTTTGCCACGGTACATAGGTAACGGAGAGAGATTACTCGGAAGAAGACTAGTGGAGGCCGAGGAGTTTAGCGCCTTTAGTAGTCTAACGTCGTCCTCCTCCAAATGGCTAAAACCCGGTGGCTGTGGGGGAGAATCAGCGAGAGGTATGAGATTGCTCGGACAAATTTGCAAGCTATCCAAGGATGAGGAGGCAGTCTGAAGTAACTTGGCCGAGTCTGAAAGGAGAGGGTTGCATTCAACGGGGGAAGGAGTCGGAACTTCAGGAGGACCCGGTGAGGGAATGTGGCCTTGCATCAGAGACTCGGGTCGATTAGAATGGAGGGAATCCTCGATATCAGGTGAGGGGGGAACAGTGCGAGGAGCTAAGAGCCAGGAGAAGTCAGATAAGGTGATCTTCTCGGTTTCAGAAAGTGATTTTAGAAGTGAGGGACAGAGAAGGTTCAGTTTTAGTTGCGGTTCACCAGGTTGACCCAACAGGGGTTGAAAGGCTGGGCGTTGAGGCGAGTCAAGGTAGGCCAGTGAGGGGTCGGCCTCTGTATAATCAGGGGGATGTAAATAAAGATCAGTTTCTTCAGAGTAACCAGTAGTAGACTTACCCGGGCAATCGCGACGGAGGTGTCCAGTTTCACGACAGTGGTTACATCGGAATGGGATTCCGAGGTAGTCCAATTTTTGGAAGTGCTTCTGCCCTCTCCAGTTGATCTCCAAAGATTCTGAAAGTCCAGTCGTGATATCAATAGCTACTAGCACTCTTCCCATTTTTCTCGAAGAGCCACTGAGCAGCTGCTTATCATGAGCAATGAAAGTCCCCAGGGAGTTTCCGATCGCTTTCAGTGCTTCATCGTTCCAGAGATGAAGCGAGAGTCCAGGGAGAAGGACCCATAGATGTCTGTGTTGAAAATACTCCGTTTCAGGATTGAATGCTAGCCTCCAGCGCTTAAGCATTAAGCTACTCCCTCCGAAAACCCACGAAATAGAGAGAAGATGGGAGGCATCATCTGGAGACTTACAGTGAAAGCAGATCCAGCCTTTCTTGAGGTACTGGACTTGAGGCATGTAGCCTAAAACAGGAAGCCACTTGCAATTTAACCAGTCATCCAGAGATAGTAGGCTCAGGTGCTTGTATGAGATGCGTCCCACCAGAGTACAGGTCGACATCATTAAAATGGAAAGTTTTCGCTTGCTCCACATTGATGGATATATCTCTCACAAAGTTTCCTTTCGTTTCTATGTGACTACTCTGCAAATTCTCCTTTATTGTATGGAGAATCATGTGTCCACGTGTTTTATTTATTCCCCCTAAGTTCATAGACAAGGCATATCACTAGAAGGTGAGGCCCCATCCAGAAAGTTCTAGGGTCCGTTAGAGTGCGCTTTTTGGTTGATTTTTGCTTCCATTGAATATTATTTGTAATGAAAAATGATTATAAAAAACCCTAAGTGTTACTTCTCATTACTGTCTATAAATAAGCAAGATTGGTGACGCTTTTGTTCAAAATCGTCTCTAATTTTCAGGTGAGGCATTATAGTGAAGGTGGTCTGGCTGCTCCCGCTCACGCTCTGTCGACAATATGCCTCGACGAAGCTCCGGAGGTTCGATATCCCGACCTTTCGAGAATCCTCTTCTGTATTTTCTTCTTTTCTGTTTTGTCCCTCTCTTCAGATTATCGATGTTGGACAATATTCGTGGATTCATAACAACATTCTCCATGGGGTTTCAGGGATTCGATTTCATTGGTTCTGATACAGAATAAACCCTTTTGTTTCTATGTATTTTTAACTATTAATTTTTGTTATCATCCTCTATTTTAAAAATAATTTCGGTTTTAAAGTTTTATCATCATCCCAAATTTTAAAAGATTAAATTCTGGTGATTTCAAGCCCGTAAGATTAAACAATGGAATTCGAGGTCGGAGGTTTAAATCTCAGCGTTGACTTTGGTCATAGGTTAAAATTCCCGACTAGGGTTGGCATGAAATATTTTGTTTCAATTCACGAGCTTAAACCCTGGTTCAGGCTCGTAAAATATTTGATGTACATTACAGTTTTAGGTTATAAGCTCAAACCCTAGTGCAGTCCCATGTTCAAATCTTCTCTTTGGTTTCTGTCATAAGTTCACATTCCAGCGGAGGGACTGATTGAACTATTTGTATTTTAATCCATGGGTAGAAGTCGTGGTGCCGTCTGGGCATAGCTTCGACCATATTGCAGTCCTAAACCATATGCTCAAGCCTTATTTCTGGGGTTAGGTCATAATGGATGAGGTTTATTTCCCCTTGTATTATGTCAATATATTTTGAAAAGTATGTACACAAGACAGTAAATGCAGAATGAAAGGGTGCCTGCTAAGCAGGTTGTAGCTAAGTGCTTAAAATAGAGCACTGGAAATGTTCACACAGGTTCGAAATCCCTTACAGACAAGTTCTAGTGGCCAACATAATTAACTACACCAATGGAATTCCTAGTAGCCTTGATGACATATTGATAGCTGTCTCAAAAGACAGGTTAAACTGAGAGAATTTGACGGAATATATGCCATTTGTTCATGGCATCTATGGGAGAGCCGAACAAAGTGTCATTTATCAACAAAACAGAAGATTCCGGCATATCACCTAGTGGTTATATATATATATATATTTGTTTTATATATGTCACTTTTCCTTCTGCACGGTGCTTGAGGTGCTAAGAGAGGGGATGTGTAATTCTGCCCACACCTGGATCTGAGCTAAGAGTGGGGATGTGTAATTCTGTCCACACCTGGATCTGAATCTTAAAAGAAGTGATGTTTGAGACGGAAACAGATCGGCACCTAGTAATACCCACTGAAAGGATAAAGTGTACATAAGTATTTAATACCAGTATGAAATGTACATGATTATTTCCCTATGGTTGTATTAGTCCTCTTAATTGTTTACCTACGGTTGTGTTAGCCTTTTTTAGCTTATTAAAAAAATTTGTACTCAGATGAAATATTTTTGAATAAATTTGGTGTTTGATAGATTTGGAGATATCTAATTTAGTATCAAGTCAACTATGTACACTGAATTTGCACTCCGATGAAATATTTTTGAATGGATTTGGTGTCTGAGATATCTAATTTAGTATCAAGTCAAATATGTACACTGTTTAGAGTCTGTTGTTTTTTCACTTCTATACTATTACGGGGTTGTCTGTATGATCCCATGGCAAGGGAAGATGCAAGTTTATAGATCTCAGTCAAAATGAATCTAATCTGGTGTTATATCTACTGTCCATGGGTTAAAGCTTGCTGTGTATAGTCTCCTCTATTAGTATGGGGATTTGTCTATATGGGTTCAGGGCAAGGCAAGGTGCAAGTCTAGTGCACAAATTAAGCACTAGTGTAAGTCTAGTGCACAAAGTGTTAGCATCTTGAAAATGGGTAGATCTGCACGGTGGATAATGTTTGTCATGTCCAGGACTAACGGACTAGAAAGGATAATGGCCGTCATGTCCAGGGGGTATCGATGGGTAAATGCCCTTCATTTGTAGCCAGCTTTTGGCTTTTGTAATTCTTTAAACAAAATTGTTCGTAATCCATTGTTTCGTAGAAGGACCAATTACGTATGGGGTTATAATCAGGGAAAGTTATTGGTGGAAGGCTCACTTCTGACCTCTTTCTGATTCTTTCAAAATATTAGGTTAAGGACAGAGATATCTGTTTGCATTGCCCCTATGGCAGACGCGTTTGATGGTTTTCGTAGCCATCATTACAACAAGAGCGAAGTTACAATCAGAACAGGCAATTGTCAGATATCTGTGATAGCCCTGTATTGTTCACGTGTATCATAGAATTTTGTATGCTTTTTGTATTGGTAAATGTTCATTCTTAGCTGAAACTAGGCCAGCTGCCATTGGGATTACATTGAGTGTCACTCGAGGGAAATTTGTTAACCTAATAGCATCTGATATTTGTTTTTTCAACTGCTAATGGGAGTATGCTGTTTTTTTCTCATTCAAGATCTTATCAAAATTTACTAATGAATTAAATTTGATTTGTTTTTTTTGGCAGGAAGGCCAGCCCCTCGTGCTAAACCTGTGTCCCATCCTCCTCAGCCAGGTATGTGTGTAATATGTATACACATGCACAGATTCTGTCCCCCAAAAACACACGTATGCAATGACGTATTTAAAAGTAACCAAAACAGGGATTATCCTTGTATTAAGACTTAACAAAATTTTCTGATAGACAATTGGGATGAAATGCCATGGTTTTAACTTTTTTGCCTTGGCGGTTGTCGTACCAGCAACGGTAGTTTCTGGTACCACTAGGTGAACATTTTGAAAATTTTGTTCCCTGCTATATTTGATACATTGGCAACTGAAAAGTTCCAAAACCTAGCAGAAAAGGGATAAATATAAGGTTCAGAATTTTTTTCATAGTTTTAAAGTATATATGGATGTTCAAAGTCTAGTTTATAAATAATTTAGAATGATAGATCGCAATCTACCCAATCTCTGAAATTATAATTTATAAATGATTAGAGCGATGGATCTTATTTTATACAATCGCTAAAATATAATTTATAAATAATTAGAATGATGCATCTCATTTTAACAAATATCTAAAACTTTTGGTGGCTTTTTAGAGGCATGTATCGCTTTTAGAGCATGTACCCGTGTCATTGTTTGATATGACACTGATATATGTTTATATGGATGCTACATCCCTTCATTGTCATTCATGCATTTATCCATAGTCATTCAGTAACGAATTTAGAGTGTTCCCGAAAGAGTCATTTCAGTGATGCATTTAGAGTGCTTATAATATCTTGACATGTGAACTAACTGCATTTCGTTTTACTCCAGCTGCTCATGCCCCTCCTCCGGCACCAGTCCAGCAGGGTGGTGGATCTATGCTCGGTAGCATCGGTTCTACAATAGCTGAAGGTATTTGAGTAAATTTTTTTATGATATTCTATCCTTGTTTTGGAAGGATTCTCTAAGTGATTTGAATGGCGACAGGTGTGGCTTTTGGGACTGGATCTGCTATTGCACATCGAGCTGTTGATGCATTCCTTGGTCCCCGAACAGTGCAACATGAGGTTGTGCAAGCAGAAGTTCCAGCTGCTGCACAAACTAGTATGCCTGCAATGTCAAATCTTAGTGGGAAGGACTCTTGTGGAAATCACAGCAAGGCATTCCAAGAGGTATGTTTTTAGGGACTTATTTACAATGTTTCAGAACGATATTAATACTGATTGGTAATGCATTTGATTTACCAGCCTCTATTGTCTGGTTTTAATTTTACAGTGTCTTACCAACTATGGGAGTGATATTGGCAAATGCCAGTTCTATTTAGATATGCTGAATGAGTGTCGTCGAGGTTCTGCAACAGGTAATTAATTAGGCATGGAGTTTGTATTTTAAGTGGATTTAGCTGTGTTTAACCGTGAGTGATTTTCTGGCATCTAACAATATTCGGGTTGTTTGTTGTAGTGCCACTCTAAAACCATTGATGGAGTGGGAGCTCTATGATTGGCCAATCATAGCTAATCCGAGGGGGATTGTTGGGATTACTGGTTACCTTTTGCTGTAGGATTAGGGAGAGTCCAATATACTAGCGATGGGATTACTGGTTACCTTTTGCTGTAGGATTAGGGAGAGTCCAATATACTAGCGAGCATTGATAGTAGAAAAGCTACATTGCTGTTCTTTTTTGTAATTTACGGTCAATTATGGAATCCTGCTAAAGGAGCTAAGTCATGGAAATATAATTACTAGAGTTCGGAGAAATTTGGGGTGAATTCTTATTACATATGATGTTTTCTTTTTCACTTAACCCATTTGCGTTTTTCAGTTTCTCATACGAATGCTTTGTGATGCTCCTAAACGTGTTTCTAATATAAAAGTAAATGTGAACGTACATACTTGTAGGCTATGTCTGAGATTACATTACCGCCATCTGATTGCTCTTTGAAATGTTTGAAACGTATAGTATCTGTTGCAGAGTGAATTATTGGTATATTCTTACTTTATTGGGATTACTGGAGTCAATGCGTCAGCACTGAATACATGCTTTATAAAGCGAGCATTTGCTTGCTTATGAAGACACAAAAACTGGCCAGTACGTCTTGCTTTGAAATTGTTAAGACATTGAACAGTCAACCCATCTATTATTGGTGCTCTCGCCGTATGGTTCTCTGCGGTCAATGGTCGACTCAAATTTTTATGAGCATGCTATTTTGAGATCAGAGTTTCTCTTTTATCATAAGCCAATTATATTTTTAGGCTTATCATCCTTTCCACTTTCCAAACATTTTTAGCTCAAGAGATAAGTAGTAATTAGATGTTCAATCGTTTTATTATACCTTGTATTTTTTTAGTCTTCTTTTCAAACATTTTTAGCTAAAGAGATAGTCATAAGATGTTCAATAGTTTTGTTATACATGCTTTATACACGTTATATCCTAATTACTTAGGAGTCAAATTATCTTATATTTTGAGTCTTCTTTTCAAACTTTTTATTTTTCTCTAAACAGACAAGTCATAAATTCATAATTAGACGTTCAATAGTTTTATTATACCTGCTTTTGACACGTTATATCATAATTAATTAGGATTTTTTTTTTTTTACTTTCAATTTGTTTCATTGATTTTTTTGTTATTTTTTTAATCAAGTTTTTAGATTATTAATTAAATATCTGTATTATTATTATTTTTTTTAAATATTAAAAATTGTTTTTTTTTTAATTTTTTTTTTAAATTTTGATGAGTGGATATAATTGATTAGACATAATTTGTCAAATTAAAATTAATTTAAAAATCTAAAATTTATTAAATATTCTATACATCCACATATACTTAAATTGAAATTGCATATGAGTCAAAATCTTATGACTTCCAATGATTTGTTTTACTTTTTGTTTTCAATAAATTTTCTACAATATTAACTAAATATTTGTATTAAATTATTATTTTGAAATTCAATATATAGGTTATTAATTAAATATTTGTATTAAATTAATATTTTGAAATACAATATTAACTAAATATTTGTATTAAATTATTATTTTGAAATTCAATATATAGGTTATTAATTAAATATTTGTATTAAATTAATATTTTGAAATTCGATTTGACCTCAAGACCTCCTCCCAACACTTGGAGAAAGGTACTTGTCATTACCAACCGTCTCACGGGACTATTAAAACAATACTTATTATGAGTTCATTATGTTATGGGAATTGAACCAAATACATAGGATAATATTTATTTGTGGCAAACCATCCAAACTAAATTCAATTGACAAGACATCTAAATCCAATTAACAAGACAATCTATTTCATTACTTTATGAAAACAATTAAAACATCTAAATCCAATTGACAAGACAATATATTTCATTACTTTATGAAAACAATTGATAAAAATAATAGTAATATATTGATACCTTTCAATATATTACTATTATTTATACATTATTTATGTAACTTTAAAATTATTTGTTATTATTATTTAAATAACAATAATTACTCTAGTTTTTAATAATTTGAAAAGTAAATTTCATGTTTATTTTGACAAACCCTATTTAATTTTTTTAGATATTTGTACTATATGAATATAGATATGATATCTACATATAATGTAGTAAAATAATTGAATAATTAATAATATAATTGGTGTATTATAAAAAATAATTAGTTTTAGTTTAAGTTTATATAGAGTTTAAGATGAAAAAATGTTTTTAAATTTAACAATTTTTTTATTTTGTAAGTTAAGAATTGTATTAAAACTTGTGAAACAGAGCTATGACAACATTGCCTTGGTGGGAAACCAATGTTGTCACATGGTTGAAAATTCATATTGTACATGCAAAATTTGCATAGTTGTGAGAGATCGAGATCTAATGTACCATGTAAGGCAAAATTTTTGAAGGCTAGACTGAATTAAACCCAAAAGACTGAACTTATGCTAAGACTTAAAAATCCTAGAAATGAAGAGCCACTTAGGCCAAAAAGCTTGTGAATTATGCTATTAGAAATCATAAAAACATAGGAAACTTGAGCCAGAAGGAACTAAGCCAGTGTTGGGGTTGAGCTTTTGCTCTGAAAAAACTTGGCGCACATCAATGGTGTATCTGTCGAACTTGTCTTTTCGAGATAGCCTGCCTGAGGTCTTAGAGGAATGTAATCAGAAGCTCCACTCCACGCCACCGCTCTACTTCTTGGTGCTGCATCTCGTTGATGACACCCTTGATGTTTTCGATTCCTCGCTTGATGGTATCCAAAGACTCCTTGAAAATGTCCCTTTCTGCGGAGCAAGAGCAGGCAATAGAGAGTGGAGGAGGAGGAGGTGAGTCAGAGGAGGAAGAGGGGGAGTCAGAGCAAGGAGTGGGGGAGGACGAAGAAGGGAGAGGAGCCTATCTTCCTTTAATTATCAACATAACTTTTTTGCCTATCTTGGGCATCCTTTAAATTTTGTTTTATTTTCAACATTTGCTCTTCCATTTTCCCGAGTAAATCTGGCCCAACCATTGTTCTGTTTGCTGGGTTATCCCAACGTACCAGTGTGTTGCACTTTCTTCCATAAAGTGTCTCAAATGGGCTCATCTTTAGAGATGTTTGGTACCCATTGTTATAAGCAAACTCTACTAAGTGTAAGTAGTCTTTCCATTTTGATGGTTTATCACATACATCCTCAACATATCCTCAATCACTTGATCACCCTTTCTGTTTGTCCATCTAATTCTGGATGATAAGCTGTACTAAAATTCAAATTTGTTCCAAATCCAATAAATAATCCTTTCAAAAAATTTGAGGTAAATTTTGGATCTTTGTCAGACACAATTGTCTTGGGTATGCCATGTAATCGAACAATTTCTCTCATATAAACATCAACAATGTTGATTTCCTTGTAAGTGAGCTTAATTGGAATAAAATGAGCAACTTTAGTAAGATTGTCCACGACTACCATGATAGAATCATGTTGTTTGTTTGTTCTGGGTAGTTTGGTGATGAAATCCATTGTTACAACTTCTCATTTCCACTTAGGAATGCGTAATGGCTGTCGCAAACCAGCTGGGTGTCTATGCTCAGCCTTTACCTTTTGACATTCCAAACATTTGACAATAAAATATGCAACTTCTTTCTTCATGCCTGACCAATAATATTGGCTTTTGACAGCTGCAATAGTTTTCTGATAACCTGGGTGTCCAACATAAGGTACATTATGCATTTATCTCAATATCATATTTTTTGATTCTCGAGAATTTGGTACATAAATTCTGCCTCTGTACATGAGAATTTCATCATTATCTAGTTTGTATTCTTCAATTTTCTACTGCAATTTACTTTGCTGTAATTTTGCACTAATTCCTTGTATTGCAAATCTAGTTTTGCAGCCTCTAAAATTCTGTGTTTAAACTCTGATTGGTACATGTTAATAGCCGTAGCATGCAATTAATGCACTCTTCTGCTGAGTGCATCGACCACTTTGTTCCCTTTCCCCTTGATATGTTTTATATCAAAGTCATATTCACTTATAAATTCTAATCATCTGCTATGCCTAGCGTTTAGAAATGACTGATCAAATAAATATTTCAGATCATTATGGTCTGTCCTCAGCTCAAACCTTTTCTTCATGAGGCAGTGTCTCAATTTTCTCAAGGGCATGCACTATGGCTGCCAACTCCAAATAATGAGTGACATAGTGTCTTTCATGCTCTTTCAACTTCCTTGATTCAACATATAACAAATCCATTTTGACTAAGGACTCAAGCGAGTCCTTCTTTACATGCATCTGTGCATACAATGAAGTCTTCATTTGGGTCTGCTATCCTTAGTATTGAAGCACTTGTTAACAATTGTTTCAAATGTGAGAAACTCTTTTCACAATCCAATGTTCACTGAAATTTCACACCTTTCTTCACACAATCCAATAAATCTCTTATAGTAGCCTACAAGGCCCATGAATGATCTGACTTCTGTCACATTCTTTGGCGCTGATCATTCTCTAATTGCTTTTATCTTCTCAGGATCCAATATTATCCCATCTTCTGAAATGATATGCCCCAAATAATGAATTTACTTCTGATAAAATGAACACTTGTTCAGTTTGGCATATAACTGATGCCCCCTTAACATTTGCAACACCATTTTCAAATGATGCTCATGTTCTTCTTCTAACTTGGAATATATAAGGATGTCATTCAAAAAGACAATGACAAACTTGTCTAAATATTCTCGGAAAAAAACATTCATTAGGCACATGAAAACAAATGGTGCATTTGACAACACAAATGGCACCACTGTGAACTCATAATGACCATACCTTGTCCTGAAGGCGGACTTGCTGATATCTTCCTCTTTAATCCTTACCTGATGGTATTCTGATCTGAGATCTATCTTTGAAAATATCTTTGCATCCTTCAATTGATCAAAGAGATCGTCAATCCTTGGCAGATGATACTTGTTCTTTATAGTCACTTTATTCAACTGTCTGAAATCAATGCACAATCTTAATGTCCCACCTTTATTCTTCACGAACTAAACTGGGGTACTCCAAGGTGACACACTTGGGCGTATATACCCCTTCTTTAGAAGTTCTTCAAGTTGCATTTGCAACTCCTTCAGCACTGGTGTACTCATTCTGTAAGGAGTTTTTGACACTGGAGTTCCTCCAGACATCAAATTTATAGAGAAATCAATATCTGTCTTTGGGGGTAGTCCTGATACCTCTTTGAACACATCTTCAAAATCTTCCAGGACTGCATGATCCTCAAGATTTGACACCTTATCTTTAGGTGTCTCTTCCATATGTGTTGCAAATATTTGACAATCTTTTTTGTAACACTTATTCAGTTGCAATGCTGAAATTTCTCTGATGGTCATTGCCCTCAGAATTCCCTGCACTTTCTTTAGGTTCCCTTCCTCATCCATGTTAAATTTGACAACATTGACAGTCATTCTCCAATGAGAGGCCATATGGGCCACCCTGAGTCCAGCCAGGGAGATTTGGAGAATCAACCAGTCTTGTGAGGTATTGACAAAAACCAGGGGAACGTACAACCTCTGTGAGTCAAACCAAAAGTCAAGACAAACGATATGCTATGTGAGTCTAATGCAAAAGTTAGGGGGAACGTACAACATTTGTGAGCATAGACACTCTAGTGCAAAAGTCAGGGGGAACGCACAACCTCTGTGAGCATAGACAGACTAATGCAAAAGTCAGGGGGAACATACAACCTCTGTGATCCTAGTCAAACCTTGTGAGCCATGAGAAAAAATCAAGACATCTAGAAAAAATTAGGTTGAATATAAAATTCCTATGAGCTAGAAACAAACGGTATTCCTAATATTGCAAATGATATAAATGTATTGATCTAGTGCATTGGCACATGTAACATTATCCACCATGAAGAGAATTTTGAATTGTCTTGTAATGTTGAGTTGTAACTGAAGTCTTAAGTCTAAGTTCTATTTTAGAACTAAAGTGTAATGTTGAGTTGTAACTGAGGTCTTAAGTCTAGTTCTATTTTAGAACTAAAGTGTAATGTTGAGTTGTAACTGAAGTCTCAAGTCTAGTTCTATTTTCGAACTAAAGTATATTAGTCTCAAGTCTAGTTCTATTTTCGAACTAAAGTGTAATGCTGAGTTGTAACTGAAGTCTCAAGTCTAGTTCTTACTAAAGTATGAAGCTGAGTTATGATTAAAGCATGCAAACAAGTTACTATTTCGAGCCTCTCCTCTTCTCCTATTCAACCTATATAAGTAGAGGTTGATCCCTCTCTTCAACAAAGTTTTGATATGTAGTTTAAGGGTGAAGCAATAGAGGCACATACCCGTGATAAAGAGGCAACATACCAAAGAAAGCATATCAGTGTTGTATATCAGCAATAGAGACAACATATCAGAGGTGTATTTCAACAAGGTCTCTTAGGTCTTTGTCAGGTCAGAGTCATCTTGACAAGCTCTTTAAGAACATAACATTCATGGTGGATATTTGTAAGTGATCTTACATTATTAATGCAATAAAGGAATATCATTTGCTAGGGTTTTTCTCCCTGTACAAGGGTTCCTCAGGGTATGTGTTGTTGATGTGCATGCTTACTTATCTACATAGTTATTGCTATTTGATTATGATTTGGTATTGTTGAAGTGTATTAAGATGGAATCAAAGTGTTGAAGAAAATAAAATAATTAATCCGCATAAGAAATCAAACTCATAATTTAACATGGTATTGGAGCTTAGGGTGTTAAGCGTGTTGAAGTGCAGCATCAGGTACACACATATCCAAGCGAGCTTGATTAAGTTTCCAGTGTAAAGTCCATGACATCCTCCATTTCAGTCAGGGTCGAGGATAGACTCAAAGGAGCTACCAACTTCAATGTGTGGAAGCTCCGGGTAACAAATATCTTGTAGGGGCATGATCTTGAGCAGTGTGTGACCACAGTGGTGGAGGAACCCACGAACAATGCAGGAAGAACGACCTTTAGGAAGAGTCAAGAAAATGCCAAGCGAATCATCTTTGACTCAGTCAAAGACAGTATAATGTCTGCAATGACTTTGTTAATGATTGCTGATGACTGTATGGATACCTTGGTGAATCTGTATGAGAAACAAGCTCCAAGTCAGAAGAGGACACTTAAGCACAAGATTAAGTATTTGAAGATGGAGAAAGGTGAATCAGTGGCATATTTATGTTCCAGGATACCCCAGATTAGAGATAAGCTTTTGGTCACAGGGGTGACAGTCGACGATGATGATTTAGTGTAGGCCATTTTTGACGGTCTTCCTTCTTCATGGGAGACCTTCTTATCCAGTGTAAGTGGGAGAGAGATTCATCCCACGTTTGAGAGGTTATGGCATGATTGCTTGCAAGAGGAGAGTCACACAACTACCAGGAGCAAGCCAACGAAAGAAGAACACTCATCTTTAGCATCAAGATTCAAGAGAAAGAATAATGATACTTTCCAGAAAGGGTCTCAGAGAAAGCCAGACACCAAAGGTATATTCAAAGGAAAGAATATTGATACATCTAAGATTAAATGTTTTAGTTGTAATAAGTTGGATCATTTTTCTAAAGATTGTTGATTTAGAAAGAAATATCCAAGGAAAGAGAAACATCATGCCTCAACTGCTGAGGATGATGAGTCCAAAAGAACTCAGAGAAGTCCTTTTAATGAGAAAGAAAGTAGAAAAAAATATTACTTGGTTTTTGCCTTATCCAGTTCAGTGTTCACGGGGCCAAAAACTTGGTTAGTAGACAATGGTGCATCAAAGCACATGACATGATACAAGGACATCCTCTCAGATTTTGAGACAAAATCTTTTGCAGAGCATGTTGAGCTTGGGGATGACAAATGTTACAAGATAGAGGGAGTAGGATCTATCTCCTCCAGATTGGAATCTAGGGCTAGACTTCATGTTGATGAAGTATTATATGTTCTAGGGCTCAAGAAGAATATACTATCAGTTGCAACCCTTGAGGACAAGGGATATTGGGTGATCTTAAAGGATAAGAAGACACTACTATGGGCTAAAGGTAGCTACTTCAGTACATCAGAACCCTTTGTAACTTGCAGTGGAGGACTGCACATTGTGTCAGGATAGTCAGTTCAGGAATTGGCTCATGATGTGACTAGCTCCAACGAGTTGTGGCATAGAAGACTCAGACATCTTCATTACAAATCTCTTCCATATCTACAAAACATGGTATGTTGCATGCCCTCTATTTCTCTTAGTAAAAATGAAATTTGTAAGGGATGCATGCTAAGTAAAAATATAAAGAAATCATTTCCTAGTAGTGACAACAGAGCTCAGGGAATCTTAGATCTGGTTCATTTTGATGTATGTGGTCCCATGTCATATCCCTCACTCAGTGGTTGTTTGTATTATGTCATTTTTATTGATGATTACTCAAGAAAATGTTGGATATATTTCCTTAAAGCTAAAAGTGACACATTTGATAAATTCAAAGAGTATAAGCCTTTATTGAAAAACAGACAAGGAAACACATCAGAATCCTTAGAACAAACAATGGAGGAGAGTTTGAATCTCTCCAGTTTAAGGATTTCTGCAAGTCAACATGAATCAAGAGATAGTTTACCGTGCCATATAACCCTCAACAAAATGGAGTTGCTGAGAGGAAAAACATGACAATTTGTGAAGTAGCGAAAGCAATGATGTTTTACCAGGATTTGCCAAATTCTTTATGGGAAGAAGCTACATCCACTGCCGTGTATATTCAGAACAAGTGTCCACATGTTATCTTGAAGGACAAGACTCCTGAAGAGGTATTCTTAAGGATCAAACCTGAAGTAGGGCATCTAATGATATTTGGGTGTCTTGTGTATATTCATGTCCCCAAGGAAAAGAGGACAAAGATAGAACCTTTAAGCAAGAAATGAGTTTTTGTGGGGTACAGTGAGAACTCCAAGGCTTACAGGATTTATGTACCAGGTCAGAGTCCAATAGAGGTAAGCAGATATGTGACTTTCCATGAGGAAGCCACATTTAAGAAATCCAGAGAGTTTCAGTAGGAATCAAAAGCAGTTCAGCCAACTTCACCCTCTTCTGAAAATGAAGAGTCATATGATCATAGGGAGGAACCTCATGAAGGGCCAAGTAATGAGACCCTAGAACCTGTTGAAGTGTTAGAAAGAACTCTTGAAGAATCTCCAACCAAAAGGAAGCCAGGGTGGCTTAAAGAGATAGTGCAGGAAGCAGAAATGATAGCTGCTCCCAAAAGGAATTTTCAGGGAAAGGAAGAGGCCTCATAGGTTTGAAGGCATTGATGAGCAACATTAGTGATGCCAAACCTTCTTCATTTGAAGAAGCAGATAAATTACAAGTATGGAAGGATGCCATGCTTGAGGAATACATGTTTATTATAAAGAACAATGTTTGGGACATTGTGCCGAGGCCAAAAGACAAATCAGTGTTTTATTCCAAATGGATCTATAAGCTCAAACATGCAGCTGATGGAAGTGTGGATAATTTCAAAGCAAGATTTGTAGCCAAAGGATTCACTTAGAAAGCAGGAATCGACTACGAAGAGACTTTTTCCCCTGTATCCAGGTATACCTCCATTCAAACTATTATTTCTTTAGCTCCCATTCTTGGTTGGAAGCTACATCAGATGGATGTAAAAACAACATTCTTGAATGGAAAGATTGAACAAGAGGTCTTTGTGGAACAACCAGATGGTTTTGTACTGCATAACAAAAACACTCATGTATGCAAGCTAAGGAAGGCCTTGTATGGTCTTAAACAGGCTCCCAGAGTTTGGTATGACATGATCGATGGCTTTCTTAAAATCTTGGGCTTTTAGAAAAGTGATGTAGATGCAAATTTGTACTTCAAGGTAAGAGGTAACCAACCTGTTATACTAATCCTGTATGTTGATGATCTCTTTCTAACATGAGATGAAGGGATACTAGCCTGGTGTAAGAGGGAGCTAACCTCAGAATTCGAGATGAAATACTTAAGCTTGATGCATTACTTCCTAGGATTGGAAGTATGGAAAAGATAGGGCGAGATATTTCTGGCACAAGGAAAATACACAATGGATGTGCTAAAGAAGTTTGGTATGATGGATTGCAAATCCATGTCTACTTCGATGATTACCAACCCGAGGACGCTGCATGATTCTGATACAGGTTCAGATTTGGTGGATCCCACCATGTATAGGAACCTGATTGGATCATTGATGTACATTATCCACACTGGGCCAGATATATGCTATGTAGTGATTGCAATGAGTCAGTTCATGACTGAACCAAGACAGAGACACTGGGTGGCAGTAAAGAACATATTGAGATATCTCAGAGGGACCATTACTTATGGTCTGAGATATACATCCAATGATGGTTTATTTCTGCATGGGTATGCAGGTGTTGACTGGGCAGGAAGCCTAGTGGATCGAAAGAGTACTTCTGGATACTGCTTCAGTTTAGGATCCGCTATGATATATTGGTTAAGACGGAGACAGGGATCCATTGCACAGAGTACAACAAAGGCTGAGTACATTGCAGAAAGTGAAGCTAGCAAGGAAGCAGTATGGCTCAAAAAATTGGTTTATGGGTTGTTTGGTGACAAGCTCGAGGCAACGGTGGTTCACTGTGATAATCAAAATGGCATAAAATTGACAGAGAAACCGGTATTTCACGACATGTCAAAACATATTGACATGAGGTACCACTACATTCGAGACTTGGTCCAAAGAAAAACTGTAAAGTTATAGTACATAGCCACGAGCGAGAAGGTAGCTGATATCCTGACCAAGCTTCTGACCTCGAGATAGTTTGTAAAGCTAAGAAGCAAGCTTGGAGTGGCTAAGAATGACTCCCTCGCTGAGAGGGAGTGTTAAATTTGGCAGCATCGACAATCATTATCCAATGAGAGGCCATATGGGCCACCCTGAGGCTAGCCAGAGAGATTTGGAGAATCAACTAGTCTTGTGAGGTATTGACAAAAGCCAAGGGGAACGTACAACTTATGTGAGTCAAACCAAAAGTCACGACGAACAAGATTCTATGTGAGTCTAATGAAAAAGGCAGGGGGAACGTACAATCTCTGTGAGCATAGACAGTCCAGTGCAAAAGTCAGGGGGAATGTACAACCTCTGTGAGCATAGACAGACTAGTGAAAAAATCAGGGGAAACATACAACCTCTGTGAGCCTAGTCAAACCTTGTGAGCCATGAGAAAAAATCAAGGCATCTAGCAAAAGTTAGGTCGAATATAAAATTTCTATGAGCTAGAAACAAGCGATATTCCTAATATTGGAAATGATATAAATGTATTGATCTAGTGCATTGGCACGTGTAACATTATCCACCATGAAGAGAATTTCGAATTGCCTTGTAATGTTGAGTTGTAACTGAAGTCTTAAGTCTAAGTTCTATTTTAGAACTAAAGTGTAATGCTGAGTTGTAACTGAAGTCTTAAGTCTAGTTCTATTTTAGAACTAAAGTGTAATGTTGAGTTGTAACTGAAGTCTCAAGTTTAGTTCTATTTTCAAACTAAAGTATACCAGTTTCAAGTCTAGTTCTATTTTCGAACTAAAGTGTAATGTTGAGTTGTAACTGAAGTCTCAAGTCTAGTTCTATTTTCGAACTAGAGTATACCAGTCTCAAGTCTAGTTCGAACTAAAGTATGAAGTTGAGTTATGATTAAAGCATGCAAACAAGTTACTATTTTGAGCCTCTCCTCTTCTCATTTTCAACCTATATAAGAAAAGGTCGACCGCTTTCTTCAACACAGTTTTGATATGCAGGTTAAAGGTGAAGAAATAAATGCGCATATCAGTGATAAAGAAGCGGCATCCCAACGAAGCATATCAGTGTTGTATATCAACAATAGAGTCATCATATTAGAGGTGTATTTCAGCAAGGTCTCTTAGGTCTTTGTCAGGTCAGAGTCATCTTGGCAAGCACTTTAAGAGCATAACATTCATGGTGGATATTTGTAAGTGATCTTACATTATTAATGCAATAAAGGAATATCGTTTGTTGGGGTTTTTCTCCATGTATAGGGTTTCCCCAGGGTATATGTGTTGTTGATGTGCATGCTGATTTATCTACATAGTTGTTGCTATTCGATTATGATTTGGTATTGTTGAAGTGTATTGAGCTGGAATCAAAGTGTTGAAGAAAATAAAAGAATTAATCCACATAAGAAATCAAGCTCATAATTTAACAATCCAAGCAAGTAAATGATTTGTTATGACAATATAGAATAGCATGATGCTGATCCAACCAATCCATCCCAATTAGAAAGTCATAGGAACCTAAAGACAAGATGTTCAAACCTGCCCTGGAGTTTATTCCATTCATGTCCATAAGCAATGACTTAACCATCTCATAACTTTTCTTTTGGCTCCTGTAGCCAGCTGCACCAACCAAGATTTTTCATGCTTGCTTCTTGGAAAATGAAAACTTTCCACCGTCTTAGGATCTATATAGCTATGACTAGCTTCCGAATCAATTAAAATTGCAAAGGTTTGGTTGTTGATCATATCTTCCACTTCAATCATATGTGACTGATACTCTGCTTGCTTGTTGTCCAGGGCTGCATAGATCCTTGGTACATTTCTGCCCATTTCCTCCACTATTTGAACTTGCTGTGAATAATCTTCACTTTTTCACCTCTACGAGGACAATCTTTGAACATATGATCTCCTTTACAACCCCAACATTGAATAGGTGGTTTCCTTGGCCTTTGAATCCCTGTCTCAATTGTTCTGGGTTGTCTAGAAGTTGGCTATCCCTGAGTATTATTTCTGAAGAATGGTGGCTTAGCTCCCTTCTTCCTCTGATCCATCTTGAATTTATTTTTGTCTTCCCAAGCTTTTTGGAAAGTTGGCCTTGATTTTTGCTAATCATATAGACATTTATCTCACCTTATGGTATCCTCCAATGTCTTGGGATCATCATACTATATTTTGTTACTGATGAATGATGACAATATACTCAAATACCTTTGAATCTTAACTGTCTCATCCTTGATGAAAGAAACATACTTCATCATTTCTAAAAACCTTCTCTCATATTCATCTATGGTCATACTCTCAAGCTTGAGTTTAAAGAACTCCTTCATTTTCTTGTTATAGTATCTATTAGACAAGTATTTCTTTTCAAAATACTTTTTGAATTCCCTCCAATAACACTTTTCTCTTTAATGTGCTATACCTGCACAAGTTGATCCCACCACATGGATGCCTTTCCCTTGAGTTGATAGATGAAAATTCTTCCTTCTGCATGAGATGAATAATTATGCAATTGAAAATACTTTCTCATGCCCAACAACCATGTCTCTGCATATTCATCCTTCTCGTGCTCACCATCAAATGTAGGAGGTTTGATTTTGTTCATTTCTCCTCATAGCTCATCCACCCTAGACCCCTTATGTTTCCTGACAAGGGATGTACTTGAGCTGATGTGTGCTCTCTTATTGGAATGTCTCGGGGAGTGATGGTGATGTATGCTAACGTGTCTTTCTCTTCTTTTCTCATTAGGAGACCCGTGACTTCTTGATTTGCTTGAGCCACTCTCCTTATCCAATTTATTTTCTATTCTATTCAAACTCTGCATTAAATTCATGTTGAAGTCCTCTTGCTGCTCCTTGTCTCTCATAAACATTTCATTATCAACTTTATGGATTTGGACATCCTTCTGCAAATTTTTAATGGTCTCTACCATATTCATGTTTTCATCCCTTCCTTCTCCATGTTGATTAGAGTTTGTTTCTTCAATGCCCAAATGGACATCCATCCCTCTGATCTCATTTTCTTGGATGTAAATCCCCTGTGCATATTCCATACCTTTGGACTTTGTGCCGATCCTGATCTGATCTAGTTTTTATCTCTGCAAAATGTGCAGCCAACAAAACTCTGTCAGGCTAACTGTTTCAACAATTTCATGAAAAATATGAACCATTCAGGTTCAATAATATATTAGAATCTTTTCTTCTGATTTCCCCAAAAATTTAATGCCCAAATAAATTTTTTGGGTGAATAATTAAATTCTACCATCCGATACCTTTCCAACGCCTACTCCCATGCTCAATTCCGAGTCTTGAGCAGAAAGTTATGGTTATTTGAAAGTTGCCCATTAATTTTTCTGTTCACCCTTCAACTTGGTGCAACTCTACATTGTAATTATGCATTTTTACACCTACTCCATTGGATTTTTCGTAGGATCTCAATTGGTTTTCTTCATATACATATTTTAGACACTTTGTCAAAGTTTCACTTTTTTTGGGGTTCCGGGCTGCTAGTTACAACCTGCTGAAGTTCTAGGCCAATTCGTGTTTTTGGTCTGGAATGCTGCAGGTACCTTCTTTTCCATATTAAACATTTTTAACATGCCAAAAAATTTAATTCAGTTATGGGAATTTCTTTTATGGTTCAATATATTTCCGTTGACTACTCCTACGCCTCAATCTGATTCCAGAGCAGAAAGTTATGGCTCTTTGAAGTTAGTCGGGTCTTAAAATTTACCCTCCATTGTTTGTGCTGTAACTTTCTCATAAAAGATTCGTTTGACGAACGGTTTGCATCATTAGAAATATTTCTCCGATCTATTTTATTTGACTTGCAAAAACAAAGTGCACGTTGGTAATAAGTTATGCTCTTTTCTCGTGGTTTTTGAGTAGCTAAAAATGTTGTTAAGGGCCTCAAAAACGTGCTGCAAAAAGATGACGTTCAAATGATATAAAACGTTGCAGAAAATCGTTGGTTTTCTACCGTTATTCACCCCCCAAACGACTTCACATGCACAAATTTCAACCTGTGCACCCATATATATCATGCACAACAACACCACAAGGTAATTCATGCTCCACTCATCTATAAATACCGTGCATCACTTCTCTGTCACGCCAATAACTGACGCACACTACTTTTGTGTCGCGCATCAATATCCACCGCGCATAGTTTTGGTTCTTGCAGTGTTACCTGTTGCGTACAATTTTTCTATTGCGCACTGATATTCTGCACGCATTTCATCCTATGTGCTGCACCATGCCAAAATTTATTACACCCCCACCGCGCACCATGAACTAAACTGTCGCGCAACAACATATAGCCACATTGCGCGCGCACCAACCAAAATCCTCTATGCTCTGCCAATACTGCACACACCACGCGCGCCATTATTATGTGTGTGCACACTGCGCACACCTTATTATGCATATGCACACCGCACAATGCTAAATTTAGCGTGCACACCTGCACACCAACATTTTTCTGCGCGATGCCAAAATTTAACGTGCGCACCCGCACACCAACATTTTTTCGCGCGGTGCCAAAGTGGAGCGCGTGCACCCACACACCAACATTTTTTCGCGCGGTGCCAAAATTTAGTGCGCGCACCCGCACACCAATATTTTTCCGCGTGGTGCCAAAATTTAGTGCGCACACTCGCACACCAATAATTTTCTGCGCGGTGCCCAATTTTTACATAGCACAATATTTTTACTGGGCATCATGCATTTTTAGTGTGCCCACCTACGCACATTCATTTTCATGCGCATCGATTCCTCGTGAAGTCCACCGCAGATATTGAGGTTTTTTTCCTAACTTTTTCCTCAATTTAGCATAGACATTCTTCAACTATGAAATTTGCTTAATTTCACCCCGATGACACCAATTCAACCTCTACAAAAACAAATCATTGTGGGTTGACATTTCTGGAATGAATTCCCCCCCCACTCAATTCACGAATTGAGAATTTTAATTGCTAATCTCGCTCCAATTGTCATGGCTTCACTGTAACTTCAAATTCGACCAATTCCAGGTATGAATTTGCTAGAACGGATATTAAATCAGGAATATCTCACCACGTGGCCGAATTTATCAAATTTCCCATGAATTTAACAACATAAATTGGGGTTTTTTCCCAATTCCGCACAATTGTTGTTACTTTTTACCATGGATTTTCTATAACTTGAAATTTAGCCACTTCGAAATCAATCCTCTGTGAAATTTCGCTTCAACTCAACTTGCTCAGCCCATCCAGGCTCAGTGTTGAAAACTGAAGCTCTGATACCATATTGTAATATCCTTGGCCACCCAGTCCGGGCCATCCTACTCCATAAAATGCTTTCGTTCTCTGCTAAACATACTGTAACATACCCAACATCCAATTGAGCTATGTCACATAAAGTTTTTGAGTTGCATGCAATTAAAACATATACACACAAAACTCTTGCAGAAATTTATATATAAAACGTAAACAAACAAATACGTTCTGTAAATGCACAGATTCATACTGAAATAATAGTAAACATATACATGCAACATATACATGCAATACCCATAAATATAAAGACAATTATAAGCACACATAGGATAAACCCAAAAAACAAACACGCAAATAATAATGCAACATGTAGATTTATCACACAATTGACACTTATCTTGGTAAGAATGTCATCAAATGCGTGCAGACCTTCCACAAACCTCCCAACCTTAGACCACACTGCTCGTCATTTTCAGGAGTGGGTCACCCCAAGTCAGGACTAAACTCCATTCGGGTAAAGGGATTCCTAACCAACTTAATGGGTTCATAAACGACAGGAAAGACTTCGTCATAGATGCCAACTCAAACTAACAGCCTACAGTCCCTCATTTCCCACATTCCTGTTTCACCCCAGGAAGTGTGCCCCTTCTCTGCTCAACAATCCTTCGACTGCCCCACTTCCTTTTCAGGCTTCATCAACAGGCCAGAAAAAAAGTCTTAGAGCCCTGTAGCTGCAGTTTAACACCTTCAGGAAATCAATTCCCAACAATTCTCTCACCTGGAGAGAAATTGCTCATGGGCCTGACAACCTGCCTCTTCAATATCCCAGGAGCTTGACAGTCCGCTTCTTCAGTCCAACTCCCAAGCTAACCAACTACACAAATATGTATTAGTATGGATACAGGTTCAGGTACAATGACATGAAGGTACGAAGGATAACTCAATGAGTGTGTGAATGATGATGGAGAGATTGACTGAATGACTGAATGATGTAAAATAAACTAAGTCCCAACAATATGTATGCATGTTCCCAACTTGACACTTGTTATGTTGGGAGCTACTTTGGCCCACTTGTATCCAACTTTAGAACTTAGGATAAAATAATTATCCATACTTTATACTTTAAGAAATATTAATATAATATTCATTTTTAGCTTAATCTCCCTAGCTTAGCCCCTTTCCCTTAACTCTTAGCCCCCCACTCTTTCCCTAACTAGTGGATTTTAGTCCCCCATACTATTTTATCGTGGTTGGTCTGTGCGCAGTGATGTATTTTATATTAATGATGAGACACATACAAAAATAGACACACTAGCCTTTAACATCTAGGCTCTCTGGCCTAATCATCACAAAACTGGCTCACCATCTTATAAAACACAACATATACACAAAGGCCCCCTGGCCTCAAAATCGCACACACTTAAGTTGCTGCGCGCGGTATCCTGGAATATGCACACTTCATCATTTTACTGTGTAGTACATGCGTGCACTATACCATGGACGGTGCGTACAAAAATGATATCAAACAACTCACCAACTTACGTACATTTTTATTTACATTTACAATTGGGTTCGGCCTAGGGATATTACATGTGGGAACGGGGGAAGTGGAGGTGATGGGAGGAGGAGAAGGAGGAGGGGGAGGTGGAGGCTGGCGAGGGTGAGATGGAATGAGTCTGGGAGCGAAGCCAAGGGATTTTCCAAGACTTTCAAACCATTCGACTAGGAAAGCATAAGGATTTGACAGCGGAGACAAGTTCGAAGTGGTGTCTCGAGGTGACAGAACATAAGTGAAGGAGGGAGTGGGAGGGACAATAGGCTTCAGGGTAGAGACATTCTCAAGTTTTGGTGGAGAGCTCGGACGAGCCACTTGTCCACGCTCTTTCGCTCCCCTTCCTCTAGCGACATACCAGGCCGTGCCTCTCTTCGACTTACCTCTGAGTTGAGGCATCGAGAGAGCCACCCGAAACCAGATTAGGGGAGCGTGAAAAAAGTGAGATATGCTGCTCGAAGAAAGTGAGGTCGACCATATGTAGTAACAAATATTAACTAGAGGAGGGGATCTGGGAGCTGAGGTCCGAGTGCACTTCAAAATCTCGAGCCAGAGGAGAAATACGGGACCAACTTCCAAAAGAGGCCAAGAGTCTAGAGTCCAAGGGCTCGAATGAGCCTTGACACTCCATGACGCAGGCCTAAAACCACCATACCGGGATGGGTGATTGTTAAGCCCTAATATTGGCTCATTACCACTTAATTGGGGCATATTAGATTAGTAATGTTATTTTATTTATGTCGGCTTTAGGCCATTAGTTGTGATTTAGATTAGTAATGTTATTTTATTTATGTCGGCTTTAGGC
>ML800389.1:343516-363645 GCA_009831015.1 Picea engelmannii
TAATGGCCTAAAGCCGACATAAATAAAATAAAATTACTAATCTAAATCAAAACTAATGGCCTAAAGCCGACATAAATAAAATAACATTACTAATCTAATATGCCCCAATTAAGTGGTAATGAGCCAATATTAGGGCTTAACATAAGATAAAACATCCGTAAATAAACATGGCCGATAGTAACGAGCCCTCAAAATCTTGTGGGCTGTGGTTTTCCAATAGTGATGGCCACCATAATTTCTGCTATGAAATTGATGCATAACCTGAACTGATTCTTCTATATCAAGGCACCTCAACAACATCCCAGAGGGGTCTTTCCAATATAGCATATTTTCATTGGTACAAAACTTGATTGCCTTGATTCTTAGTGTTCTTACCTGTGTTTGATTCATCTCTGGAGGGGCTCCAAGGTTTTGCAAAAAATATACTATACTGTTGTACCATTCACAAGAAGACAAATGGGCTGAAACTGGATGATCATGACTATACCTTTCAACTGATATTTCAGATTTTGCATCATCTGCATTTATGCCAATGAGATTGATACCCAACAACTCACAATTCTCTTCTGCAAGAATTTTTTCCAAACCTTGACCCTTTATCAATTTGGTTAGCTTAATATCAATTCCAAACTCAATGAGTTTGGAAATCCACTTGGCTCTTTTCCCATCTATATCTGGTTGTATAAGTACATCTATGACTGAACTAGATGGTACATAAGCTATAACTTTTTCATGCAAGATATAGATTCTAAAATCCTTAAGTGACTTGATCAAAGCATAAGTTTGTTTTTCAATAGGATCATACTTTACCTAAACATCTCTTAATGTCTTGCTAAAGAATGCTACTGGTTGTTCCTACCCTTGATCATTTCTTGAAGTAATACTGCTGCAATTGTGTCATTAGATGCAAATGAAAAGATGTAGAAGTCTTTACAATAGTCTGGGTTGATCAAAGTAGGAGCTGACATAAGAGCTTTCTTAATAGATTCAAAATAATCCCTTGCTACATTAGTCCATTTAACTTCCGAATCCTTCCTTAGCATACTAGTGATGTGTTTAATCAATTCTGGAAAATTGGGAATAAATCTCCTAATGAAGTTAATCTTTAGAAGAAATGATTGTATGTCTTTCTTAGATCTAGTAATAGATATCTTTTGAATAAATTCTACTCTTGCAGGATCAATCTTTAATCCTTCAGTAGTCACTATGTTCCCCAAAATATTACCTTATTTCAATGCAAACTGAGACTTCTTTGGATTGAGTGAAAACCCATACCTTCTGCACTTCAAGAACGTCTTCCTCAAATGCTGCAAACTCTCTTTATGGTTGTGAGAAAACACTATTAAATCATCAAAATATATCAAAATGAACTTATCTTTCTCACCTACAAAGGCAATGTCCATAACCCTCTGAAAGGTGGCCCCAACATTCATAAGCCCAAAAGGAATCTTGGCATAGATAAAAGTACCCCAAGGAGTTGTGAAGGTTGTATTTTCTCTGTCATATGGATGTACTGAGATTTGGTTGTATCCTAAAAAACCATCAATAAAAGGCATGACACTAGCTCCAGATACTCTTTGCAAGATATGCTCCATCTTTGGCAAAGGGTAGTTATCTTTCTTGGAACACTTGTTCAAGTTCCTGAAGTCAAAACACAACCTAATTTCCCCATTCTTCTTCCTAACAGGGACCAAATTAGCAACCCACTCAAAATATCTTAGTGGAATGATAATTTGGGCATTCAATAACTTTTTAATTTCCTTTTCCATTATGGGTAAAAGAAGAGGGCTAATAGATCTTAGTTTTTGCTTGAATGGGGTGGCTTATTTTTTCAAAGGGATTTTATGCTCAATCACTTGAGTGTCATAGGTTTTTAAGTCACTGTACTCCTTGCAAAAATATTTGAAAACTCCTTCATCAGGCTGCCATAATCAGATCCCTGTTCTACAGTCAAATGTGTGGACATATTTATGGTTTTTGGGCACTGTTCATCTCCTAAATTGTACTTAAATACAACAAGGTATTCTTGTTTATTATCAGGCTTCAAAGGCACATCATTTTGGTCAAAGGGTTTCTCAAGTAGCACTAATACTTTTGGGATTTGATTATTGGGGAGATGAATAATGTCATGGCGTCCAATTTTAATTTTCAATCTATGGTTTTTAATCTTTTTATCATTTTCATTTTCCTGATCTATATGGAGAGCAAAAAATTCATCTATAACTTCTAGAAATCTAACCAATTCCTCATCATCTTCAAAAAATTTCCAAAACTTTACATTGTCTGGCAAGGAAGGTCTATATTTTACTTGAATTTCATAGTTAAGCTTTGGTGGCAATGGTGGATTGAAGGTACTAGCTGAAACAGCTAGTGAATCAACAAGTTGATTCATTTCTCTAGGAATATATGAAATATTAAATGCTAGAAAAGAATCAATGAGATTCCATACCTCATCTCTATATGCCTTAATCCTGACATGTTTGTCTTGAAAAGTGTTCTTAATTTGTTGAATTATCAGATCAACATATCCATATACCTTCAACGCCTGAATATTCATGTCCTTAGCATCATTTAAGCCCAAGACTAAGGCTTCATATTCTGCTATGTTATTTTTCACCTTAAAATCCAACTTGAAATACAAATTAATTGTTTTTTTGGTAGGTGAGACAAAAACAACACCTGCTCCTCCAGATTCTCTTGAACAAGCACCATCAAGAACATACTCCATATAGGAGTGATTTCCACTTCTGAAGATTGGAAAATAGGCTTTTTGAGCTGCAAAGATGATGAGTAAGAATAATCAATATGAAGTATACAAGATCCTAAACTTGCATCAACTGAGTAGATTGGATGATTTGTAGGATCCTTCTCATCACTGATAATATAGGCTAATTGTGCTTCCCTATACAATCTCTTTTGTTCCCCTCCAAAAATTGGGACAATTGCATAAGAAAGGTCATTTTGAAAGGTGCCTCCTAGCCTTTTTATCCATGCTCTAGATAAGAGCATACCAAATTTGGGTGGCACATCAACTACCACAATGTCCATTACCATACTCCTCATAGGTAACTGAGATAATGAAACTGCTAGATCTTTGATCAAGCCAAGGCACTTAACCTTCCTAGAATCGAATGAGAATAAATCATGATAAGATTTGGTAATTTCTAAACCCAACTCATCCATGAATGCTTTTGGCATGAGGTTATGAGAAGTTCCTGTGTCTAAAAGGAAATTATGAAAATTTTTATCATGGATATTCAAGGAGACATAAAAAGGTGGAGAGGTTTCCTCACGATCTTCACCCATTGGGCTAAGGAAAACAATAGGCTTATCATCTTGGAGGTTTACAACATCAACAACAACTGGCATGGATTTAGGCTCAAGGGATTTGAGGATGGTTTGTTTGAAGGTGTCATTATTAATTAATTCTATGAGTGGTATGGGAATCTTAACCTTCTGAATTTTTTATTCAAAGTTGAATGAAAAAGGAACTTTGTCAGGGTTTCTTACCTCATGCAGAGGAGCCTTAAGAAGTACTTGATCCTTCGTTTGAGCCTGATCTTTGCTTGGTTGTTGTTTTGTAGGGGAAACAACTTTTTTTGGAGGAGATTGCACATCTTGCTTACTATTATTTGGTTTATATCTCAAATTGTACCTATTCTGATCATAAGCTTGAAAAATAGACCCATCATTTGATTCTTGACTAGTATGATGAATAATAAAAGCTTCCTCATAAGCAGTTTGTGTCAAGAAAGATGCATCACCTTTATCTCCTAAACAATGAATCTCATCATCATCTTCTGGTTTCTCTTCCTCTATCACTGTATTTTGAAAAGGGGCTTTAATTTTCCGATCCTCTTTAGCATTTCTATTCCTTTGTAAAATTTGAGTTTGCTCATTATTTATTCTATAAGGATTTGGATTTCGAGGAATAAACGCATTAGGATCTCTACCTTTTACAGGATGCTTGTTTTAAATCTTCATTTTGGACAATTAATAGGTCAAATATTCTATCATCTTAGCCATCTTTTCAATATTTGGATCTGCACTTGATGATGAGGCTTCTCCTTTTTGTCTCCTTCTATCAACTCTACCTTTTAACTTTTCTGCAGCAAGGATGTTAGATTCCACTTCAAGTGTTGCATCCTGCATATAATCCAATGTAACATATCTCCTTTCTCTTAACAACAAAAAAAATTCAGTATCAAAGGTATTATCATATGTGATTTTTGCAGATGTAGCAGTAGGCTTGATTTCAGCTGGGATCTTGCTATATATCCGATTAAATTTTTTGGTAAAGTATGACACTGATTCACCATTTTCCCTTCTCAAGTTCCCAAACTCTATAATGTAGTAAAGAAAATCCTTCTTATCTCCCCATTGTTTAAGGAAAATATCATCTAAAACTTCAATACCTGTTATAGTTCCCAGTTTTAATTCTTTAAACCATTTCCTGGCTTCTCCATCTAAACTTTGAACAAACACTCTCATCCATACATCCTCCTCAATGATATTCAGGTTATCAACATGACTATAAAATAATTCAAGATGCTCTTCAACTGTAACCTCTTCTGTCCCTGAAAATTTAGGCATGTAATTTTGATAGTCTCCAGTAGGCATTGCATTCAGAGGATTAGACAATACTAATGGTGCATATCTAACAACTACGATTCTCTCCATCTTAGGAGGATTTCGAGGTACTACTGCCATGCTAGTGGTAGATGTAGATGTACTAGAAGTTTGGATAACTAGGAACTGAGATGAGGTTGATACAAAATATGATAATGGGGATGATACATAGGATGAGGGTGAGTCAATGAGAGAAAAAGATATTTCTGAACTTGCAATGGAAGAAGGAAAATAAGAAGCTCTATAGAATTCAGACAATAAATGGGCAAGGTTTTCTTCTCCTTTTATCGAAAATTCATGTAAGACAAGCTCAACAATAGGAAGATTGGTGTGAATGTAAGCTGCATTTTGTTCAGTTTCAGATTGGGAAGATTCTTTAGATGATGAGAAGATGTATTCTTCAACAAAAGATGAACTACCTTCTTGAGTATGATAAGAAGATCCTTGACCTTCTGAAACTACTTTTTTACTACCAATATTTGAGCTTATAGTTTCAACAAGTATTGGTCTTATTAATGGATTTTCTGGAAAATACACAGAAGGCCTTCTAGAGATACCTGAACTTGAAGATCACTTCTATAATGATTTCCTTGTTTGATGATCCTCTCAAGATCAGATATTGGATCAGTTAGTGGTTGTCGAGGATTTGATCGAGTATGTGTCTTCTTAGGAGCCACAATGTACCAATGGAGTCGCCAGATAGAAAATTACAACCAAACTAATGCCTCGCTTTTGTCTATCATCAAAAGCTGGGACTATGTCGTCTCCTAGGGAATCTTGCTTCAGACTCCTTTCCCCAGCAACAACGCCAATTTGTAAGCTGTATGCCAAGATGGAATCCTACCTTCTATCACAGAACTTTGTACGTTGTAAGTCAAAGCCAAATGTTTCATTGCTCAGGATAGTTGATTCACTTCTACTCCTAGTTCTATATGTTGATGATTTGCTGATCATCGATTGCTCGACTTCAACGATTGTTGTAGTCAAGATGATTCTACATGATAGGTTCTTGATGATAGACATGGGTCTGCTACATTTATTCCTTGGAATCAAGATCAATCAGGATGCATCAAGCATCAAACTGTCTCAGGCCAAGTATGCACAAGAATTCCTTGAGAGCTTTCACATGACAGAATACAAGTCTGCCCCGACTCCTTTCCTTTTAGGATTCAGACTTGAGGATGGCGAGGACACTCCACTAGTTGACAACACACTGTATAGACAACTAGTGGGGAGCTTGTTGTATCTCACAAACTCCAGACCAAACCTCTCCTATGCAGTGGGAGTAGTCTCCAGGTTCATGCAGGAGTTGCATGAGCTACATTGGAAGGCTACAAAGTGTATCCTTCAATACGTACAAGGCACCATCACCTTTGGGATTCACTATTCAACAGAATATACATTGGAACTCATCGAGTTCACTGATTTTGACTAAGATGACGATAGCATTGATTGCAAGTCCACATTTGGTTACTCACTCAATCTTGGTTCCGGGCGTATCTGTTGGTCAAGAAAGAAGCAGGTTGATATTTCTCTATCTTTAGCTGAGGCATAGTACAAAGGGGTATTTAACATAACTATTTAGGCTACGTGGCTACAAAATTTTATGATTGAGTTGGGCATTGAGTTTCATCAAATGATAGTCATCTGGTGTGACAAACATAACACTCTAAAGTTTTTCAGAGATTCAGTTCATAGGCAACAGACGAAGCACATCGAGATCCACATGTACTGCATCCGAGACTTAGTACACGAGGGCATCATTGACTTGCAGTTTTTTCCTTCAGCAGAACAAACTACAAACATCTTGACCAAGACCTTCACTAAGCAAAAGTTACATTCTCTGTGAAGTCGTCTTGGAGTGAAGGACACAATTTCCTAGCAATTGTCAGTTCTTATTTTTACATACATTGTACTTTGCGGGGGGGGGGGGGGGGGTTTCCCATGAGGTTTACCCTCTTTCCTCATTTATTTCAGTGTATTTTTTGTATTTGGGTACCTAACATGTCCTCATTACCGGGACCCATTCTTTATTTTCACCATAGTGATGTTTAGGGGGTGTTGGAGTTACTTCAAACACACCTGGGATTTATTTTTCCTAAATTTTTCCCTATGTTTATTAGTCATTATCCAGTCTCCTAAAGTTTAGGGGAGAATATTCCTCTAGGATAATATTCTCTTCAATTTTCACTTTAGTTTGATCAATTGAGTGGAGTCTAGATGCCACATTAATATTATCACCATGCAACATTGGGATCATCACCAAATAATACGCATTGTCCTTGGGATCATCACCAGACTAGCGCATTACTCATGATCTCCTGATCTACTCCTCACTTTACTCAGTTTCAGTAAGTTAACCAAAGACTGATAGACTAGTTAACTCAGCTAGGTGGTAGTTCACTCCCGTAACTACCCGAGAGACTAGACAAGGTGGCAATTTACTCCTGTAATTATTGGTGTGTATCTAGATCACTATAGACCACCACTATGGTGCATTGTATTCTCCTCTAGTGCACATTGGTTGAGTTATACATAGTATATGATGTGTAAATTATCATTCATTCATTTGGTTAATGATAATTCTTCCATTCTTTCTCTCCTACTTCTATTTTCTTCTATTTTCTTTGCAACTGTGTATGTCAATTCCCAAATAGATCTATTCTATGTAGGTTTGACACATTTACAATCCCATGACATCCTTATACACTAATTCGCCTTGTTTATATCCCTTTTTAGCATTGCACTCTTGATTTCTTACAAACTGAGGGAAGATTGTTTCCATTGTGGGGACACTACTAGACAAGAGAAGTTTCGTGGCCTCAAGAATAATTACTATACTCATGGGAAATGTGAAATTTTCATGTTTGATGTTGGATCTATTTTATGGTACTTAGCTACTGTTGTTTTTTCACTTTTCACTGGAGAGCCAGGAAAAGTTGTGGGAGTGCAACACATTTCTCAACTAGTGGACATGTCTATTGAATCGATAAAGAAGGGAGCTACTGCTCATTTTTTTACACAAATGATCTCTTTTCCATTCATGTGGGTGATGGGAAGAAGGTTTTTCTAGATGAATCACATTATGATGATACTCATATAGGCATGACAACTTTAGGAATACTAAGAAGCCATAGTAAATCAATGAAATCCACGAGGGAGAATATTTATTTAATTTGTTGACTCCTTGATGATTATAGAAAAACATGCTGATGGAACACTTAAACAAAAGTCTATAATTAATGTCACCACTTGTATGAGTATATATGATGCTTTTCCCTTCCATACTACTCAATCTAGTGAAGTCTTGTGACTAGATAATGCTTGGAAGAAGGAGTGTTGATGTGTTAATGAAGTAGAGGGTTATACATTCTTGTAATACAAATTTATTGACTAACATCACCTACATAGGTTGTATATAGCCTTCCATGCAAATAAATTTTATTGTTACTTTCCTTAAATCCTATCAACAAACCAACCTCACACATTATCGAAATAATTATGAGCAAACTTGACTTTAGATATCCCTATCAGCTAGGGTAAATTCAATTGCTACATAGACAATTAACTATCGTGTGTAGGATACACTGAGAACAAAGGGTCAAAGTGTTTACCAAGCCTTGTTGGTTATTAACTAGATTGTTACTTCCATTGCATTGTCATCTAGGTCCTTGTGTGCAGGTTACATAGAGAAAGAGCCAACCAATCATCTAGGGTAGAGGTTGTACATAGAAAAATATTTGGAGCCTTCAAAAGTACAAATATCCTTATAAAGGGTAGATAACATAGACCTAGTATCCTCCAAGAGATAGATCACTCTATACAATCCTAAGAACAAAGCTGAGATAGAGACAAGAACTTAAATTCCACAAAGAATCCATGTTGGTGAAACGAGTGATATATAATTCCATCATTTATAGATCGAATTTATAGAGAAGAATTGAAGGGTGTAAATAGGAAAATAAATGACCTCATGGAATAAGTGTACGGAAAATTAACTACAAGAGAAAAATCCCTATACAAAAAAGTCAAACCACGACAATTGATTGTGTACAACAAGTTTTCGAGGTCATACCACTAGTTTTTCCCATAAAGAAATGTCTTTTCTCCACAAGCTATGATACATAATCATAACATAGCTATGAAATCAATATGCTTAGCACCTTGAGATCAAGTAAGTTTAAGGATGATTTCACATGTTATCTCCCTGAAAATGTGTCAATGTCATTGTCGAACCATCTATATTGGTCATGTTTCCTTGACATTGAATTTGGTTTCCAAATTTTATGGGGTGGTAGCTACTCTATAGTATATTGATTAGTAAGTCCCATATGACATTGCCTAGGTCCATATTGGGTATAAGGATCATCAATTTTGTTTTCTATCTTTTATAGAAATGGGGGTTGGAACATTCCCTATTAGTCCCACATTTTTAAATATAAAATAACAAACATTATGCATAGTAAAAATATGGTATAAACTAAATTACCATAACTACAATGAATATGATTATATTTACCTATTTGATCATTGGTTCGGTCATCATCAATAAAGGGGAGGTTTTCAACCCAACACCAATGCATCTTGCATATGGATATGGTACAAAGTTTAGTTCAATCTCAATTGGATCACCAACTAACATATCAATCACAATGAATGCAACTCCCTAACATGGTTCCACGGGCCACCTTCTCTTGGGAATCATCATAACCCATGTGTGCATAGGTGCAATGATCAATGGATAGATAGAGAAGTAGGAATAGGTAGGTCAATTCATTGGAAATATTAAAAAAAACAAAGAACACAACTTTGATCCATATGGGAATCCAACCCTCCTACACCTCTAGAAAAACAAGCTAAGGCCAACACATGGAAAAAAACATTTCAAAAATATACAACTCTAGTTATAAAGAGTCTTTTTGGTTAATGTAATAGAGTACTGATAATCTAAATGTAACATAACTAGAACAAGAACGCAAAAATGGCACCGATAACTCAATAAAGTGCAAACCCAAAGACAACAATGTGGAAAGACATCGAGTAGCTTGGAAAATTAACAGAGGAAAATGGTCCACAAGCATTCTCTATTGCAAAGAATATGATCTTGCAATTGAAAAAACTGAAGGGAATCATAAATGTGAGTGTGAGTTTTTCTTTCCCAACTGAAATTAATAATATGGGGAGGATTTTGTCAAACTTGAAGACCTTCAACATTTTTTTGAAAATTTAGTGGCCATTGGATTGGTCAAAGAATTTGTATTTTTGATTGAGATTTTGGAATCTAAAAGTATAATAAGTTCCCAAACATCGCAATAGGAGGAAAAGAGTATTACTTGGACAATTTGATGAAAAATTATATTGATTAAGGGCCATAAGATATTGCAAATATTGTAGGTAAAATGTGCTACATGAGGATAGGTTATAGGTTAGTAAAGATGTGGTGTATACAAATTTGCAAGGACTGCAAGGCTAGGTTGCAAGGCCATGAAAGTCTAGAAAGGCTTAGTTGTGGGCCCATGAAATCCCTGCAAAATTAGGTTGGGGACTACAATTGTTGCACATAATTTTAGATTCTATAATTATATATTTACTGTACCAAATATCATTTGCAATTTTCCTTTTATTTTTGGCATATGATACTATGAAACTCTATTCGATGATGTGATATAATTTTGTAGAGAAATGGGAGAGTAAACATAGTTTCCACAAATCAAAACTGTGTTAAGTGATCGATTAACAAATAATTGTACACTTATAAACACATCAATATATGTATTAATATAGACATATTATCTTAGCAAATTAAAAAACTATTGAGATGATATCTCAACAAAACACCAAAATAGGACCCAACTAGTTGGAGAGAGTCTCTCATATCCAACTAGATCTAATGACCCCCTAAAACTTAAAAATATAGTTCTCACATAGAGACAAACTCCACCTCACAATGACCAATAACAATCACAACATTTAATATGATAAAGCATTAGACAAATAGGAGTTACTCATTCCAACACCCCCCCTTAATCAATACTTGTACCAATCTCTATCAGGTTAGGTCTTCATCAACATCTAGTTCTCTACAACAAATGCTCCACCATGAATTGAAGAACCTCCTGATTAGAAAAGTCTATATCTAGTCCAACCTAGAACTTTCTTCTAGAAATCATCAATTTGTAGAAGTCCACATAAAGGAAAAAACACCCATTGGAATACATGGGTACCTAACTTCTGTAACCACTGGTCTAATAGGAGGTCCTTTAGGTACATGAATCATTCAATTTATTGATGAACTCTGTTGGCATTTGAACAATTTTTGAGGATCCTTGGTCATTTTTGACCATTTTGGGACTTCGAGAGGCTGTCAAAGGAAGAGCGCAAATCGAAGTAGAGATCGTAGGATCTCAGCTCCTTTTTAGGGATTTTTGGATTTTGGGCTTATGTAATGGGTATGGGGATGTCAACCCATCGGTTTACCCATGCTTAGGCCTATTTTGTAATGTATAAATAAGTAGCTAAGCGATGTAAGAAGAGGCAAGTTGTGCTGAGTGCAAATGATTGTAAGAGGCTTGGTGCGTATTGTATGTTGAGACTTGCAGAGCTAAGTGCAAGACGTCTGTAGTGCTTTGTGCGCAGGCTGTGGAAGGATTTGTGCTATAACTCAAGGAAGGGGGATCTAGCGAGGTGCACAAATCTCCTGTCCTCTGTAGAGTTGATTTTGAGGCTTTGTGCATGTAATAAGATTGAAAGAAGCTAATAAAGAAGACAAAGAGTTGGTGGACGTAGCCCCAGGGAGGGGGTGAACCACGTATATCCTGTGTTATGAATGCTTTGTGCGTTATGATTTCTCTCTTATTTATATGCTTAGTGCACTGTTAGATGATAGATGAATATGATATGATAGATTAGTGTTGAATAATGTGAATGAATGCTAGATATGATCTTTGTTGGTATGCTTAGTGCTTGAATCTATTGGATATGCGTGAATGCTGCGCTGATCTGTTGTTAGGGTTTAGTTGCGCTATGAACTAAGGCTGAATATTAACGAACTGTAATTACTAAGTTCTCTGTTAAGGTGTTACAATCACAGATCTTTTTCCCAGCTAAGGTTGCAAACATCTGAGTCCTGGAACCACCCCTGCCTCTACCTTGGGTGAGACTTCATCTACTTCACAGGTGTTGCCGAAAGGGTCAGTAGTTAGGGTTATGTTGGTGTGTTTTTGTAGCATTGAACCCTGGGTCTACCCCTGTACCAACAAACTCCCTTTGATTATGCACGATTTGGTATCTGGGTTTTCTCCCGCTTTGGGTTTCCTAGGATACATATTGCATTCATTTTTGTGGATGGTGTGTTCATTTCCTTGTTCTTTCATTTTCATATTTCAGTGATTTCCATAAATTTGAGCAATAAACAACTGATGATAGATTTGAGATCCAAGGAAATAAATATGAATAATAAATATTTTAGCGTAATAAAATATATATTGTGATGAACCATTCTAGTGGAATATCCATGACAATTTACAAATTAGTGTAATTAGTTCCATAATCATTCCAAGAGCTAACCAGTGAAAGAAATGCACCCACTCTCGGTTGACACCTGTCTTTCAATTCTTACATTGTTCTGACACACATGATAACTTTGATATATATTTCTAGTATCATAACATCACCCTGAGTCCACAACCAACATATGGTCCACTCTTAGAGCATTCTACTTACACACACCTACTCAAAGTGTTAAAAAATTCCTTATACGAGTGAACAAACTCCCCTTTTAGAGAAATACAAAAGGTCGTCATTTCAGGGACTCAAATCAACTATGCCATATGGATGTGCATCAATTTCCCTCATGCTCAAGCAATATAGAATGGATGATTTGACTTATGTTTCCAAGCATGATGATGCACATCCAAATTTTCTAGTTAATTTACACTCACATATTCATCATAGAGACCAAACCTCTCAACTTGGATGCATTACAACTAGGGAAATTTGGTTCTCATCTTGAACACATAAATACATCCTCATTAATTTCAAACACATCAAGCAATATATTATCTCAGACACACCAATCAAGCTATGCATTTCAACTCAGACACACCAAGAAAGATCTGTTTTAGCTTGAACACACCAAGCATGCTATGAGCTCAGACACACTACGCAAGATATCCATTCAAATAGACACACCAAGAAAGCTATTATCTTAGACACAAACAAGTTGTCCATTTAATCTCAGATACACCCAACCATCCATTTCTTATCTCAGACACACTGAACATGCCATCAACTCAGACACATCAAGTGATTCTCATACGACTAGTGTTACAACCAATGAATATTTCAATAGTTTGACACACACATCAATAAATCTATGCATCATGGTCCATTTATTAATCCTTGACACATATAGAATAAAAGGATAACATCATATTTGTGTAGATCCAAGCCTTCCGTGATACACACAAAAGCTCAATGTTCAATTAAAATTAGTGTATTTTCCACTACCACTTTGATTATCTAATCCAACAACACCATATCCTCCATAAATGGTTGACCCAATCACTTTTCCCATACTTGGGGATTGTTGGGTATGTGTTATATTCTTTTCACGACTAGCAATAGTGCCTGTTATCACCGTAACAATTATACATGAAATACGAGTTTCAGATTTAGCGGAGGACTAAAGCAGTGTAGAGACATGGCGTGATTTGGAGGACTAGGTCACATATGGCGACATATGGAAAAGTATAGCAGAGGCACGAAAGAAAAGACTAGGAAGACCGTAGATTTTGAGGCGGCCCAGATCAACGGCCGAGACCCATATCGGGCGGCGAAATAGCACGAAGTTTAATTATGTGAAGGTGGGTCGGAAAAAACTACTGTGGTTTCATTTGTGGATGTGTGGTGCCCTCAAAATCACATCGGGGCAAAAATCAGTCTACCTAAAACCACTTTCTACAACCCCCGATGTCACGTGTCGAAAAATCATTCGATATGTGTCATTCCCACAGATTGTGTATGAAAAGGGGAGAGTTAACAACTTATTCAGTCACATCAGTACCGTTGCTCAAGTACTTTACATCATGCAGTGTCGGGTAAGCACCACCAGAAGGGAAATCCATAGGATAATAATTTTGAAGCTGACAACCGAGTGTGATAGGCTGGAATTCAGACAAGTAATATCATCACAGTCTATTATTAAACACTCAATGAAAATCGTCCTAAAAATTATAGCTAAATTTATCCCGTTTGAGCAATCGACATTTCATTCGGAACAAAGTAATTAACAAGACAAGGAAGATGAAAATCGTGTTTTCTGCAAAACTGGGAGACATGGACCAGGCTGATCAAACAACATCCAGTGAAAAAGATTTTCGACTAACATGACAAATCCATCAATAATTAAGAAAGAGAATTCGATCGCACAAATACTAACAACCAAATTCCATATTGACCCCGGGACAGAACCAGAATCAGAGGTCAGACTAAATCCTATCATGAGGGATTTAATCATCAATGGACACGTGGAGAAGCGCTACAGACAAGTAAAAAGGGGGAAGTGGAGCAAGCAGAAGAAGATAGGAGTCAGAGTTGAGGTGGTTGAAAGCGTTGGGGAAAATCAACCAGTTTGGTTGAACACCCTGAAAGAAGAAATCTCGAGGATGGAATAAGTTCTCAGGTTGAAATAAGTACGTTTCAGAAAATTTTGGACATATGGCGTTCAATGAAAAAGCCTCAGATATGTCAGACCTGTTTATAATGCTCCATGTAAAGTAGGAGAATAGCTGTGATGCATTACTCTTTTGTGTAACCGATCTCTATCTTTAGAATGTGGGGAAGTTGAGTCATTTTGAATCCCGCATGTAAATTTTCTATATATATTATCCCTAGGATAGAAAGAAAAGGAGGAGGGGACCTGCCCTCGTTGCAGGTAGACTTTGTAAAATCATGGAGCTAAACCGAATATATGATGCATAAGCAAGTTTTGAACTGTTTATGAAAATATTCTAGTTGGATGTGATATGAGTTCTATCTTCTTTGATAGTGTGTGTTTCTTGCGTCTTTAAAATTCCATTTGCAACTTCCTCTTTTAAATAGGAGGTTAAAATTCTGGAATTCGTCTGATGATGCTCTAGACTTAGCAATCTAAATTCATGTGATTCTCTTCTTAACTATTTCAGAATTCATTTTAATATGTTCTGAAGCAATGATGTGTTTTCCTTTTTCTTCTTTTTCCACACAAATTTCAATTTTAAAACTCGGACTCATTGCCTCACTTAGCCTTTCTCCTCTAGATAGTTATAATGACCTACCATTGCATTATTCATTTCAGACTCCATATCCCAAATGTCAATGATTTCCAAAGAAATATCAAGTGACATGAGAGATCCCTCTCCGAGTTGAGCAGGATAGTGACCAGCTCTAAAGCTGGTTGAAACAGTTACCTCTGTCATGTTTCTATCAGTCATACAAAATTTACAGAGGGCTAACATTCTGGCACCGCCGCCGGGGACAAAATTGAAAAATTTTCCTTGGGAAAGAATGACATGGTTGAGTTCTAAGGTCTGAGAGCAGCAGACACTTAGGCACATATTGGTTGTATTCCTTCTCTAGCAACTCCACACATCAAAAATCAGTTTGAAGGTGATTCCACTAGTAGAAGAATCTAGAAATTCAAATCTTCAATGACGAATCCACTCTCAACTCATAATCCAGCTTCCAAAACATTATTGGCGACTCCACTCAAGCTTCGAATGTAATTCAGAGACTCCACTGGAATATGAGAACACTTGACAGAGGTATGAAAAGATATTATGGAAGAAAACAAGTACTTAAATTTGGATTTTTCCCAAGGCATTTTATTGTTTTTTATAAGTTGCCTCTGGTCCTTAAACATGTCAAAATAATGTTTCTTTACCCGCTGCATTCTAATTATGATCATGAGAATCTTGCAATTGTGTATCCTCCCCTTAAATTTGCACATGCATATCCTCACTATGTCACTGATTTTGATAAAAATATCCCATCTAAGCCATGTGATAACCATGACCAAGTTGATAAACCCCATGAAGACAAGGCTGATATTTCACCTCCTGTACCTGATCCAACGTCCTCCAAGATCCATCATAGATACATACCCTTGAAGCTACCCCAAGTCCTCCACGATTTCCCTCCAAAGTACTATGAGTACGTCCCTGTGTTTGACGGGGAACCTGATGCCATCTCGTTTGAAAAACACGTCCAAGGGTTTGAACATTTTATAGATTTGTTTGAAATTGATCATGAAGATGTTTGTATGAGAGCCTTCTCTCAATCCTTAAAGGGTGATACCAAAGACTGGTTTAAACATTTGCAGCCATAGATAATTTACTCATGGGAGGAATTGAAAAATGTTTTTTTAAAGTTTCGGGGTAGGAATAAATATTCGGATCAACAACTTACAAAGTTCTATGCCTTAAAAAGTCAGAGCAATGAAACTATTTTTACATCCAGTAGGAGATTTTCCAGTGTTTACTACAATTTGTCCAAAGAAATTCAACCCACTGAAGCTGCTGCCATGCTCCATTATGCAACTACTCTTCATCCATATTTTTCTTTCCTCTTAATGGAAAGAAAGCCCAAGTTATTACAACAAATGTTTAATGATGCCCAGGACATTCAACACAACATCCAAGCATGTAAACAGATCCAAAATGAGGGGTTGAATGCTCAAGAACATGAAAGTGAATATGAAAAGAAAATAGTTGATTGGGATCTTGAGCATAGAATTGACAATATCATAGGTCCTCTTGAAGTTTCCAATGCTCGTGATTTGGCAAAAAATTGTATTCCACTTGTTGAAAGAAGAGGTCTTGATTTAGGTTCTGATCCATCCCATGATAAGCAGGAGGCTGGTTGTTTTATGTATTCATTTCTAGAAAATCAAGAATATGAGTTTGCAAATCAGTTTGTTGAAGAACAAGTTGATGTTCAAAGTTTGTTCTTGTTAGATGACATTACATATGTTGTTGATTTGTTTATATATGGTGAATATGATGGTAATTATGATGTTGACTCCCTAGAGAAACCAACTACATGTTCTCTATCAGAAAATGTTCCTTTTCAGTAGTATAATGAGAGCAATCAACCTACATATCACAGTTACAAAGAACAAAGTACTAAATCAGCCGAAGGGAATTCTTTACCTTTATGCTTTTCTTCATTAAAATTGTTGAAAGAAAATCCTAATATCATCATCGAAGCAAAGGAATGTGTGTTAATGCCAAATCACACTGATTCACTAGAACAAGTTGACATGATATTGCAACAATATCCTCATATGTTTGATGACCCTGTTACTTGTTATGTAGAAGATCTTGTTAGTTCAAAATTTCAACCATTGGTCGGAGATAAATCCGAAAATGAGTTTGTTTGACAGTCCAAAGGAATTGACAACAATGAAGAAAATGAAGGAGGTTTTGAATTAGGTGAAAGAACCTTGCCATTATGTTTTGCTTCTTTAAATTTCCTGAAGCAAAATGTTTATAATGTTTCAAATCAGAAAGCCTCCAGTCATAATGTTGAATATGAATAAATTAGTGGACTTACAGATGAAAACTATATTCCTTTGAATGGTTGAAAGCAAATCATGAGAGAACGGAAGAAACATGGAAGTCTGACTACATTCATAGTGGCATTGTTTTACATAAGGAAATTGTTATCAATAAGGAAGACAAACAACATTCACATGCATTGGATGATCATGTAGCTGATTACTTGGAAGGATATTTCAATTCGAAGTTGCAATCTGTGCTTAACCACCGAATCAAAAAAGAAGAAGAAGTTGATCAAGAAATTGTTTTTAAAGGTTATTTTCCTTCTCCTGAAACTAACATAGATATTCAACAATATTTCCAGCAAGATAAAGTGTTTCAAAGTTGTCTTTCTGCCCCTGAAAATGACGTGGTGGTCCAATTTCTAAGTGACCTAGACATTGATGAGGATTATAAAACTACATCTATGGAGACTCCAAGTAGTGAAAAAACAAATGACATAGTGTTTCAGGAAAGCAACATAACGACTCCTACCATTTCTCAATCAGAAATATAGAAATATAATGAAAAGGATGATGCACATGATGTGGTTGTCATATTTGAAATTGTTCGAGACTGTATGGATGTTTTTGTTAATATGTATGGAAGAGTAGACACACCTAGTTCTTTCATTCCATCCGAAAATATTCCCAAGATTGAAAAAATGAAGCAAGAACAAAAAACACTTGTAAAGGAAGCATGTTTTTTTGTCTTAGCTCCTAGAAGGGAAACATTCTTTCATGTGTTTCATGATTCCATGGCACGTTATATGGAAATTTTTTATAATCAAGATCTACAGAGGATAGTGGGTTGCAAGCTTAAGGATGAAGGGAGTGAAGAATCAATGTATTTATTAAGTATGGGTCACTTTACACCAGACAATGTTCTTCAGCCATGGCTATCTTGTGTTTCAAGAAACTATTATTTCCAGACTTCTCAACAAACATGTCAGCTTCTTGATGGAAATCAACAGGTTAAAACACATAAAAACAAGAGTGCAGTGGGAGGGGTGAAACAAAATAGTTGTTTTGTGCATATTTTAGAAGATCCATTTGTAGTGTTATTGGAGGAAGTAAGCAGTCCAAGTGTCCTTGAGTTTTTGAGATTTGAATTTATGAATGGAATTTTGAATGAATTATAAAAAAAGCTTCGGTACAAGTAAGTGCAAAGAGAGAAAATAGTGGATAAAATGTTGTCATGGCTGCATTGGCATTATGATTTCACTTGATTTTTCAGTTCGCTTCAATAGTTAGGGTAGGTAGGAGTGTGTGAATAATCTTGTTGGTCAAGAATTCCTTTTTTAATTTCCAGTAGTATGCAGTATTTTTGTTCAACATTCAGTTGAGAGTAGTGTGAAAAGTTCTGTTTTAAAAATAAACTCTCAATCTCCAAGACATAATAGAGTACACACACTTGTTTTGAAAAGAAACCCAATGAATAAGGCACCGGGTCTACAGTTCTTTGCTACCTCACAGGGAGGATAGCATTATCACCATAACAATTATACATGAAATACGAGTTTTAGATTTAGCAGAGGACTAAAGAAGTGTAGAGACATGGCGCGATTTGGAGGACCAGGTCACATATGGAAGCATTGGACAAGTATAGTAGAGGCACAAAAGGAAAGACCAGGCAGACCGTATATTTCGAGGTGGCCCAGATCAAGGGCCGAGACCCATATCGGGTGGCGAAATAGCAAAAAATTTAATTATGTGAAGGCAGGCCAGGGAAAAATATTGTGGTTTCATTCATGGACGTGTGGCACCCTCAGAAGCACATAAGGGAAAAAATAGGTCTACCTAAAACCACTTTCTATAACCCCCGATGTCACGTGTCGAAAAATCATTCGATATGTGTCATTCCCACAGATGGCGTATGAAAAGGGGAGATTTAACAACTTATTCGGTCACATCAGTACCGTTGCTCAAGTACTTTATGTCGTGCAGCATCGGGTAAGCACCGCTAGAAGGAAAATCTAGAGGATAATCATTTTGAAGATGACAACCGAGTGTGATAGGCTAGAATTCAGACAAGTATTGTTGTCACAGTCTATTATTAAACACTCAATGACAACTGTCCTCAAAATTATAGATAAATTTATCTCGTTTGAGCAATCGACATTTCATTCGGAACGAAGTAATTAACAAGACCAGGAAGACGGAACTCGTGGTTTCTAAAACACTGGGAGATAGGGACCAGGTTGATCAAACAATATCTAGTGAAATAGGATTTTTGACTAACATGACAAATCTATCAATGGGTAAGAAAGAGAAGTCGATCTCACAGATACTAGCAACCAAATTCCATACTGACCCTGGGATGGAACCATAATCAGAGGCCAGACTAAATCCTATCATGAGGGATTTAATCATCAACGGACACATGGAGAAGCGCTATAAACAAGCATAAAGGGGGAAGCAGAGCAAGAAACAAAAGATAGGAGTCAGAGTTGAGGTAGTCAAAAGCGTTGGGGAAAATCAACCAGTCTGGTTGAACACCTCGAAAGAAGAAATCTCCAGGCTGGAATAAGTTCTCAGGTTGAAATGAGTACGTTTCAGAAAATTTTGGACATATCACATTCAATGAAAAAGCCTCAGATATGTCAGACCTGTTTATAACACTCCTTGTAAAGTAGGAGAATAGTTGTGATGCATTACTCTTTTGTGTAACCGATCTCTATCTTTAGACTGTGGGGAAGTTGAGTCGTTTTGAATTTTGTTGGCAAATTCAGTGGATAGAATGCAGTGATGGTTGTTGTCATTAATGGCAACAATAGAGACAATAGGATAAGAAGGATAAAAGCTCAGGAGGAATAGCCTTGAAGAAAATGCGCACAGCAAGAGCTTAAAGAGGAAAAAGGAAGAAGAGTCAGTGACCGTTGGATCCCATCCAAATTTCCTGAAAGAACCAGGACCGTCAGATCAG
>ML800389.1:373908-402021 GCA_009831015.1 Picea engelmannii
TGCCTCCTTATATGAAAATGTATGCAGTTGTTAATGTTGAGAATTTGAAATTGTATGAGCCTCCTTTGATTGATGATCAAGGAGAACATGTTCAGATTCCTTCTATAGATGATTTCTCCCCAGAATATCTTACAAAACTGCATTAAGACACAATCCTTGACAGGAGAATGAGAACTTCAAAACGAGGAAATGTGGAATATCTTCGAATTGGTCTTAAAGGCACAAATCCAAGCAAAGCCAAGTGGATTGAGGTTGTAAAGGTGAGGGAACTATACCCTCATCTTCAGATAGACTGAAAATAGTCTTTTCGAGGTCCAAAAGCTTTCCAATGGGGAGGTGTGATCCAGGGGATCAAATTTTGCTCAAAATTCAAAGTGCTTGGAATCGCTTCAAATCAAACAGGTGCGTAGGCCTCATTATCATGAACCCAACGCAACTCATTTGGGTTCAAACGGACGTCGGATGAGTGAGATATCACATTCTGTTCAAATTGTCAAACAACCAAAAAAAATGTGCTGACTGTACAGTCCGTACGGATGCTGATGTGGCAGGGCCGTACGACACGTGGCATATGCTGAGTTGGCAGGGATGTGAGACACGTGGAAGGAGTTGGTTGTTAGTTGGATGACGAATCATTTCTTGACACGTGGCATTGGTGGCGAATGGATTAGTGACACGTGGCCCAAACAAGGGCCGCCACGTGTCACCTTGGATATGGTTTAAAATTTGTGTAGTCAATAGGACTCGACCCCACAACCTCTGGGCAGGGGAAGAGCCTTGGGAAGGGCCACCCAACCGGTGCACCCACCGTTGATTCTTAACATATATATGGTTTAAAATTTATTTAAATTGAATTATGTTGTGATTTGGGGTGCGGTTATATGGTATAGCCACCATATAACCATTGCCGCATGCATTTTTCAAATGAAAAAGGAGCCCGCGCGCTTGACACTTGGTGCGTTTCTACAAGTTTAAACCTTGGCCCTTTTTGTATGTGCGCGCGGTCACATGGTGACTCATATGTCCACGGTTTTGGCAGTTAGGGGCTAGCCGCGCCCTAACCGTCCTACAGTTTGGACCGTTTTGTGGTTGCACCCGGTGCTAGGTTTTAACACAAATATGAGCAAAGAGGCTAGGTTGAGGACACATAGGTGCATTTTGGCGATCCAAAGACAACAAGTTTGAAGGGGAACTTCCAGGAAGCCTATCTTCTTCAATTTTTGGCCAAACCAGGTGCCGAAAAAGCCCAGCTAGGGGTTTTTGGATGTTTTGAAGCCATTGGAGCCATCTATTTGGAATTTTGAGCATTGTAAAGCACATATTTTAGCACTTTGAGAAAATAATACAAAAGATCCATTGGAAGTTGGACCAGGAGAGGTAGCCCAAGAGAGGGGTGAACTCCTTTATCATTTGTTGTGTTATGTGTTTTCTGTTCATTGTTATTTGCTACTGATTATATGCATCTTGAATGTGTAATTTTTATAAAAGTTGTGTTTGCAAATTGATCCATTTTCATAAGAACACTTGAATTAAAACTTGCAAATATTTTCAAGAATACAAGTCTTTATCATTTTTAGATCAATAGGAGTGTGCGGATAATCTTGTTGGTCAAGCATTCCTTTTTCAATTTCTAGTAGTATGCAGTATTTTTGTTCAACATCCAGTTGAGATTAGTGTGAAAAGTTTGGTTTTAAAAATAAACTCTCAGTCTCCAAGACATAATAGAGTACACACACTTGTTTTGAAAAGCAATCCAATAAATAAGGCACTGGGTCTACAGTTCTTTGCTACCTCACAGGGAGGATAGAATTATCACCATAACAATTATACATGAAATATGAGTTTCAAATTTAGCAGAGGACTAAAAGGGGAGAGTTAACAACTTATTCGGTCACATCAGTACCGTTTCTCAAGTACTTTACGTCGTGCAGCGTCGGGTAAGCACTGTCAGAAGGAGAATCTAGAGGATAATCATTTTGAAGCTGACAACTGAGTGTGATAGGCTAGAATTCGAGCAAGTACTGTTGTCACAGTCTATTATTAAACACTCAATGATAACCGTCCTCAAAATTATAGATAAATTTATCTCGTTTGAGAAATCGACATTTCATTCGGAACAAAGTAATTAACAAGACCAGGAAGACGAAACTCGTGGTTTCTGCAAAAATGGGAGGCATGGACTAGGTTGACCAATCAACATCCAGTGAAATAAGATTTTTGACTAACATGACAAATCTATCAATGAGTAAGAAAGAGAATTCGATCGCACAGATACTAGCAACCAAATTCCATACTGACCCTAGGACAGAACCATAATCAGAGGTCAGACTAAATCCTATCATTAGGGATTTAATCATCAACAACCACATGGAGAAGCGCTACAAACAAGCATAGAGGGGGAAGTGGAGCAAGAAACAAAAGATAGGAGTCAGAGCAGAGGTGGCCGAAAGTGTTGGGGAAAATCAGGCTGGAATAAGTTCTCAGGTTGAAATGAGTACATTTCAGAAAATTTTGGACATATGGCGTTCAATGAAAAATCCTCAGATATGTCAGACCTATTTATAACACTCCCTGTAAAGTAGGAGAATAGTTATGATGCGTTACTCTTTTGTGTAACCGATCTCTATCTTTAGACTGTGGGGAAGTTGAGTCGTTTTGAATCTTGCATGTAAATTTTCTATATACATTATCCCTAGGATAAAAATAAAAGGAGGAGTGGACCTGCCCTCGTTGCAGGTAGACTTTGTAAAATCATGGAGCTAAACCGAATATATGATGCAGAAGCAATTTTTGAACTTTTTATGAAAAGATTCTAGTTGGTTGTGATATGAGTTTTGTCTTCTTTCATAATGTGTGTTTCCTGTGTCTTTAAAATTCCATTTGCAATTTCCTCTTTTAAATTGGAGAGTTAAAAGTCTAGAATTCATCTGATGATGCTCTAGACTTAGCAATTTAAATTCATGTGATTCTCTTCTCAACTATTTCAGAATTCATTTTAATATGTTCTGAAGCAATTATGTGTTTTCCTTTTTGATCTTTTGCCACACAAATTTCAATTTTAAAACTTAGACTCATTGCCTCACTTAGCCTTACTCCTCTAGATAGTTCTAATGACCTGCCATTTCATTATTCATTTCAGACTCCATAGCCCAAATGTCACCCCCACTTCTTCAACAACTTTATAATACCCCCCAAAACAAACCAAATCTAGTTAATGATTTCCAAAGAAATATCAAGTGACATGAGAGAGCCCTCTCTGAGTTGAGCAGGCTAGTGCCCAACTCTAAATCTAGTTGAAACAGTTACCTCCATCATTTTTCTATCAGCCGGACAAAATTTACAGAGTGCTAACATTTTGGCACCGCCGTCGGGGACAAAATTGAAAAATTTTCCCTGGGAAAGAACAACATGGTTGAGTTATAAGGTCTGAGAGAAGCATACACTTAGGCACATATCGGTTGTATTCCTGCTCTGGCAACTCCACACATCAAAAATCAGTTTGAAGGTGATTCCACTAGTAGAAGAATCTAGAAATTCAAATCTTCAATGGCGAATCCACTCTCAACGCATAATCCAGCTTCCAAAACATTATTGGGGACTCCACTCAAGATTCGAATGTAATTCAAGGACTCCATTGGAATATGAGAACCCTTGATAGAGGTATGAAAAGATATTATGGAAGAAAACAGGTACTTAAATTTGGAGTTTTTCCAAGGCATTTTATTGTCTGTTATAAGTTGCCTCTGGTCCTTAAACATGTCAAACTAATGTTTCATTACCTGTTGCATTCTAATGATGATCATGAGAATATTGAAATTGTGTATCCTCCCCTTAAAGTTGCACATGCATATCCTCACTGTGTCATTGATTTTGATAAAAATATCCCATCTAAGTCATGTGATAACCATGACCAAGTTGATAAAACCCATGAATACAAGGCTGATATTTCACCTCCTCTACTTGATCCAACGTCCTCCAAGATCCATCATAGATACATACCCTTGAAGCTACCCCATGTCCTCCATGATTTCCCTCCAAAGTACTATGAGTACGTACCTGTGTTTGACAGGGAACTTGATGCCATCTCAGCTGAAAAACACGTCCAAGGGTTTGAGCATTTTATAGATTTGTTTGAAATTGATCATGAGGATGTTTGTATGAGAGCCTTCTCTCAATCCTTAAAGGGTGATACCAAAGACTAGTTTAAACATTTGCAACCAGAGATAATTAGCTTATGGGAGGAATTGAAAAATGTCTTTTTAAAGTTTTGGGGCAGGAATAAATCTTCGGATCAACAACTTACATAGTTATATGCTTTAAAAATTCAGAGCAATGAAACTATTTTTACATTCAACAGGAGATTTTCCAGTATTTACTACAATTTGTCCAAAGAAATTCAAACCACTGAAGCTGCTTCCATGCTCCATTATGCAACTACTCTTCATCCAGATTTGTCTTTCCTCCTAATGGAAAGAAAGCCTAAGTACTTACAACATATGTTTAATGATGCTAAGGACATTCAACACAACATCCAAGCATGTAAACAGATCCAAAATGAAAGGTTGAATCCTCAAGAACATGAAAGTGAATATGAAAAGAAAATAGTTGATTGGGATATTGAGCATAGAATTGACAATATCATAGGTCCTCTTGAAGTTTCGAATGCTCATGATTTTGAAAAAAATTGTATTCCGCTTGTTGAAATAAGAGGTCCTGATTTAGCTTCTGATCCATCCCATGATAAGCAGGAGGATGATTGTTTTATGTATTCATTTGTTGACAATCAAGAAGATGAGTTTGCAAATCAGTTTGTTGAAGAACATGTTGATGTTCCAAGTTTGTTCTTGTTAGATGACATTGCATATGTTGTTGATTTGCCTATATATGATGAATATGATGGTGATTATGATGTTGACTCCCTAGAGCAATCAACTACATGTTCTCTATCAGAAAATGTTCCTTTTCAGCAGTATAATGAGAGCAATCAACCTACATATCACAGTTACAAAGAACAAAGTACTGAATCAGCTGAAGGGAATTCTTTACCTTTATGCTTTTCTTCATTCAAATTGTTGAAAGAAAATCCTAAGATCATCATCGAAGCAAAGGAATGTGTGTTAATGCCAAATCACATTGATTCACTGGAACATGTTGACAAGATATTGCAACAGTCTCCTCATATGTTTGATGACCCTATTACTTGTTATGTAGAAGATCTTGTTAGTTCAAAATTGCAACCATTGGTCGAAGATAAATATGAAAATGAGTGTGTTCAACAGTCCAAAGGAATTGACAAGAGTGAAGAAAATGAATGAGGTTTTGAATCAGGCGAAAGAACCTTGCCATTATGTTTTGTTTCTTTAAATTTCCCGAAGAAAAATGTTTATAATGTTTCAAATTAGAAAGCCTCCATGCATAATGTTGAATATGAAGAAATCAATGGACTTACAGATGAAAAATATATTCCTTTGTGTTTTTCTTCCTTTGAATGGTTGAAAGAAAATCATGAGAGAACAAAAGAAACATGGAAGTCTGACTGCATTCACAGTGGCACTGTTTTACATAAGGAAATTGTTATCAGTAAGGAAGACAAACAAAATTCACATGCATTGGATGATCATGTAGCTGATTACTTGGAAGGATATTTCAATTCAGAATTGCAATCTGTGCTTAACCACCGAATCAAAAAAGAAGAAGAAGCTGATCAAGAAATTGTTGTTAAAGGTTATTTTCCTTCTCCTGAAACTAACATAGATATTCAACAATATTTCCAGTGAGATAAAGTGTATCAAAGTTGTCTTTCTGCCCCTGAAAATGACATTGTGGTCCAATTTCTAAGTGACCTATACATGGATGAGGATTCTAAAACTACGTCTATGGAGACTCCAAGTAGTGAAAAAACAAATGACATAGAGTTTCAGGAAATAAACATAATGACTCCTACATTTCTCAATCATAAATATAGAAAGATAATGAAAATGATGATGCACATGATGTGGCTGTCATATTTGAATATGTTCAAGATTGTATGGATGTTTTTGTTAATATGTATGGAAGAGTAGACACACCTATTTCTGTCATTCCATCTGAAAATATTCCCAAGATTGAAAAAATGAAGCAAGAACAAAAAACACTTGTAAAGGAAGCATGTTCTTTTGTCTTAGCTCCTAGAAGGGAAACATTCTTTCATGTGTTTCATGATTCCATGTTGAAGGAAAATTTCCTTGCGGATAGGTAGATCTTCTCTTGAGAGCTAGAATCTTAACTCCTAAGATAGAAGATGCTTATCATGGACACTGACTTCCTTTTAGATCTAGATAAACTAATGTGTGAGGAGGAAGGAGAAAAGAAGTACCTTTTACCGGTGTTTGTCCCTGCATGGTCCGAGTTGAGCTCCAATCTTACGCTCCTCGATAAGCCCTGTAGACAAAAAAAAAGTATGAACAACTTCCTACTCTACTGAGATTCTTTCGAAATAGACCTATCTATTAGAGACAAATTCATGTGAGATCAAACATAGATTTGAAAGAAACAGGCCAAGCATATTATATTAAAGAGAACACCAACGAAGAATGCTTACAACCATAGATGTGAGTGTAGCAGATTTGTCAAGCCTTCCTCGTCCAAACCCTTGCTCAAACAGTCCACACACCGAATGCTGATGTTCTAAAAGACACCTTCTTCATGGGATCATAGGTTGGATGCTTCACAATACTTTCTTCTTTTGTTTCACCATGAGAAGGCCTGTTTAAATAGGCTTGGAGAGGCCCAACTACTTGAGATATCTTTGGGGTAAGTTGAGGATTTTTCTCCTTTAGTTATGGGTCTACCCTAAGATCATGGCTTGAACAAGGATTCAAATCCAACTGCCTTCAGATATTGAGGGGATCTTTCCCTCATTCTTCTCAACAAACCAATTTTTGCCTAAAATAGGTAGCGCTCCCCCAAAAGGGGCACCAGAGCATTATAGCGCTCCCCAAGAGAAGGAAAGCAAGCGCCGATGTTATAAGGCTCCCCCAGAAGGGTGGATAGAGCGTTATAATTCTCCCTGACAATGTATAGGTGAGCGCTCCTCCCTAAAACTCAATTTTTAGTGGTCCTTCCAATGGAAAGAGACCTGCATTTCTAGTAGACTGATTCCTCCTTTTCACAACTAATATTTGAGGTGTCCTAAGTATCCCTGTCATGTTGTTGGAGGCATGACATAGGCAAGAAGGAAGTATGATGTCAGAAACACTTATACACTTTCGGTCAAGATGTGACACTTGCGACACTAATGACGACACTTGCGACACTTGCGAAGTGAGTGATTTTTAGGTGTAACAGATTGCTCCCCAAAGTATGAAGTTAGAAGACGAGAACTGATAACTGAAATACTTTGCAGAATTTCAAGCAAGGGTGCAGGCTTAGAGAACTTGACAGAAGCTGCACACAACCATCAAACAAATGTTAAGACATGCTTCAAACCCAAGGCATGCATACCTATGCTTGAGTGATAGAGACTTACAAGATATGGCTGCCATAAATACACTGCGGATCCATAATTATATTGATAAAAGGTATAGCCACTGAAAATACACTGTGGATATATACTCCCATGACCTAAACTAATCGTAGCCATGAAGAATACACATTGGATCTACGAGATGACAAGACATAGCCACGACTAATACAAAGTGGATCTATGTGACAGTATATGTGTCATTGTTCAAGAGAAACTCCGTCGCAACCCGGGAAAAGTACATATTAGAGTGATCACTCAACCCAGGGTCTTCTTACCAATCCCGATGTAGTACGAATCTAACCATGCGAATAGATGTCCTGATGTCGAACATGGCAGAAACCACTTGATTACCGGTCAATGATGTAAACCGTTAACAAGCGCGAGGGAGATCACCATTGGTGTCAATGATTCCCAAGGTACTTCTAGTACAATCCAACGAATTTGAATGGATGAGATGAAGTTGAACATCCGTGGAATCATCCGATCAGAGGTTAATGATGTAAACACACTGTCGAACATGAGGAGGCCTTCCATTGAGGAATGCAGGTCCCAAAGTACTAATTGGTTTCTAAGTCTAGTTCTTGGATAATGTGTTTGAAGTTGACAGGAATAGACTCATCGAAGGAGGGACTTAATGTATCCCCCATCAATGACATGAAACTGACATAGAGATGTAATTGGTGGATCAAAATAACATGGAATGACACAGGTATTGAGGCAAGATATTTGTGATGGTTGACTCTCGAGGAGGATACTTCCCTTGAACACTGAGGCACAACAACATAAACATGACATGGACCAAAACACGATGATGCAGTGGATACTGTGACTTTCGTTGGGTGACCCAAAGGAGTAAGAAAAACTCAGAGGATTTATTCAGTGCAGAGGTTCACCGGATTAATATGTGTGCAAAGACAAAGTTCCGTGTTCAAGGGCGACTCTAAGAATGACTTGGTAATGTTCTCAAAAACTACTTGGCTTGTTTCTTTCAATTTTTCCCCCATCTAGATAGATGAGTACCTCTTTTTTATTTAACGAGCTCGAGGAGGGTAACACATGCTCGATATAACTCACCTTCGATAAGTTCCTCTTCCTTTGTTTAATGAACTAGAAGAAGTAAGGGTTCGATCCCATATGGGCCTGTCGATGTTTGTTTTAACGAGTCCAAAGATAGAAAACTCGAAGGTTTTTCATGATTATAGATTTTGGAAAAACACTTAAAAGAGAACTCTCTCAGTTCCTTTTTCGTAAAGTAGTCTGATGAGACCAAAAAAGAGATAAACTATCGCTCAACAGACGTTTTCTTCAAATACTTTAATGAGCGTGAAGAGAACAAGGTTGCTCGACAATCTTTTCATGTTTAGAGAGTCTGAAAAGAACTTAAAGATGACTCCAATGTTGTCCTTTTTCGTAATGTTAGTCTCGTGAGGTCGAAAAAGAGATAAATTATCACTCGAAAGATGCCCTTTCAAACCTTTTAATGAGTGGGAAAGGAAGCAAGATCACTCAACAATCTTTTCATGTTTAGAGAGTCTGAAAAGAGCTTAAAGAAGACTCCAGGGGGGTCCTTTTTCGTGTATCCATACATGTCCGAAAAAGAGATAAAAGTCTACCTGGATGCATTCTCATGTATTTACGAGCATGAGAAAGAACAAAGACTAAGCTTGGGATGCCCCTAGCTTGAAAATCTAGTGGCTTAACTCCAAAATGATCATCAAAGGCTGGAGACATGCCCTCCAAGATTCAATTCATTCACCGACTTTGAGGTTGTCACCAATTTCTCTACCAGGTGAGAAAAAAGGAGAAGGTGGATGAAAAGAAGGTTCAAGAGAGGTGACTATTTCATTTTTTAATGAGCTTGACATAGGAAAAGAACTATGCTCAGGGCCTCTATTTCATTTTTTAACGAGCTTGCCACAGAGAAGAGAAACTATGCTTGTAACTGCTTCTTGATCATGGCTTCCAAGAGAATAACGCTCTGGAAGGATACCATGTCAAGGGACAAAACTCGGTCATGGATTCCAGGAGATCTTCACTGGATGGAAGATAATCACTCGGGAAGGAACACATGTCAAGGGTCGTGATAGGAGTAAGGAGATCAGGCTCCAATAATCCGACCAAATAAATCACCATGTCAACTACCGGATCCAAATCATCGGAAGTCGAAGGCATGGGAGACGATGGAAAATCAACATCAGGAGGGGAGATAGAGTGTATATCTTCCCGAATTTCTTCACAAGGGGGAAGAAAAGAGGACCGGTGACGGTTAATATCCCAAGGTAACTTGTCAATGTGAAGCATTTTCAGAATAGATGCATGAGAAGGAAAAGTTGGGGAAATGTAGTCGATTGCAGGCGACAAGGAACTCAACCGTGATTGCATCGAGGAATTGTCGGGTGCCAACATATGTTGGTTATCTGACGAGGGAGAAGCGGGTTGGATAGAAACATATGATGGTTCGACTGGACTAAGTGGTATGGTGTCACGTAGTGCATCGAATTCCAATGGATGAGGTACAATCCAAGGGTCAGATGATTCCAAAGATTGATAAGCCACGGTCGAAATCATATCTACGGTGGCAATATGATGTGTAGTTAGTGGAAGTTGTGTAGGGAAGGTACCCACGAGGCTAGAATCTTTCAGTAAGACAACACCAACGCTTTCATATGTGATCTTGTGGTCTCCCAAGAAAGGAATATTGTTGGTAGCGAGAGTGTGAGCATCGGTCGTGCAGAAATCCAACTGATCAATAGTGACAATTTTGCCCTGATGAGGAAATTGGACACATTGAAAAACTGACGAGGCAACGATAGTCATAGCATAAAACCAACTTCTTCCAAGTAACAAGTTGTAATCGAGAGGGGCATCGACCACCTCGACATCAACAGTAACAGTTTTGCCACCCAATTGGATGGGCAGGGACTGTAAAATCCCATGGGGATGAAAACCTGTTCCATCGAAGGCGCGTAACATCGTTGGGGATTTGTGAAGTGCGGTTGATTTTAAACCTTTCCAACACGCCAAAGACATGACACAAGTTGAGGCTCCCTCATCCAGAATAGTTCAGTGTATTTGTTGATTTTGAACAACAACATCAACTTGAAAATCAAGTTGGCGAGAGAGTCGAGATGCATAATTATCCAGGTTAAACATGATATGGTTGGATGAATCGGGATCAACAACGCCAAGAGCGGACAAGATCATTCTATGTTGATTGGGTCAGTGTTGTAGAACTTCTAACACAGACATAACACACGGTGCTTGATCCAAATCTTCAACAATGTTGTAGTTTTGTGCGGCACGTGAACTAGGATTAAAGGTAGCTTTGCAGATAGTGTTCTTAGGAGGGCGTAATGTAGATTCGAACGTTGGTTTCTCAATCTAAAGTGGTCCAGACGGAGGATTAACCGATGGAAGACTAACGGAGGACGATGATGGATCCGTTAAATTACCAATACCATTAGTGTCTTTTCCTTTGTCAGGGTTACCTGGTGTGTCGTATGTATTAGAGTAAGTGGTCAAATTGATCCCATTAAACATATAGATATGTGCACTCGACGAGGCCTCATCATGAGGATCACTAGAATTGCCCCCAGAAGAGGGGATTTCAACAACCATGGATTGCTGCTGTGGAAAAGGATGAGTAAGCACAACAGGTTGTGACTTTCTTTGGAAAATTCTGGCCACTTCATTGCGAAGTGGGTAGTCTCGAGTGTAGTGATTGTCACCACAAATGATACATGGGAATTTCAGTTTTTGTTGTTTTTTCTTTTCGGTAACAGGTGTTTGATTTTTTGGTTGTTCATTGTATTTTTTGATTTATTCTTTGTCTTCTTCTTACCTCTGGATTGTTGTGAAAGGGAATATTGAACTGCTTTCACCTAAGAGATTTGAGTTTGGGGGGAGGTAGAGGAGAGTGTGGTCGATTGGGAAAAAGATTGAGTTTTGACGGAACCAATAACACCATTCGCATGAGATGAGGATGGCAACTTAGATGGATTGGTATTAGCTCGAGCAACATTCAGAAGCAAATCATACAAAGTACCAGATTGGGAATAAACCAAATCTAAATACTGAGCCCGAGTGATGGCTTGTTCCTCTATGACCACGCCACCCATAGCGACATCGTGAGAGATAGGGGGTAAAAGTGATTTAGTAAACCATTCCACCAATAATATGTCAAGAATGATTGTCTTGATCTTCCTTCATCGTCGCCTCCACTCATGAATATGGTCAGAGATATGCACGGAGTTAGTTTGATGAAGGGAGGTCAAGAGTTCAGTACCCGTCTTGTAGAGAATAGGCAGTTGAAAGTGCGTGAGGAAAGACATGGCGAGGGAATTGAAATCATGAAAAGAAGCATGTGGTAGTTCAATATACCACTTTGCCGCCGAGCCAGTAAGTGTTCACTGGAAAAGACGCAAATGTACAGAATCATCCATGAGGGAGTTTGATGAACACCACAAATGGAAATTCATCACATGGTTGTTTGGATCTTCGCTAGATTTTCCATCAAATTTCGGAATATCAGAAGGAAGTTTAGCTGGAATGACTGGCCAAACCGGTGAATGAAAGAAAGAATCATTAGTTAACCGAGACAAGTCTGGGAGATCCAGAGTCGACAGGAAAGGTAGCTGTCAGTTAATTTGTGGATGATACTGGTGTGGCATAGGAACACCAGTAGGACCATAAAATGGGTTAGGTGGATAGTTGTAACCAGTAGGTCCTCCTACATACAGTTGTTGTTGGCCAGGATAAATAGGATTCGATGGTGGATGAGAAACATTTGCATAACCCGATGGGTTCTGAGCATTATAGGCCGGGTGATTTGCTTGCCCATGAGGAGGATAAACATTTTTCCCTTGAAAATGGTAAGGAGTAGATCCCAGAGGTGGATACACATTAGACCCATGAGGAGGATAAGACTGTGGTCCTGGAGAACTCCAGGTGGTGTTTGGGATGCTGCCTGGATAAGGTTGTCTGTAAGATGTTCCGGAAGGAACAGGATTTGATACTCCTCCTAGTGGATTATGAGATGAGTGCCCCCCAATGTGGGGTTGAATGAAAGTGCCTCATGAAGATACTCCCTAGGATTGTGAAGGGTTTCCAGTAAACGAAGGTTTCCCCCTGCCAGCGGTGGATTTACAACCAGGATATGACTGGAAAACAGAGGGTACCCTCCAGGAGGAGCATGAAAAGGAGGCCATCCCTCGGGAGGGGTAGTCCCACCATGGAAAGGTAGTCCTCCAGGAGGAGCATGAAAAGGAGGCCATCCCTCGGGAGGGGTAGTCCCACCATGGAAAGGTAGTCCTCCAGGAGGGAAAGGTTCGTTAGATGGTGGTTTCCCTCCAGCCAGTTGTGTTTGGCCAGCAGGGGTCTGCATTCTTGGGTGAGAAGATGTCCCAACAGGATCGTGTGGAACATGTGGAGCTGTAGAGTAAAAGCTTGTAGAAACGGGGGTAGAGATTGAAGTGCTTTGGAGATAAGTAGAGGTGATGAGTCCAACATTAGGATGGACTTGTGCTGGTGTATCAGTAGGGTTAATAACCTGATCGAATGGGTGATTCATGGTTTGATTGGATGGTCCTGTTTCACTAGGAGGGTCATGAGGATGAAAGGGTTGTTGAAAGGATTCAAAATGTTCATAGAGATCACGTCCCGATGAAGTCTTCCATACAGAATGAACAGGTGTGGGATTGGTATCTACTGCGGTGCTAGGACGAACAAGAGTCCTATACTCATCACCAAAGATTGGTTCTGTGGATCCCATATATGTTTCGATAAAAATCATCTCCGGTAATCGTGGGATCTCTTCGTCTATGATGTTCCCAAGGGAGTCTAAACGAACCAAAAGTGGTTCGAGAGGAGTTACCCACATATGTAGTGAGATTTTCAACCGTGACCAAAGCGCCTTCTGAGTTATCTAATGGAGGAGGAATAACACTTCCAGCGTCAAATTGATTTTCTACCTCTCTACGGTAGTTGTCTTCTGGAGGGTTGGGAGGTAAGGGTTGATAGCCTTCCGGAGGCAGCCCTTGCATCCTACATGATCGGCAAAGACCTTTATCGTCTATAGGCTCAATTGTGGAGAATAACAGAACACACTGAAAAACTAGGGCCAATGAACAAAAAGAAACAGCATACGCTAATAAAATCTAGGAATCAACCAAGCAAACAAAACTTCTCTCGATGATCGTACTAGTTGGTGATGAAATCCAACGTCGCGTGATCAAGTCGAGAAGGGGCTAGGATATGGTGGAATAGTTACAATGGTGACCTAGTTAACGAACTTTCACCTTGGTGCAAGCTTCCACGCAGTAATTGTGGATTTACCCTCTAAGGAGCCCGAGTGAGTTTGACCAATGTCTACTCCAGGTACAATGAGACTTCCCTTCACTGTCACCTTGTGTAAGTACCTAAATATTATGGCAACTAAAGACACCAATTCGCAGTGAGTCCCTAGGTGGGTACAGTCGATAGTCCGATTCGAAACGTATGGGCAGGACAACAAGTCTGAAATTAACTCGAGAGGCTCCCACACATAATCATGGGTATACCTTCAAGTGACCGCCAATATACGATCTGAACACTACAAATAGTTGAACCACAGAGGGATAATCTCTGTAATTCGCTTGAATGCAACCTCGTGTGTAACCCCTGTGTGAGAGGGGGATCCCAGAAAACCAATACGACAATTGGATTTGACTCTCCCTAGCTCAGGATGCTAATGTTTGTTTTGAAAACTTTGGAGAGTTGTACTCATAGCCTAATCCAAAGTGATAACCCTAGTCTACTGTTGGTGGAAGATCCTAAAAACAAAAAATGTTCTAGATAATTTTTAATTAGCATTCGTTTTACAACTGTTCTTTACTCAAAGGGTGTATGAAAGTGAAACTGATGGAATGATGACTCAAATTTCCAAAAAATGCATGACAGATCATAAGAAATCGTTTCTTTTCAATGAACTCCTATTTAAGGGAAAGAGAAAGAGTTGTTTTCACTATCAAAGCACTAATATGGAATGTCCTCAATCAATTGGTTCTCAATCGAATCCAATGTAATGCTAAAACATTTTCAGAAACGCCTTATAATATGCAAACCAATCACTAAGATGTATTTTTTGTCGTTTGTATGCGAATGAAGATTAATTCAATGCAAAAACTTCTCCTGCCAACTACCCTTTCAGATCAAGGAGATTCAGACAAGCATAAGCAAATTTCGCACAAACAACACACCCTCTTGCTATGATTGAAACAAGAAGCAAAATAAAACAAAAGATAACAAAGAAAATCAAGCAATTCACACAAAAAAGAGATGTTCAAGAACAATGACCTCAAAAAAACCAAATGAGATGATTCACAGATTTCTAATGCCCTTCACCAGAGTTCCCGCTCAGTCGGATAAGAGAGAAGAAAGCAGTGGATTGGTCCCAAGTTCTTGACTGCAGAAAAAATTCAAAAGAAGGAAGAAGACCACCAAATCTGAACAACAAAGTGCTTATTTCTCAGAAGGAAGGATGTCAAAGGTCAATAGGAAGAAGCATTGAATCACAAAGAAGCTCAACAAGTGAAAAAATAGAGACTAGTCTTCAGTTTTTTTTTTTTTTGGAAAGGATTGTTTGCAAAGAGAGGCTGACACTCTGGTGTAAGGGGCACCAGGGCATTAAAACTCTCTGTATAAGGCCTTCAGGGAGCACTATCACCCTGATAACAAGGTAGGGGAGCGTTGGTATCCTAAAACCCAGAAGAATGTCCAAAAAACCCTAAAACTCAGTTGAACTTTGGCATTCTGAGTATGTGTGATGGAATAAGGATTCAATCAACATATGAAATCAAGCATACGGGGTGAAAAAGGTCTAAGAATAACAAAGGGAAAGACAAGGTCTATGAGGAAAACCAAAACTGAAAAGTTTCGAGTCGTCCCCAGTGGAGTCACCAATTTCTGTTGAAGGGAAATCTCCCTGTGGACAGGTAGATCTCCTCTTGAGAGCTAGACTCTTAACTCCTAAGATAGAAGATGCTTATCATGGACACAAACTTCCTTTTAGATATAAATAAACTAATGTGTGAGGAGGAAGGAGAAAAGAAGTACCTTTTACCGGTGTTTGTCCCTGCACGGTCCGAGTTGAGCTCTAATCTTACGCTCCTCGATAAGCCCTGTAGACAAACAAAAGTACGAACAACTTCCTACTCTACTGAGATTAGTTCAAAATAGACCTATCTATTAGAGACAAATTCATGTGAGATCAAACACAGATTTGAAAGAAACATGCCAAATATATTATATTAAAGAGAACACCAATGAAGAATTCTTACAGCCATAGATGTGAGTGTAGCAGCTTCGTCAAGCCTTCCTTGTCTGAACCCTTGCTCAAATAGTCCACACACCGAATGCTGATGTTTTGAAAGACACCTTCTTCATGAGATCATAGGTTGGATGCTTCACAATACTTTTTTCTTTTGTTTTACCATGAGAATGCCTGTTTAAATAGGCTTGGAGAGGCCCAACTACTTGAGATATCTTTGGGGTAAGTTGAGGATTTTCCTCCTTTAGTTATGGATCTACCCTAAGATCATGGCTTGACCAAGGATTCAAATCCAATTGCCTTTAGATATTGAGGGGATCTTTCCCTCATTCTTATCAACAAACCAATTTTCGCCTAGAATAGGTAGCGCTCCCCCAAAAGGGGCATCAGAGCGTTATAGCGCTCCCCAAGAGAAGGAAAGCAAGTGCTGGTGTTATAAATCTCCCCCAGAAGGGTGGACATAGCGTTATAACGCTCCCTAACAATGTATAGGGGAGAGCTCCTCCATGAAACTCATTTTTTAGTGGTCCTTCCAATTGCAAGAGACTTGCATTTCTATTAGACTGATTCCTCCTCTTCACAACTAATCTTTGAGGTGTCCTAAGTGTCCCTGTCATGTTGTTGGAGGCATGACATAGGAAAGAAGGAAGTATGATGTCAACAACACTTATACACTTGCGGTCAATATGCGACACTTGCGAAGTGAGTGATTTTGAGGTGTAACATTCCATGGCACGTTATATGGAATTTTTTTATAATCAAGATCTATAGAGGATAGTGGGTTGCAATCTTAAGGATGAAGGGAGTGAAGAATCGATGCCTTTATTAAGTATGGGTCACTTTACACCAGACAATGTTCTTCAACCATGGTTGTCTTGTGTTTCAAGAAACTATTATTTCCAGACTTCTCAGCAAACCTGTCAGCTTCTCGATGGAAATCAACAGGTTAAAACGCATAAAAACAAGAGTGTGGTGGGATGGGTGAAACAGGATAGTTGTTTTGTGCATATTTTAGAAGATCCATTTGTAGTTTTATTGGAGGAAGTAAGCAGTCCAAGTGTCCTTGATTTTTTGAGATTTGAATTTATGAATGGAATTTTGAATGAATTATCAAAAAATCTTCGGTACAAGCAAGTGAAAAGAGAGAAAACAGTGGATAAAATGTTGTCATGGATTCATTGGCATTATGATTTCACTTTATTTTTCAGTTCCCTTCAGTAGTTAGGGTAGGTAGGAGTGTGCGAATAAGCTTGTTGGTCAAGCATGCATTTTTTAATTTCCAGTAGTATGCAATATTTTTGTTCAACATGCAGTTGAGAGTAGTGTGCAAAGTTTGGTTTTAAAAATTAATGCTTAGTCTCCAAGACATAATAGAGTACACACACTTGTTTTGAAAAGCAACCCAATGAATAAGGCACTGGGTCTACAGTTCTTTGCTACCTCACAGGGAGGATAGCATTATCACCATAACAATTATACATGAAATATGAGTTTTAGATTTAGCAGAGGACTAAAGCAGAGTAGAGACATGGTGCGATTTGAAGGACCATGTCACATATGGAAGCATTGGACAAGTATAACAGAGGCGTGAAAGGAAAGACCAGGTAGACCGTAGATTTTGAGGTGGCCCAGATCAATGGCCAAGACCCATATCGGGTGGCGAAATAGCACAAAGTTTAACTATGTGAAGGTGGGACGAGGAAAAATACTGTGGTTTCATTCATGGACGCGTGGCGCCCTCAGAAGCACATCGGGGAAAAAAGAGGTCAACCTAAAACCACTTTCTATAACCCCTGATGTCACGTGTCGAAAAATCATTCGATATGTGTCATTCCCACAGATTGCATATGAAAAGGGGAGAGTTAATGACTTATTCGATCACATCAGTACCGTTGCTCAAGTAATTTAAATCGTGAAACATCGGGTAAGTGCTGCGAGAAGGAAAATCCGGAGGCTTATCATTTTGAAACTCACAACCGAGTGTGATAGGCTAGAATTCGGACAAGTACTGTCGTCACGGTCTATTATTAAAAACTCAATGAAAACCGTCCTCAAAATTATAGATACATTTATCCCATTTGAGCAATCAACATTTCATTCAGAACGAAGTAATTAACAAGACCAGGAAGACAAAACTCATGTTTTCTGCAAAACTGGGAGACATGGACCAGGATAATCAAACAACATCCAGTGAAATAAGATTTTCGACTAACATGACAAACCCATCAATGAGTAAGAAAGAGAAGTCGATTACAGAGATACTGGCAACCAAATTCCATACTGACCCTGCGACAAAACTAGAATCAGAGGTTAAACTAAATCCTATCACGAGGGATTTAATCATCAATGGACATGTGGAAAAGTGCTACAAACAAGAATAAAGGGGGAAGCAGAGCAAGCAACAGAATATAGGAGCAGAGCTGAGGTGGTCGAAAGCGTTGGGGAAAATCAACTAGTCTGGTTGAACACCCTGAAAGAAGAAATCTCCAGGCTGGAATAAGTTCTCAGGTTGAAATGAGTACATTTCAGAAAATTTTGGACATATGGCGTTCAATGAAAAAGCCTCAGATATGTCAGACTTGTTTATAATGCTCCTTGTAAAGTAGGAGAATAGCTATGATGCGTTAATCTTTTGTGTAAACGATCTCTATCTTAAGACTGTGGGGAAGTTGAGTCGTTTTGAACCCCGCATGTAAATTTTCTATATATATTATCCCTAGGATAAAAAGAAAAGGAGGAGGGGACCTGCCCTCGTTGTAGGTAGACTTTGTAAAATCATGGAGCTAAATCGAATATATGATGCAGAAGAAATTTTTGAACTGTTTATGAAAATATTCTAGTTGGCTATGATATGAGTTCTGTCTTCTTTCATAGTGTGTGTTTCTTGTGTCTTTAAAATTCCATTTGCAATTTCCTCTTTTAAATTAGAGATTTAAAAGTCTAGAATTCGTCTGATGATGATCTAGAATTAGCAATTTAAATTCATGTGATTCTCTTCTCAACTATTTTAGAATTCATTTTAATATGTTTTGAAGCAATTATGTGTTTTCCTTTTTCTTCTTTTTCCATGCAAATTTCAATTTGAAAACTCAGACTCATTGCCTCACTTAGCCTTTCTCCTCTAGATAGTTCTAATGACCCACCACTGCATTATTTATTTCTGACTCCATAGCCCAAATGTCACCCCCACTTCTTCAACAACTTTCTAATACCCCCCAAAACAAACCAAATCTAGCCAATGATTTCCAAAGAAATATCAAGTGACATGAGAGAGCCCTCTCTAAGTTGAGCAGGCTAGTGCCCATCTCTAAAGCTGGTTGAAATAGTTACCTCTGTCATTTTTCTATCAGTCGGACAAAATTTACAGAGTGCTAACAGTGCCTACTACATTTCATCGGACGCGCGAGGGGCGACAGTCCTCCTGCATGGAGGTTCGAGGGCAGGGCCCCTGAGAATGATTTTTTCCTTGAGAAGCATGTCACATTTTTGACTCGTTTTTGTGTCGCCTCGATTTTCGTTTCCATTGTTGGGCGGTTTTTCGGCACATGGTTTTTGCCGATGATTTTCTATTTTCAGTTAAGGAATTAGGGTTGTTGACTAATCCAGGTCATTGGGTTAGGGTTTTGGATGCCGCTGGCTCTTACATGTATGTTGTATTGTAAAAAATGTATCATAATGAATGAATATAGAATATGATGGTTTTCCCAGTTTGGGTTTCCAGGGGAAAAATATCTGTCTAATGTTTTTATTTTCCATTGTATCTTTTCTGTTCTTTTATTGAAAATATGTTCGTAGTAAATTATTGTACAAGGTTAAAATCTACATTTGGTATCAGAGCTTTGTTGGATTCAGGGGGATGCCTTTGTGGTCAAGGGTTTGGCTCAGGACTGTGATAAGCCTTGTTACAGTGGGAGATTTGCGGTATTGATTCTTCATGTGAAGAGAAATGGCGATCAGTTTGAAAATGGAGATCGAGAAGTTTAATGAGAAAATTTTTGAGTTGTGGAAGCTCAAGATGGAATATTTTTTGGTGGACATAGATCAATGGATCGCGGTGGATCCAGGTACTACACCTACATGAACTTCAACAAACGACTGGAAAAACTTGGATCAGAAGGCAAAGAGCACAATCCGACTGTGTCTCTCAGATTCAATATTACTGAATGTGTCAAAGGAAGCTACAACCAAGGATTTATGGGATAAGTTGGGGAAGTTGTATCAGTCTAAGTCCCTAGTAAATAAACTATTCCTGAGAAAGAAGTTGTATAACTGGAGGATGAGATATGGAGACTCGGTGGCAGAGCATTTGAATTCCTTCAATACTGTTGTAAGTCAGTTAGTATCTGTTGATATTAAGATTTGAGATGAAGATAAGTGCATCAGTTCACTATTCTCTTTAACAGACTCATGGGATATTTTGGTCATGGCCATAGGTAGTAATACAACTTGCTTGAAGTTTGATGAAGTGGTCTCATCCTTGCTTGTAGGAGATGAGACAAAAGAACATGGAAGGACAGAGCACAAATGCACTATTTTCAAGAGGATTCTCCTAGGAAAGAAAGATATCTAAGTCCTCAAGTGGGAGATCTAATTCTAAGGGTAGATCTAAATCTCCTAGAAATTTTGGAAAGGTATGCTGGAGATGTGGAAAAGAAGGGCAATACAAGAAGCAATGTAGATCCAAAGTTGAGAAAACAAAGGGATCTAAGGAAGTTCCTTCAACAAAAGAAAAGACCTCCAAGGAAGAAGGAGGGGATGTGTACTTGGATTCTTCAAGCACACATGCAGATCATGAGGCATGCTTGGTTGACTCAGGTGCATCCTTTCATATGACTCCCCACAGGGAGTGGTTCTGTGAATATGAAAGGTATGATGGAGGTAATATTTTCCTTGGTGACAACTCGACAACCAAACTCATAGGACGAGGAAAAGTGAAATTTAGGCTCATAGATGGAAGGATTAGAACACTACCTGGTGTTCTGCACATCCCAGGATTGGCCATAAATTTGATTTATGTAAGAAAAATGGACAATGCAGGGGTAAAAACAATATTTGAAAAGGAAACCTGTAGGATGGTTCGAGGAGAAATGGTGTTGCTAAAGGGAGTTCAACTTGGAACTCTGTATAAGATGCAAGGAAGCACTATTAGTGATGGGTGTAATAGTTCCAGTGTTCCTGATATTGGAGTTGAAGAAGAGAGAACTCCTACAGTCTCTGGAGAAAAGGTTATGTTGTGGCATCAAATACTGGGGCATATCGAAGAGAAGGGTCTTCGACTACTACATGGTAAAGGTATGGTTGAAGGTATTTCTAACTACTCTGTGGATTTTGATTTCTATGAACATTGTGTGTAAGTGAAGGATAATCAGGTAAGATCCCCTCTGGTGCAACAAGGGAAAAATGAATTTTACAACTAGTTCATAGTGATGTGTTTGGACCTGTGTCGGTTCCATCATTGGGAAAATCTGTGTACTATGTCTCATTTATAGATGACTTCTCGAGGAATACTTGGATATATTTCCTAAGGAAGAAATATGAAATCTTTGACAGGTTAAAAGAGTTTAAGGTTCTTGTTGAGGATCAAACAGAGAAAATAATTAAGGTGTTGAGGACATATAATGGCAGAGAGTTATGCGGGAATGAATTTGAATAATTATGTAAGAAGTTCAGTATAGCAAGGCAGAAGAATACTCCATATACACCTCATAATAATGTAGTTGCAGAAAGGATGAACAAGACGCTGATGGAAAAATCAAGGCACATGCTCAATGGTGCCGGGTTAGGGAAATAATTTTGGGTAGAGGCAGTGGGTACTACATGTTACCTGGTCAACAAATCACCCTCATCAAAACTGAATGACAAGACTCTAAAAGATGTATGGACTGGTAAGAAACCTTCTCTCACACATCTCAAGGTATTTGGTTGTGAGGCCTATGTTTATGTTCCAAAGGAAAACAAGAGTAAGATAGAAAAGAAGGTTGAAAAGTGTATCTTTATTGGGTATAAAGATGGTCTCAAAGGTTATAAGATTTGAAACCCAGAAACTAAGAAGGTTGTATATAGACGAGATTTGGTATTTAGAGAAATGAAGGATGTTGTTTAATAATAAGTCCTACCAAGTAAGGAAAAACCAGAGAAAATAAAGTTTGATTTAAAGGATGATGAACCAGACTCTACAGAAGAACATGAATCAAAAGAAGAAGATCCTCATACTCTAGTATTTAGGAGATTGGTTCGAGAGAGAAGGCTACCAGAAAGGTATACTCCATCTAATTTCCATACCATTTTTTCTTTGTCTATTACTGATGATGACTCTAGAACTGTCAGGGAGGCAGTGGATGGAAAACTCTGGAAAAATGACATGGATGAAGAAATGGCAGCCTTGGATAAGAATGAAGCTTGAGATCTAGTGGAGTTTCCAATTGGAAGAAAGCCCATTGGAAACAAATGGGTATTTAAAAAGAAAATGAATGCAGAAGGCAAAGTGGAGAAATACAAAGCTTGGTTAGTAGCAAAGGGTTATTTCCAGGTTGAGAGAATTGATTTTGGTGAGATTTTTTCTCATGTTTCTAGGTTAACTTCTACAATATTTATGTTATCTATTTCTATTGCATTTGATTTTGAAGTAGAACATATGGATGTGAAGACAAAATTACTACATGGGGATCTGGAAGAAGAAATCTATATGAAGTAGCCAGAAGGCTTTGCTGTGAAGGGAAACAAGGAGCTGGTATGCAAGATGAAAAAGTCCATGTATAGTTTAAAACAATCACCAAGGATGTGGTATAAAAAAATTGATACTTATATGTTGGGACTTGGCTTCACAAGAAGCAAAGAGGATCATTGTGTGTATTTTAAATTAATTGATGATCAATTGATTTATTTGGTCTTGTATGTGGATGAAATGTTGGTGATAGGAAACAACAAGGAGATTATCCAGGATGTGAAAACTCAACTATCCTATAAATTTAACATGAAGGATCTCGGTGCTGCAAATTTCATTTTGGGCATGGAAATTAAAAGAGATTGGAAAAATAGGAAACTCTGGTTAAATAAGAGAAAATATGTTGAAACAATATTGCAGAGGTTTAATATGCAAGAATGTAAACCAATCAAGGTCCCTATTCCTGTTGGTGTAAAGTTATCTACGGATCAATGTCCCAAGACACATGAAAAGGACGAGGACATGTCTCGTGTTACATATACAAGTGAAATTGGTAGTTTGATGTATGAAATGGTCTGTAATAGACCAAACATTGCACATGCAATGGGAGTTTTGAGCAGGTACATGTCAAAACCAGGGAAGGAGCATTGGACAACAGTAAAAGGGTTTTCAGGTATTTGCGTGGCACTGCTAGCTATGGATTGTGCTACCAAGGAAGACTAGGATTGGACAAAGTGTTGGAAATACATGGCTTTGTGGATGTAGATTGGGATGGAGATCTGGATCATAGGAGATCTACAAGTGGGTCTGTGTTTAACCTGTTTCGAGGAACAATCAATTAGATGAGAAAAATACATGTTGTAGTGACACTTTCAAATACAAAAGTTGAATACATGGAAACCAATCATGCAAGTAAGGAAGAAATATGGTTAAAAATATTGTGTTCAGGTATTGGGTTGGTACAACACGCTTTAAGGATAGATGGCAACAGTCATAGTGCATTTTTTCTGGCGAAGAACCCGACTTATCATTCAAAGACAAAGCATATTGATATTGAATATCACTTTGTGAGAGACATGGTTGAAGAAAAGAAAGTGTTGCCGATGAAGGTGGAAACTTTGAATAATGTTGTAGATTCATTAACAAAATCTGTGAGTGTCACACACCCACTACGACATAATAAGTTTTTCACCTCTTCTCGAGGGACAGAATCCCCGAAGTCCTATGGGGGCCTAGTGCAGACTAGTTATTGATACCAATTTGTCACACACCCACTACGGCATAATAAGTTTTTCGCCTCTTCTCGAGGGACAGAATCCCCGAAGTCCTACGGGAGCCTAGCGCAGGCTAGTTCTTCCCTTGTTCACCTCCATGTGATCGTTGGTTATGACAATAGGCCAAACAAACTAGGCGCCTTTTCGCATTTCATGACTTCACGATACAAGCGAGTCAAGTCTTTCGACTCTGCAAACCCCAAAACCCGAAATATTACCTTCAAGGAGATCGACGGCTATGAGTCTCCCCCTGATCTGACGGTCCTGGCCGTATCAGGATTTCAGTAACCGAGAGTTCGTAATGCAAGAGAGTCGAGTCTTTTGACTCTTCAAACTCCGAAATCCGAAATGGGCTAAGGTATTCGGCTCCAACTTTGTCTCGGTGTCATGTGACCTCCGGCTAGGACACAAGTCTCAGCGCCTATCTCTTTCGAGTTTCGCGACTTTGCAATTCCCATTGAAAGTGTTCCTTACCTTTTGGAATGCCGAACCCCGAAACACGATATAGGTCAACGGGTTGTTGACTCCTTCCCTGTGACGAGAACACGCCACCTGTCACCTCCACGTGACCCCTGTTCTGGGATGTACCACTTGTCATCCACGTGGCTCCTACCTCTGGGATGTGCCACCTGTCCGCTCGAGCCTTCGGCTTTCGGGACTCAAGGGAACAATGAACTACCGTCCCCTTCCCTTTTCAAACCCCGAATTCCTATTCACACTAAGCCGACTTGGAGTTTCACATACCGGGATTTCGTGTACCGGGATTTCACAACTTGCGAAGACGAGGGTTCATACCCTTGGGTTTCCCAGGCGCCGAAACGTTGAAATCGATTCACACTACACCGCTTCGGGATTTCACATACCGGGATTTCATGACTTGCGAAGACCAGGGGTCTTGCCCTTGGGTTTCCCGGGTGCCAAAATGCTGACCGACAGCCACGTGCCCTCTACAACTGGACGGTCCAGGTAACTCCCATGGATCTTGGGATCTACGGTCTCGATTCCTTCGCTACTTGCGAAGGTTAAAAGGGGTTGAGGCATTACTGCCTACTTTCCTTCCTCCAATCTAGCGGTCGTGACAGACCTTAGATCCTTCGAAAGGATCTCGTCCGTTCATCTAGCAAATGTAAAGGTACTTTCTTTCGGTATTTGCAACTCGCTATCCTTCCTGAGCTTCGTCAGCTATGAAGGACTTGAGAACTTTGCGCTCTTTCTCCTGGATTTGACTCCTAGAAAATTCTTCAACACAACTATTGTGCTCCTTCATCAAGGGGTTCTGGGGTTCTATTTGATCGTAGAGAGCCTGTGCATATCGACACTACCTCTCATGATCTTAACAAACTCCGTTCTCCAAGGGGCTCAGATCGACTAGATGAGTAAACCATTGTACATGCAACTACACCTAAGGTCAATGAGCTCACGGTTCGTGGCTCTAGCTTAAGACGCTATTGGACTCAAGAATTTATGAGAACATGTCATGTCCGACCCATATAATTCCTTACTTGCCTAATTATACAACCAAGCAGAGATAGAAGGGATACAATATATCCATTAAGCATTCATTCACATTTCTGAAAGCATGCACAGTATAACCAATTCATACACAGTTACAGCTAAATTACATAAGGTAGGAAATCACTTATCCATTACAGGTTGCCGCCAACTGACCGTGGGTGTTCATCCTTCCACCCGACCATAGGCTCAGAGGCATTCATTCTTAGCACTTTGGCCAACCCCGTGCCAAGCCATGATATCGCCTGGGAATTCTCACAGTTCGCGAGGGTTCTCTCTCTCCGTTTCATCTTCTGTTCGAGTCCTACTTTTTGCAACTCGGAGTTTTCTCACTCGGTTGTGGCCTCGGCAAGGTTTCTCAGATGCTCTTCGGCATCAAGCTCACGGCCTTCTATTTGTGATTCACTGGAGAGCTTCGCGCCTCTCCCTTGGGAGCTTCCGCCATCGTCTGGTGTCTCCCCCTCTTGCTGCCTCCGTGTGTATAATTGTCACCTTCCTTCTGTCAGAAGGAAGCTCGGGTCCGCCTGTTCTGTCAGACCCTGCGGTACTTTAGGATGACTTCCTGTAGCTAGACCATGCTCCCATTCATGGGGGTGGTTGGTAGTTCAACTACCGGTCCTTGCCTCATTAACTGATTTCTCTTTCCTAGGGATTCGAAGGAGGTTTGTAATCCTTATCAAGGGAGATTTGGGGTTATTTGATATATGAACTCTCTTGTATAGTTTTCACATTCTTCCTCTAGTGATATCATGGCCAGTACTTTCAAGGCTTCACCCCCACAGTCAGTTATTGGCAACTCAAACAATAATACATTTACATTTTCCTCATGCATTAGAATGGAAATTCCTATTTTATGATTAATTACAAATTGGGGGAAACAGGGTGTTACAGTGAGCACTGAGAACTTCTCTTGGTGTAGAGGATCTATGGGCATTGCTGCCCTGGATTGTTGACTATGTAACCCCCTGTATGCAAAGAAAACAACAAGTGGAAGAATGTTGGGTATGTGTTATATTCTTTGCACGACTCGCTGTAGTGGATGCTACGTTTCATCGGGGGGTGATAGTCCCCTTGCATGGGGGTTTGGTGGCAGTGCCCCCAAGATTTGTTTTTCCTTGGGAAACACGTCTCATTTTGCCTTGTTTTTTGTGTCGCCTCGATTTTCGTGTCCATTGTTGGGCGTTTTTTCATCACATGGTTTTTGCTGATGGTTTTCTATTTCCGGTTAAGGAATTATGGTTGTTGACTAATCTAGGTCATTGGGTTAGGTTATTGGATGCCGATGACTCCTATATGTATATTGTATTGTAAACAATCTATCATAATGAATGAATATATAATATGCTGGTTTTCTTGGTTTGGATTTCCAGGGGAAAATCTTTGTGTAATGTTTGTATTTTCCATTGTATCTTTTCTGTTCTTTTATTGAAAATCTGTTTGCAGTAAAATATTGTACAAGGTTAAAATCTACAGGAATTGCCCACCATGTAGAAAACATGAAAAAACTAACAAGTCAAAGAATAATCAAAGGATCTATAAGAGGGTGACCAAATTGGGTCCCGCTACAACTTCATGAGTGCAACCATAATCATTGTTCACCCCAACGACCGTCATTACCCTAATTCTCATTACATGGTCCCAGTGAAAAAATATCAACCCGAGGAGATCCAAAAGAAAAAATGACCTAAAAAATATCATTTGGATTAAATCCTTCATCATAGAAACCCTAGTGTGCCCTACATTTCCTAAGGTTCTTGCAATAAGATCATCTACAAAATGCTAAAAAGAATGCATTTCCATAGTTTTCCCGCCAATATTTTCCTTCCATCTTACATCTTTTGAATTGGAATTGGATAACCAAAACACTCTTCCTATATTCCTTTGCCATATATGCAGAGAAATAAACAATAGTGTAAGCACTGTTAGAAACCAAGTCATAATACACAATGATCTGAATTGTATCCTTTCCTAAAATCTCTTGTAAAGTTGTAATAAGCTTGTAATTGTTTTTTAATTTTATTTTGTCTTTTTGGAAAAATGGGAAGGGAAAATGAACCAATGTGATGGTTGGCCTTCCAAAGACAACCCATTAAAAATAAACGCTGTAGTGAAGAAGGAGAAACAAAGGAGATGCAAGGAGAATTGAGGGAGAATAGTGGCCTAAACGAAAGCTCGAAGAAGGAAACCTGCTCGAAGCTCAATGGATGAAGGAATCAAGAAGCCTTTCCACGCTGAGTAAAGGTGTCTCTGAGCCATAACCATCTACAATTTTGATATGGATAGGTAACAATACACAAAGTATATTTATAGTTCACTCCTCTATAATTTCCTCTCGAGCATAATAAAAATCCTTGTCAAATATTGAAATATTTCTGTAATTGTTTTGATTTCATGGCTCTTGTGGGTTCATTAATATATTATATTCTCTATGCAATGGATGTTTTGATTATGTTTATGAATTACTGTATTGTGGTATGAGAGCCACAACAAATGAAATTGCTTCATTCCTTTGGAAGTTTCACCATATCCCCATTGCTTCGATCAATTAAATGTTGGGTTATTTACTTGATGAGCTACAACATAAAATTTTGTTGGCTTCCATCATTTTCCAAATGGAATCACTAGCTTCTATTATTTGATTGGGTTTCTGGCTAGGTTCTTTGTGGAACTTTGTGCATTCCCCTATATTCCATCGACCCGGCTGCATTGCACCTTCAATTCCATGCCTGGGTAGAGTGTGCACATAAATGCCCATACCTGTGTGATTTGGGTAACAAGCCACAATGCTTCCTTAACTAATTGATGCACTGGAATGAGACATCATGAACAATGATTCTTTGGTTAATGCACTATT
>ML800389.1:409736-422532 GCA_009831015.1 Picea engelmannii
GGTTTCGGGACTTTCGATGTCAAGAAAACGAGACATCGTAAAACCCCGATCGCCGAGAATGCGATATATTAATTAAGTTAATCATTTCATTATTTTAATAAATCCAGATTATCTTCTCGGAGTTTTGTTAATCAAGAGCTTTCAGAAATCGGGAAATCGGGGATCGAGAGATCGGGATTTCTGATGACGTGAACATTTCTATTCGTGGAATCGCGAATGGCGATTTCCCGATATAATTAACTTCTCTTAATCACGTTTAGCGGTAATTAGCTTATGGTCAAACTTTCATTAAGAATTGATTTAGATCGGGGATCGGGAAATCGGGGAAAATGATGTTAAGTTTACTTGTTCATTCAAAACCGCGAAACGCGATTTCCCGATATGATTAGTTTAACGTTTAAAACTGATTTTTAAATGAGATTTAAGAAAACAGTGAATTAATAGAAGATTAGCGTATCAGGAAATCGGAGGTCGGGAGATCGGGATTTAATATGTATTGAAATTTGTCATTATCAAATAGCGAACTACGATTTCCCGATATGTTTTTAGAAAATCTTGAGTTCTATCATTGTGGTTCATTGAGAATATTTTTCGAGAAAGTATTTGGAGCATATATTAATTTAACTCTTCAACCATTCTTTTTTCAAGAATAAAGCTCAAGTGTATCTCAAATTTATTAGGTGTGAAATTTTTTTATTTTATAAAGATTTTAATAATGCAAAGACTTCTAGGATACCAAAATTTTGTTCTTATAGTAAAAATTTGAGCTTTGTTTCAACAGCTACCATCTATGAAATTTCTCTCAAGGCCACCTTCAATGGGCATGTTTACAATTAATTTGAGAGATTAACTCTACACATTCAATAAATAGAGTTTAAATTAAACATTAACAGTTCGCTTGAATTGGGGGTTAATGTGTGGTTGGTTTATGTAACTAATAAGAAACATCAACATTGCTTGGAAAGTTGGAAAGTTGAATAGATTGTGGACTAAGAAGTAAATTCATTCTGCATCTGTGTTGAGGAAAGGGACATACCATATGCTAACTATTTACAGATTAGATGATATTATAGAAGGTTTGTCAAAGATCTTGAAGTATCTAGCATGAGAAAATTCTTGAAGGAGAAGCTGGACGAGTTGAGAGACTTCAACAGGTAGATCCAAGAGGAAAGTTGGTATTGGAGGCAAAGAATGGATAAGATAGAAAAAGAGCTTGCCAAGCACCAGGTCTCCTTCATCACCACGAGGGAAGAATTAGATGGGAGTAGATTGCAACTCTTGCATTTGGGGGAGAAATTCATTGAGATAGATAATTATAAATATGAGAGGTTCATAAAAGACATTGCTCAACTATACTAGGATTTGGTAACCAAGGAAGAGGCCTTGAATATGCTACAAGAAGTTATCCAAGAGACCAAGAAAACAACTTCCATTTCCATCGCTGAAGCTAGTACCATGACAGAGACAAGCCTGGTAAATTCACCTTCCAAAATCCTTCCTCAAGAGAACTTTGGTGACTTTGAAAATCACACTAGAGTCATCGGTTCCAAACTTATGAGGTAAATGAGATATGATGGACAAGGGTTGGGAAATGAAGGCCAAGGGATTATGATCCCCATTGTAGCTCAACAAAGGTGCAAACATGAAGGCCTAGTATTTAGTGGATAAGAAGTCAACGCAATTGTAGCTTAAACCACCTTTGTTAAGGCAAGAGGGACAATAAAAGAAGCCATACCCATGGAGTAAAAGGAAATTGGAAAAGGAGTGCACAACAAGCCACTCAATTCAACTTGTAGAGGCTCGGAAGAGGAAAACAAAGAGATGATTCCACCGTCCAGATTTTCTCCAACTCTTGGGGGACCAAGCAACCAAGTTGGCAAGCATCATCACAAACCAAAAAGGTATGACATAGTTTGTTTCTGTTAAAATAAAATGGGTCATTAGGCTAACTATTTTTGGCATTCTAGAAGGCCAAGCAACTCATGCAGGAGCTATTGCTAGTACTGTAGATTGACTAGATGTTGGGAGGAAAATTTTTGTAGGCTTCACCTTGAACTCCATCCAAGAACTGAACGACGAAGAAGAAATCATGGAGAGTCAAGGTCAAGGGGAAAGAGGAGCTGCTTGCACTTGCATCCCAAGGATCAATTGTTGTCCAATGACCTATTGCAACAATAAATGCCATTTCTAGCCATGAGATAGACATCAGGATTATGCCAAAGGCAACCCCTATTCAACTCTTATCTTCCATTCTTCAACGGAGGCACCCTTTCTTGGAGATTTTTTGGAGTCTGCTTGATGATCATAGAATAATATTGAAGGGAGATGAAGATTTTGGGGAACAAAAGCCTACAAATTGGGAGGTGTGGTGCATATTGGATCCTTGCCTAAAATCTTTTGTAAATTTGTAATAAGCTTGTAAATTTTTTTTAATTTTATTTTGTCATTTTGGAAAAATGGGAAGGGGAAATGAAACAATGTGATGGTTGGATTTTCAAAGGATTCCCATTAAAATGAAGGCCATAATGAAGAAGGGGGAGTAAGGGAGATGCAAGAATAATTGGGAGAGAAAAATGGTAGAAAATGAACCTCTAAGAAGGAAATATGCTCGAAGTTCGATGGATGAAGGAATCAAGAAGCCTGTCCACACTGGGAAAAGGTGTCTCTCAGCCATGGCCATTTGCAATTTTGGTCTTGGCAGTGAGTAACAATACACAAAGTCTGTATATAGCTCACCCCTCTTTAATTTTATCTTGAACATAATAAAAATCCCCGTCAAATGTTGAAATATATATGTATGTAATTGTTTTGATTTCATGGCTCTTGTAGGTTCATTAATTTCTTATACGCTCCCTGCAGTGGATGTTTTGGTTATGTTCACAAATAAATAGATTGTGATATGAGATCTATAGCGCTTCATTCCTTTGTAAGTTTCACCACAATCCCATTGATTCAATAAAATAAATGTTGGGTTATTTACTTGACAAGATATCAACAGAAAATTTCGTTGGATTCCAGATGGAATCCCTAGCTTCTATTATTTGATTGGGTCCCTGGCTAGGTTCTTCGTGGATCTTTGTGCATCGCACCCATACTCCATTGACTCAACTGCATTGTACCTTCAATTCCATTCATGGGTAGCACATGAAGCCTAAATGCCCATACCTATGTGATTTGGGTAACAACCCACAATGTTTCCTTAATTGATTGATGCGCTGGAATGAGACCTCATGAACAATGATTCTTTAGTTAATGGGTTGTTGGCTTACATCATATGCATCAGTTCTTGATTGGTAGCTACCGTCTATGAAACTGCTCTCAAGGCCATCTTCAATGGGATATTTTACAATTAATTTGAAAGATGAATTCTACACATTCAATAAACAGAGTTTAAATTCAGCATTAACACTTCGCTTGAATTGGGAGTTAATGTCATTTCTTGTGGTTGGTTTATGTATCTAATAAGCAACATAGACATCACTTAGCAATTTGGCAAGTTAAATAGGAGTGTGTTCTACTGTTTGTACGAGGTAGCTACCTACAACCATGCTTCTTATCAATAGCTGGGTTTGAACTCTTAACAAACTCTTGTATATGATTAACACTTGCATCATGTGAATGGGCAAAGTTGGAGTGTAGTGAATGTACACATAGTATGTCAATTAAATGGCATTGCAAGATTTTGGAGTTCTGAGCTGGGAATAAACATAGAGTGCATCAAAATTGAAATCTAAATCTAAGTAGAACATTGAACCGATACTAGACAGAGAAGCAAATTCATTCTGTATCAGTGTTGATGAAATGGACAGGCCATAGGCTCACTATTTATGGATCACCCAACATGCCATGATGCATTTGAGAAATCCTCATCATTCCCATACTAAATAGTTGCACCAGAATGCTTGTTGATCAAAGATAGTACATTGATGCCAGCAAGCCGAGCTGCATAAATGATACCATTCCTTTCAACTTGGTCGAAGAAAGGTTGCACACTAATCATAGCATCCTCAATAGGGACTTTGGTCCAGGTATTCCACCAAATGTCTGCCATAACTCAAAATCATGGAAACCAACTTCTCTACTGAATAAACTGTATGATCGTCATTATCTACTCTAATGCCAGTGGCACCTCTAGAATCTTCAACTATGTCATACAAAAGATAGAATGAATCTGTAAGAGTTTTAACTTGGTCGTAAGATTTAACAACCATGTATCGGGCCCGCACAATGACCTTATCAGACACAAAAGGAAAACATTTCTCAATCTTGGGTACATTGTACCAATTGGCCACCACAACTCCTAAAAATCAACAATCACTGGCCTTGTAAAGTATCTTCGTGCTGCCATGAGCACCACCGAGCAACTTCTTCTTCCCAACAAAATTGAAAGTGTCCCCTTTCACAAATGGTAGCTCAATTTCTCATTTATTCGTCCTCTTGTTGGCGACTCCCTTTAACAATGTCAAATTGATACAATGGAACCTTTAGACAACACGTGAGTCTTCTCACATTAACCAACGACTCTATTCTCCATAGGCTCTACAAGCAGTTGATGCACCTTTTGTAGCCAATGCTTTTTCACCGCCAAGGTGAATCTCATCAGATAATGGACAAACCAGGGACACACAAAATTATAAGTTACACACAAATCATAGCATAGCAAAATGCTGTAAAAAAAACCATAACAATACTTTACAAATCAATATATACTCTTACCTACATTAATTCTATTCCTCTAACATATGTGCTATCTCTAACATATGTGCTATCTATAGTTTTTATTTCTTTGGTCCCTCTCACTAGGGAGTCAAGTCTAGTCCCACTTTGATACCATGTAGAGAAATGAGAAACTAGACATGGTTTCCACAAACCAAAACTGTGTTGAATGATCAATTAATAAATAATTGTACAGTTATAAATACATCAAGCTATGCCTTAAGATAGACACACTATTTTAGCACACTATCAAACTATGGAAATAATATTTCAACCACACACCAAACTATGAGCCAAAAGTGAGAACCTCTTATATCCAACAACCTTCTGAAACTTAGAAACAAAGTTCTCACGTAGAGTCAAACTCTACTTTGCAATGACTAATAACAATCACAATCTTTAATATGATCTCACATAAGACAAGTGGGAGTTATTCATTCCAACACCCCCCTTAACAGAGTACTTGTCTCAATGTTTGTTAGGTCAAATTTTCATCATCATTTAGTCCTTTGCAATAAATGCTCCACCATGAATTGAAGGACCTCCTAATTAGCAAAGTCTATATTTGATCCAACTTGGAACTTTCTTCTTCTAGATATCATCAACTTGTAAAAGTCCATATAAAGGAACAACCATCCATCGAAAAACATGAGTACCTAACCGTTGTAACCGTTGGTCTAGTAGGAAGTCCTTAAAGTACATGATTCATTCAACTTCTTGATGAACTCCCCTTGAATGTGCGACTAATTCCATTAGCATTCCAAGAACTAGCGAGTGCAACAAATGCACCCACTCTTAGTTGACACATGTTACTTGCTTCCTAGCTATTCTTATTAGCTCATTTTGACACACAAAGAACATTTTATACATGTTTCAAGTACCATAACATCACCCTAAGTCCACAACCAACATATGGTTCGCTCATAGAGCATTCTATCGACACATGACCCACTCCAAGTGTTAAAAAAACTCCTTATATAGGTGAACAAACTCCCCCTCTAGGAAAATACAATAGGTGGCCATTTTAGGGGCTCAACTCAACTATGCCATATGGACGTGCATCAACTGCCCTCATGCTCAAGCAAGATCGAATGATTAGTTCTACTTGTGCACCCAAACATGAGGATGCACATTCAAATGTTCTAGTTAAGTTGCACTCACCTATTCATCATAAAGACCAAACCTCCTAGTTTGGATGCATTACAACTGGGGTCATCTAGTTCTCGTCTTAGACACACCAAGACATCCTTCATTTAACTCAAACACACCAAGCAGACTATCCATTTCAGTTTGGATACACCACCAAACAAGTTATCCATTTCAGCTTGGACACACCAAGCCAGCCATCCAATGCCCAACCTAAACACACCGAGCAAGTCATCAACTCAGACACACCAAGTGATTCTCATACCACTGGTATCACAACCAATGCATCTTTTGAAAATGTGACACTCATATCAACGGATCTATGCATCATGGGACATTTATCAATCCTTGACACACATTTAAAGAAAATGAACATCATATTTGTGTAGATCCAAGCTTTGTATTACACATAAAAAAATTTCAATGTTCGAATACCATCGATGTTTTTGTCACTGTCACTCTAATTATATATTCCAACAATACCACATCCTCCATAAATGACTGACCCAATCACTTTTCCAATATAGCGACCATGTAGAAAACATGACAAAACTCATAAGTCAGAGCTTAATCAAAGGATTTGTAAAATGGTTAACAAATTGAAGCTCCCTACAGCTTCATGAGTACGGCCACAACCGTTGTTCACCCCCAACAACCGCTCCCATGGTTCTCATTACATGGTCCTGAGGAGATCCCATAGTAACCCGGGTGCGCCCTGCTTCCCCTACGGTTCTTGCAATTAGTTCGTCTGCAAAATGCTCAACACGACACATTTCCATAGTTTGCGCGCCAAGATTTGCCTTCCATCTTACATCCTTGATCTGGAATTGGTGAACCGAAATATTCTTTTTGTACTCTTTCGTCCTATATGCAGAGAAATAAACGAGAGCAGCATAAGCACTGTTAGAACCCATGTCATAAAACACAACATGCTGCGATGCATTCGAGAAATCCTTTATAATCCCATACTGGATAGTCGCACCAGAATGCTCGTTAACCAAAGATAATACATTAATGACAGCAAGCTGGGTTGCTTGAATGATACCATTCGTCTCAGCTTGGCCAAAGAAAGGTGGCACACTAATCACTGCGTCCTTAATAGGGACTTTGGTATGGTATTCCGCCAACTACCTACATTAACTCAAAATCATGGAAACCATGCCAGCAGCACCTATAGAATCTTCAACTACGTCATACGGAAGCTAAATGAATCTGCAAGAGCTTTAACCTGGTTGCAAGATTTAACAATCCCGCGCTTGCACAATGACCTTATAAGACCCGAAAGGACAACATTTCTCTCAACCTTGGACACATCGTACCAACTGGCCACCACACCTCCAAAAAATAGGGATCACCGGCCTTGTGAAGCAATCTCCGCGCAGCCATGAGCACCACCAGGCAGCTTCTTCTTCCCAACCAAATCAAAAGCGGCTTCTTTCACAAATGGTAGCTCAATTTCTCAGCTATTTCTGGCGGTTCCCTCTGAGAACGTTAAATTGATACAGTGAAACCTTTAGACAGCATGCAGCTCCTCCTCTAAGAACGTTAAATTGATACTACGGAACCTTTAGTAAGCATGCAGCTCCTCACATTAACCACCGGCTATATTCTCCACAGGCTCTACAAGCAGTTGATGCACCATTTGCAGCCTATGCTTTCTCATCACCAAGGTGAATGTCATCAAACATGGACAAACCAATCACATTCCCACGGAAAAACTAGGGACACACAAAATTATAAACTACAAACAAATCATAGCATAGCATAATGCTATAGAAAAAACCATAGGAACACTAAACAAAACAATCTACTCTCACCTACACTAATTCTATTCCTACAATGCATGTTGTACTCATAGGTTTTCATTTATCTGGGCCCTCCTACTATGAACTCAAGCCCTCCTACTATGAACTCAAGTCCAGTCCCACTCTGATACCATGTAGAGAAATGTGAGAGTAGACATGGTTTTTACTGGTTCTGCGCTACACCATGTAGAGAAATGTGAGAGTAGACATGGTTTTTACTGGTTCTGCGCTACACCATGTAGAGAAATATGAAAGTAGGCATGGTTTTCACAAACCAAAACTGTATTGAGTGATCTCTTAACAAATAAATGTACTCTCGTAAATACATCAAACTATGCTTTAAGATAGACACACTATCTTAGCACACTAACAAATTGTAGAGAGAATATCTCAACCACACACCAAAATAGGAGCCAACTAGTTGGAAATAATCTTTCATATACAACTAGATTTAACAACCTCCTAGAACTTAGAAACAGAGTTCTCACATAGAGATAAACTCTATCTCTCAATGACTAATAACAATCAGAACATTTAAGATGATCATAAGACAAGTAGAGCTATTCATTCCAACAAATTTACAATTTTTTTCTAATTATAAGTAGTAGGACTCTCAATGAAAGTGTGAAACAACAACCCTCTGTTCTTGCTTACAAGTTTTTGAATCACAATGATCTAGTTTGAAATCTAACAGGTCTTCGTTCATTTTATTCTTGGAAAACCTTAGAAATTAGTAGACTAATCGGGTCATGATAGCTTTACAGAATTGCGTTCGATAGATAGAAGTGTAGATAAGAATATGAGAGCCCATATGGAACAAAGTGTACTGTGTTACAACACAGCATCGAAAGTGGTGTTAATTCTTTGGGAGAGACAGCATTTATAACATCTTAGGGCTATCATTGTTTATCGAAGGAATTGGGTGGCCATTGATCTGTATATGCATGGTATGAATCTTAGGTTGCTAGTGCTTATGCTGAAATAAGCCAGTGGGAAAGAGACCGTTTTGGGGTTTGTAGTGGGATGGACTAACAAAATGCTCACTTCTGTCTGCAAAGTCTTATTTGTCTCGGTGATTTTTATTGTATGGATTTAGCAGGGGATTGTCCATATAAAGAGCTCATCCACTAGGGCTGAAAATTTTGTAAAGAGCTCATCCACTAGGGCTGAAAATTTTGATGAGTTAAGGAGGAAATAGTTGCCAAACAACATTCATGTTGGGGAGGAAATTTCTAATCGTCATCACAATAGTAAATCAAAAATCTTGTCACAATCCAAATTAAGAAAATGTCTGCAATGTTCCTTCAGGTGGGCATGAACAAAGCATATGACAGTTTGGACAGGGACTTCTGAATAATTGACCTTCGAAAGAAGGGGATCCTTTGTCATATCATTCTGTTAATAATAGGAGGTATGTTGAGAGCAATTAATGAAACCATCCTGGTAACTGGTTTCCCAACAAGATTATTCTCAGCTTCGAGAGGAGTGAGGCAAGGATGTCCTCTTTGGCCATTCTTAGATATCATCTTAGAAAAAGGTTTACCCAGTACGCCAAATTGGTTACAAGAAGTAGGTAATATAGAAAGGGTTGAGATCACCACTACAGGAATGGTTTCGTAAAATTGTTTTTTGATGACACTATCCTTATATTAAGGACAGACAAACTGAAAGCTGAGGCTTGGAAAAAGGCCTTGTAACATTTTTGTCAGTGTTTGGGGTTAGAGTAAACTTGGCTAAGTTCAAATTTTGATTTCCTTCACATGCCAGCAATGAGCACAGGCATTAGCAGATATTTTGGAGGTGCCTATTATTTTGTAGGATACCTCTTTCAAGTACCTTAGCATCCTTTTGACCATTAGGCCAACCAAATATGAGGATTAGTTTCTTTTTTCTGGGAAAAAATGAAGCAAGTCTTGGGGGCCTGTCCTATTAGGCATTTAAATCTAGCTAGAAGATTGGTGATATTAGAATCTTTGCTAAACCAAATGAGGGGTTATGTATACTTGCTCCTCCACCAAGGTGATTTAGAAAAGGTCTGTAGATTTTTTTTTGAAATTATTCATGGAGTTTCCATGGTAACAGGGGCATGGTTTCAAGCCTCTGGTCCGGACAACAGTGTGTGCACATGTCAATCAAGGTGGCTTGGGCTTTAGGATATAATGCTAATTTAAAAAGTCAAAAGGGCTAAAAAGGTGCAGGACCTCTTTGATGCTAGAGACCAACTGTAGAAAAGAATATTCTTTGTTAAATAACTGCGCACCGAGTCTTGGGTTCATAGCTCGGGTGGTTGGGTAGCATGTTTGTTATCCTCCCCACCCGGGTTCAATGTCCACAAAGTGGACATGTTGGCCTGTTGTGATGAGGCTAGAAGGGTAAACGCCCCCTGGGATAGAGGTTCCACCCCAGTGGACTTCGGGACATCTCAGCCCTTGCTAAGTCATAAGTTTCCTGCTAGGCGCTGGCTCGCAGGCTGTTGGCACTAGCCTCGGGATTATAGTGGCAGCCAGCCGGATTTGAACCTAGGCCTTGCCTAGGTAATCCCAGTGAGTTATCGATTCCTCTAGATCTTAACCAAAAAAAAAACTGCACACTGATTCCCTTACCAAGCCATTGTTTCTGAACAATCCTGAGAGAGGATGAACAGCCTTACGGAAGCTAATGGATGTCACCTGATCAATGGTATCTTCAAACCTGTTATGTATTCCAGGGCAAGAAGGTGAAGGGATTAACGTGTGTGAAGCGCGTTGGAGGGGCCTGAGATCAAAAGCTTGAGTAGTGGATTGAGCATTTATAGACAATCCTCAAAGAGGATGGGATTCAGGAAATTCGACTTTTGTAAAATGTTGATGAGAGATTTTTTTTGAGAAGATGCTAACCAATTATAACTGTCAAGCAAATATGCCCTTCCCATTGTGGGGGTATTGCATTGGAATGTAGCCATCTTTCAACACTCTCGAAATATACTTTCGACTGAGAAGCTGCAAATTGGGGGGTGTTATCCATTCTGCCAAATTTCCCAGTACTTGCACCTAACCCCAACCTCATTAAACACCCTGCTTACAGGGGGCTAGACATCCTGTGAGGGATAAATATGTCTCTGGGGGATTTGAACCTGGGGTATGAAACACCCCGCTTTACCATCTAATGAAGATCAAGACCAAGACCCGCTAATGTTGATAAGACAGTTGGATAATATTACAACCAAATGTTTGCATGGTCTTGGCACTTGGTCACCAGAATTGTACGAGTTAGAGTGCATCATCGCAGCTTACCATCTTAGATTGTTATGCTTGCTTATAGTGGAGGTACAACCATGCTTGTCAAAGAAGAATTCCAAACCTCCGTAGTGCACCCATATGCATGAAGCAAGATGCAGGAAAATACTGCCAACCTTTACAGAGTGGTAGTGTGTCCTACGAGGAAATTCTTAGTATTAGCCTAGACAGCTGTGTTGTGTCCCAATTCTTGCTGGCAGATGTCTCTATTTGTTTTATTTCCAGCTTCTAAATATCTGCTTCAGCTGGATGGTTTTTTGGAAGTTTTGTAATTTTTCTAAATTGCCAAACTGTTGTGCTTTCCACTGTCTGTTCCTTTGAAAAGAAATTCAATATTAAATTTGCAGCAGATCCAAGAAAAAGTAAATCTTCCTTGTATATATGCCAATCCATATCAAACTCATAGTAAACAAAACCCATTTCTCAGTTGACAGGACCACATAGAAGAAACGTGAGAGAGCGAGAGGGAATATTGAAGGCTGAATGAAAGCAAAAGGTCCATTTTAAAAATGCTTCAAGATTCTCGACGGTGCATGCGTTGACAGCTCTCAAATCTCTAATTTCACAACCCAGAGAATCTGATCTACTCCATGTACTCTTTGTCTGAAGCATATATTCTCTTTGTATACACCCACACGAAAAGAGAGGCTAGAAGGGCATTGCTATTCAAAAGAAAAGGGTATATTCATCATTCACCATATACTTTATCATCAGCATAAAGTTTGCTTTCAACATCTTCCATAAAAGGAGAGATACAAAGTAACTAATCAAGGTTCTCCCCAAAGTACATATGGTTCTCCTCAATTTATCTTTCAGTCTTTTAGTTTTGGCACACAAAGCACAAAATACAAGAAAGAAATAAGTATACACAAACTTTCAATTATATATATCCACAAATGCTCAAAATACAAGAAAAAAAAGCTATAATTAGGTGTACAACCCAGAGAATCTGATGTGATCTGTACTTTGTCTGAAGTATATATTCTCTTGTCTACACTCCCATGAAAAGAGAGGTTAGAATGACATCGCTATTCAAAAGAAAAAGGTATATTCATCATTCACCATATACTTTATCGTCAGTAAAAAAATGTTTTGAACACTTCCCATAAAAGGATAGATACTAAATAACTAATCAAAGTTATCACCATAGTATATACGGTTTTCCTCAATTTCTTCTTCAATCTTTTAGTTTTGGCCCACAATAAAGCACAAAATACAAGAAAGAAATAAGTATACACAAGCCTTCAACGATATTTATACCATAAATGCACAAAAATGCAAGAAAGAAATAAGTTTAATTAAGTGAATCCTTTGAATTATATATATACACAAATGTGGAGTTGAGAGAACTGCAGAGTTCACACCACCAAATGCATGCTTGGAAGATATTTGACAGTTACATTACTAACTAAAGTATTAGGCCTAATTTGTATTTGGGTAGTCCTGCATTCACAAGGAATTCACAAGGGAAGCTTCTGAGCCTGTGCGTAGAGGTATGAAGAGATTTTACATTTTTCAACAGGGTACTTGATTCCATTTTTTATGAGTTTTTTCATGGCTGCCTGGCCGAGATCCACCCCACATATGTCTGCTAGCCTCACCAAATAGAGTAAAACATCAGAGAGCTCTTCCCCCAAGTGCTCCTTTTCAGAAGTGTTCCAATTGGGTAGTCCTCTCTCAACTTCTCCTTTCCACTGGAAGATTTCTGAAAGCTCGCCTACTTCACCAACCTGCAAAAAAATCCCAAAAGCAAGAATCAGGGAAGAAAACCAGGATCTATATGATCAACGAGTTGTCTATTTGCTGATAGTCTCTCCTTTTTTTCCAACTAATTTTAATGTTAAAACAAAAATT
>ML800390.1:0-20685 GCA_009831015.1 Picea engelmannii
TGGAACAACCTTGACAAACAAAACCCTTGATGCTTGCAACATTGTCTAAAGGATGGACAAACTATGTTTGTTTTTCCAAATATGTAAAATGAGTATATTACAGTTTAATGAACACATTTCCCTATTATTATATATGGGTTTTATAATTTATCAAAAACAATTCCAAGACTTTACAAGGTTTTATAATTCAATGAAAAATTCGCCAAGTTTTTAAAAGATTTTATAATTCAGTGAAAGATTCGCCAAGATTTTACAAGATTATATAATTGACTAAAAGATGCTCCAAAAAATTATATATACATATTATATAATTGATAAAATAGCCTTCATTTTTTCCTATGTATCATGGGGATTCACCCATTTATTATATATATAAATTTAAGGGGGGTTCTTAAAATCACCCTTGATAAAAAGATAATAAAATAGTATGATTTCAATAAATTAAACAATTGTTAATTGACAAAGATGTAGTAAAAAATATATAGGTTAAACGATTGTCAATACCCTAAGATTCCCTCAAACAAGTCTCATCATATTATTCATTGTCATTTCTATGCCTTGTTCTCAAACAATAATTAGCATGTCATAGACTAAATAAGTATCATGCAAAATGTAGTATATTGGAGTAAATTACACTCTAAATTTCACTATAAATGCATGATGAATCCTACCACGACTACCATGCTCATATTTACTAGGTCCAAGGGTTAGTTTTTGGATCACTTTGTTTTTTTATCATATTCATTAAAAATGCTCTATTTTTTTTAATTAAGTTTTTATTAAACATAAAACATAATATAGTAGTAATGATTATAATTATAAATGGAATTTTTCATAAAATAAACACATGTTTTTCAATATCATATAACAATAATGAAATATGTACTTACAACTCATTTTGAGAGTTTTTCTTTCTTGCTATCATCATTTCCTATATCTTTTACTTTTATTTTATGACCTTATTCATCTCTTTCTTTGCACCTAGCGTCATCATTTTATAGTCCCTCTCCACTATAATCCATATGATTGTAAATATATTACAAAAATATGTTAATGAGACAAGTACATAAAATCCATGGAATAAAATATAAGAATAATTTGACATGAACATTGAAAATACACATGCATAAAATCAACATATATATTGAGAGATAATTTATTCATTCAAAGGTAATGACAGTCACCAAATTCCACTAAAATCAAATAGAATTAACCATAATTTGGTGTAAATATTCGAGTTGATGTGATCACATACTGCTTCAATCTTATAGTAACATTGGTCATGGTTTTGGTATCTTGTCTAGTCTGCCCACTCTTACCTATACTTTTTACTTATGTGAGTTATTACACTCTTAATATAGTGGCATATCCTTACATGGGAATTCATCCCACATCAAATTATAAATATTGTGTAGAAAATAATAATCCAAGTGAGCTACTATTGGATCAATGGTCACGATTATCCAAGATAACTACCATTGGATTATTGTGCCTATGATGGAGTTGATTAATATGATTATAATGGATTTATATTTGACCACTAATCTATGAGATTTTTTTTTTATCAATTAAGAGGTTCTTAACCCACAAATTATGGAAAGTAATGTAGAAAAAAAAGAGGTTCATCAAAATAGATACACATAATATTACAATATTTTGTGGCACATACATAGAATGATGCTACAAAGTTTGGACATCTTAATTCAAGGAGGGGAGTGGGTGATCATGACACATATCCTTCTATAGGAAAACTTAGGTCATTGAAGAGAAAATGACCCAACATAAGTAAATTCTCAGTAGCTTGGACAAGATCAAATGCAAATCGAAAAACCTTGATCATAACTATGAGGAATTAATAAATTCCACATATGGGTAAGAGGTAGGAAAGGAGAGACAATAAGATATGGCTGATGAGCTATATTATCTTTTTTTTCTTCACTAATATCAACCCCAAAGAATGGGACAAACATGTTTTGAGTAGCTCCAATATCTGTTTTTTTTTATCAATGTAGTTAATTTTCCTCTAGAAGCCAGACATAGTAAGGATGTATTATATAATAATAATAATAATCTATTTTTAAGGTCACGGCCAAGCTAGCACACCAAATTGGTGTATGAGACCCCCTTGTTTGTGGGACAAGGGACCCCCCTCCGCCCAGTGATTTGACTGGTAAAGTCTACGAAGGTATACATACCCTACCTCCCTCTGGATTTGAACCTATGACCACTTAAGAGGAAACACATGTTCTTAACCATTAGGCCCACTCTATATATAACTCCATTATATGTAGCTTGGGTGGTTGGGAGGAATGATTATTTTCCTCCCCACCCAGGTTCAAATCCCTGGAGTGACATGTGCCCTTAATGGGTCTATAATATGTTCTTGTTGTTGAGCACCCACTATTCTGAAAAAAATCAACTTCCCATGTTCCTTCGCAGATTTTCGGAGGTTTTCTCATGGACGTACTGAGCATCGATCTTTAGTCCTGTGAACCACATATAATAAGAAAATAATGTTATATATATTATTATTATTATTTTTAATTTTATTTTATTTTTTCAATAGAAAAAAAATTCATAATTTAATTCTAAAACAAAGAAATTGCATTACTTAAATGTGTTGATCATTGCATGACTTCAATTAAAAAACAGAATTGCTAGTCATGAATAAATCTATAGAAATATATCCAACATCACCTAAAATCACCAAAATTAGTTATGATTCCCTAACTACCTCCACTATATACAAGGTTTTTCTTATTCATGATCACCTATCGAAGTATAAATCTTCATCTCCAAAATGAATATAGGAAAAAACTTAGTCCTTCCAAACTTAACAATAATAGAAATATAGGCATGAAGATTCTAATATAGTAAAACAATTTAATAATATGGATTGTGAACATAATTAGAAACTAGCGCATTCTGTTCTTTACAGATTTGTTAGCAACCTAGATCTAGTAAAAGAAGCTCTTTTGATAAACCATCTACTTTCGAATTCCTTTTCTTGTAAATGTGTTGAAAGGAAATAGAATTTAAAATGGTTATAATGTTACTCATGTCCTAAAAAATAAGGTGAAGAAAGAAATTTTCACATGAGAAGGAACCCTCCATCCAATTTATAACCACTTGTGTGTCCTTGAAGAATTGTATCCTTTATGCTCCTTTTTCAAAGGCACTTACATTGCTAGGTACCTCATTACCCTTTATTCAGACTATTTCTCCATGCCCTCTATACTTAGTCAAGTTATTGCTTGCAGAGTATTTTTGCGGGATCCATTTTTGAACATCTCGCAGCCCACATTTCAACAACATCCAAAAATAACTTGTATCAATAATTATTCATTATGTATAAAAGTGAATGCGGGAAACCTCTAGACACTTCATTTATGAACATCCTGCAACCCACTTTTCTGCATTCTCCCTTTCGGTCTTCACATCACTCATTATGCACTTTTCATACTTAGTCTATTTCCATGAATCCTAACATGTAAGCATTGTTTTCGAGAACATTTGAAACTCCATCGCTACTTCATTCATCACACATTTGGATTAATATCATGATTTATTTTACACAATTTTCATAAACGATTCACTATAAATTCAAATCCAAGTAGTAATTAACATTAATAAACTAAATGTCTCTGACATATGATATTATTGAAAATCTATAGTGAATTTAGTAATATTTCTATCCTCGATATAATATATATTATGTTAATAGGACCACCAACTATTCACAAAATTAATCTAAGAAAGCATGTTGAGTAATATAAAAGAGCCATATTGTGGAGATAGAATCAACACCCTTGGATGCGAAGACCGTAAGTTTCATTGGTTTGAGGCTTATAAGTGGTATTCAAGACTTTCACCCACAGATAGAAACTCAAACAAAGTTTGGATTTATGGAATAACATAGGCTAGGTGTATTCCCAAGGTTTTCAACATTAAGGAATTAGTTTTATGTTGTGCCAACAATTTTGGCATTGAGAAAAGGATAATTCAGTTGGAAGAAAAGACACCGGTCTTTCTCACACCAATTTTTTTTAGAAAAATGTTGTGAGTTTGAACTCCTAACCAGATACTCAAAGGTTTTGTAGTGGATACCTTTTTTAAATCCCATGATGGAGGAGTAAAATTTTTAAAGACCTTTCTTACACAACCACTCAATAATTATCAACCACTCAATAATTATGGAGTTTCTTCTTAGATTGAGGTATGCTCACTCAAATATCCATACAAATAATTTGCATGGTTATTTGGAAGGATTGTTGGGAAGGATTCCATGGTTGTTGTTCCAAAATATGTTCTTTATGTTCTACATTAATCTATTTATTATAATGCCATTTTGATTGGGAGTGTGTATTTCAAATGAAGTATCTTTTGAATTGGGAAGTTTATGAAGAACAAAGAAGTTTTATATGAATTCTTATTTGATTTATGCCATAGTATACTTCCATGTATTTGAATACTTATCCTAATCGAGAAGTGTAAATTTTAATAAAGATCCATTATAGTTCTGGTATCCAACACTTTGGAGACATAAGGCCCCTTAAAATTATTGCCAAGTGCATAGTGATTTTCTATCCACATTCAATAATACGATTCATGGTTCTTCTACAAAAATATTCTTAAGAGAAGCTACACATTTTCTTGTTGGAAATGGAGTCTTCGATTTCAAGATGAACTTAGCTATATCATACTATATGGGTTTCAAGGAAAACCCTTTCTACTCCCTTACTATGTTTGTGATAAATTGTTTATAGTTGAGATATGTAGACAATATAGGTTTTGGGCTCACTTTTTCAATGAAAAAACGAAAAAGAAGTTCATCCTATTACCCATAAAAGTTGGAGATATTATTGTTAAAAGTATATCTCACTTGGATGATTTTTGTGTTTATTTTAATTCCCTTAAAATGAGATAAATCCATGAATCTGAAGGCTTTGACCATGATGGTTTGTTCTTGGCTCATATGTTTTCCATTGGTAACAGATCATATTTTATTAAGTCATTACAATTTGTTGAGGGGTCAAAATTACCTATAACTCAACAAAAGGAATCATGCCTAGAGATGAGGCCCAATTAGACTCTTCCCTATTTGGGGTAACACGATTCTCTTGATGGATGGTCCGGAAAATTTTGATGGGCTTTACCATGCTATTGAATGGGTCTTTTTAGATCATTTTCTATTTCTTTATAAGTTCGTTTATTAAAAGTTCGATGGATGAATTATTGAGAAGGATAGGCCTAAGCTAACATCTTACCAACAACATGTAGATGCCACCACTTTTAAACCAATATCAAAAAATTAATATTTCCTTATTGATAAATTGAAAAACCATCATCTAAGAAAAGGAAGGTATTCATAGAAACAACACATAACCAGAAATAATTCAGGTTACTGTATAACACAATTTTATAACACCATCACATTCATGCCAAAATACATTTAGTGACTGCAACATTTCAAGATAACTCAAAAATACAATTAATATCTTACTAAACTGCCTTTAGTAGTCAATCAACAAAGAAGAACAATCCACAAATTGAGTTACTCCACAAACTTTGGTAAAAATCATCTTCGGCTTTACATGAACTTCAAAATAGTTCTTTGTCTAATCCTCCAATATTACAAAAAAACCATCGACCTTTCAAAATGAGGTCAACCTCTTTATTTATATCAAAAACTTCATGCAAAAAATTATCACTAACGCTCGTTAGAAAAGAGATAACAAAAATAAAGTGGATCATATCCACATGGAAACTATTAGTGATATTTCGTTAACTCATAGGGTTAGATCCATCATATTCAAACCATTTGGAGAACATATCTTCACAAGTGTGTAAATATGGGAATCGGTGTTGGCCCATCGACATGGTTAGCCTATCCTTCATCTCCATCACCTAGTATTTAAATCTATCAATCTCAGAGCCTAGATGTTGTAGGACCTATGTTGTCCCTATCGACCCATTGGCAAGTCTTTTAACCTATCCCTTATCGATATTTCAAATATCCCGAACCTTATCTTCAAACTTGTCATCTAGCTTTCCGAATCATTGGACTATGATGCACAAGTCGACAAAGTCATGGGGGGAGACAAATTCTAGGATCTAAGGATCTATAATTTTCTGATTGATGTGGTCCCAATTTATGAGACACTTCTCCCATATTTTTTGCATTTTTAGCCATGGTTCTTTTACCATTTGTACCCAATACTTTGTGACTACTCTACATTTGGATAAAATCTTCTCTGCAGGCATCCTAATTCCATGTTCTTCTTCACATCCACCTTTCTGGATCTCTCTGATATATTCAATTTGTTTCGATACATGATGATATTTCTTGTACCATCTCATAATTTCCTTATACACCACAAGGACCAACAACGTATCTTCTTGAAATCCAATGATATTGGTCAGAAAGACCTCCCTATCTGACTTGAACTGAATATAAATTTCTGTGAATTCAATATTCATGAACCTTACTTCTTGGGTTGCATCCTGATAGTATTCCACCTAATGCCTAAGGTGTGCCAATTTTTCTCTCATAGATTCACATTCTTGTTCATATTCCTTTTCTCTTTCTATGGTGGCACTAGATATAGCTATTCCTTATCCTAAAAATTCACTTAGCCTAGGCTATCTTGCATCCAACATGGTTTCTTCTCTAGTGATCATCATGATGCTTTCCAAGGCGAGTCTTCTCTTTTTCCCCGCCCTCCTGACAACCACTTGTCTCTTTCGGTCATAAGAAATGGCCTGGACATCGACCACTTCATTTACAAGCTCTGGGATCGTTTGGTCCTCCCATGTGAGGAAATTTCCTAAGTTACCTGCTGTGTGAAAGTGTTCAATCGTTGTTTCCTTCCTCTTTTTGGATCCATGCTTCTCATGACTAGTCCTTTTATCTGGTTCTTGAAGCGTTCGAGACTTCTCAGAAACTTATGTTAACCCCATAGTTTTACTAATATGTGGATCTCCGATTTTCTTTTTACTTGGGGCATTTACCATGATCCCTGCCACTATGTCTTCATCTAAGGCTGCTAATATTGAGAGTCTAGAGTGTGTTGGAGGTCATGTTGATGTTTCCTTGGGTTCCCTATTACCTTTTGGTTCTTCATATTTTTATCCTTTGCTGGAGTTACCTCCTAACGATTCTTTAATACCCAAACTTCCTTTCTCTTTCAATGGCTAAGGTGTTCATTCTGGAGTGGTATGATCACCTTAAGCTACAGTTGGGTCCACTCCTATATTCAAAGACTTTAGCTCCTGAGATACTTATGTGCTTAGTACCTCTGTTACTTCTTCTTTTGTAACAAGAACTACAGTATGTGTTTCCAACACATCGTTGTCATATATCATGATTAGATCAACGATGACAGGAGCTACTATCCATATGGTGTTAGGACTTTCTAATGGTAAAGTGGTTGGCCCCGCTCCTAGTTCTTATACAAGAGTTTGATATGAGGTTTTTTGCTCATTATATACTTCTACTAAGGTATTTCCAGGGGTTGCTATCTCCCTAAATCCTCTGAATGCGACTAGATTTATTACCACAATTGTTCCTTCCAGCACCATGATAGTGTCCCCATGAATTTTCATTATCCTTTCATCTTCATCCAAGAGTATTTGTATCTAAGACATGTCCACTATTTTCTATACACCTTCCTGTCGAGCTTGTTCCATTGCTACTAGGCTAAACGTCTGTTCTAGAAAGTCAAATTGTTCATTCCCAGGAAAGGCCATGAACCTAACCAAGTCCGAGTTTTCTTTCCTCTACAAAACTTTATCCCACCTCAAATAATTCTCTGTGAATATTTCATCCTCGAATTCATCATGTGGGTAAGGCCAATGAGACACTACCTGATTAGCATGTTCGACCACCATTTTTCTAGGGTCGTGCCTCCTATACCTATCGGTGACAAACCTGTACTCTATTTGACTTTGAGATTCTTGTCTGGCCTATATGGTATCCTTCATGAAATGGTAACCTACATAGAACCCATAGGGAACAAATATCCTTTTCTTGTCCTTTACCAGAGATGCATTCAACCCTTATAGTATAGTTTGGTATTAGATTTCCCCTAACACCCATTTATTGGGAACATGAGCTAACAGTAGGTGTGGTGCTCCAAGGGCTCCAAAAATATTGATATATGTTTTTCTTTCTTCCAAGTACCAATGGCCAATTTTGGATATTACCTTCCTCATTTATTTTTATAGTCTTGGGAAATCCTACTTAAAAATTAGAGAATACACTCGAGCTATGAAACTGTCAAAAACTAAATCCATTGATATTTTGTACTTGTTCTCCCATAATATGTCAAATTAGACATGTACATGCAATTCAGAGACATGCCAGCTTAGGCTTAGACCAGGGAAAACATTTCTAGAACATATTGCATCCAGGAGATAAGACAACATGTAGAATGAAGGGGTTTCCTCGAGTTTTGGATTCTTCACCTCTTCTATCTGGGTGCTCAACTATTTTGAGATAATAGCTCCCCAATTAAAATTTCTTCCAGATGTAGCAACCATATGAGCCAAAGCAATCTAGGATTCTTAGAACCTGGATAAGTCCTTTTCTCCATATAAACAATATATCAAGGCCATCGGGAAGATGTAAGTTTCTCGGATGTTCACTGTGTTGTACCACCCTGAGGCTCGATTCACGAAATTCTTATCCTCCCTCCACAAGGATGCTAAAAATTGACCAGTGTTATTTTTCTCATAGAATGCCAAAAAAAATTCTTTTTTCAACTTGAGTTAAATGTCCTTGAGCTTGTAATATGCACTCACTTATGTCGGCAAGAACACACCTATACATTCCCCATCCTTGTTATTCAACAAGTATTTATTTGCATCAACATGATGGATGATCCACTCTAAGATATGAAAACATGGAAGGATGGTTGTATTGGCCACTACTAGGTACAATCAAGACCACTTGATGTTCTGGAAGACACGGTCATCTAATCCCCTTACCTTTTCGTCACTGTGAGGTGTGAATTATGGGAAATCCTCATAATGGAGTTTGTTATACATGTCTGAACATGAAGGAATAATGACCTTGGAAGTCATGCCATTGTTTGTGTCTTTGAAGAATGGGGGCAGAATCACAGGCTTCTTTTATGACATTTTGATCACTGACTCCGCCTTGGGGGAAAACTCCATGTTTGTTTTTCCTCAGAGCCAGATGCCTCTCCAACTTGGTCACTTCCTCCTTTTGGGGTCTTGGGTGACCTGTGTGTTGTCATTTGGGAGAAATTTTTCCTACAAATAAAGTAATTCATCTTAGTACCTCCCTTAACACAAATTTCAAAGAAAACTATGATAAATACCTGCGTGCTGAAATTATTCCAAGTCAAATACTCACTAGTTATGGGTTTGTGATAAACACATCACAACTTAGTTACTTAGCGATATTGGATCAATCATGAGTTCATGAGATAAATTCAAATAGTTCTATGAAAACCATGAGATCATTAAAATGTATTCGAATAAATAACAGTTGGTTCTCACATCCGCAATCATCAAGTTTTCGGTACAATGGATCCATGAGAGATTTTCATTAATTCCATCCATCACCTATGGAAACTCCTGTAGTAAAAGAAACGATCATACCGGTGACATGAAGGGACGTTGGAGTGTTTTATTGAGAATTTTAAATGGTCATATATTAGCGCATGGTAGTCTAAAATCGGGAGTCGACCATTTGGGCTGCTTGAAGTTTTGAAGCAAACAAATGTCTAAATAGTCGATTCGATGGAAATGACAGGGATACATTCTTTTTTTATGCATTTTATTTGACTGGGGTGTTCACATGGCAGCTTTTAGTAATCCCAAAACATAGGGATGCATGTAGGTTGTTGGTGCATAAATATGTTCAATATATATCTCACACTCATTTAAATGTCAATCCGGGATTTGTAATCGAAAGAGTCGTTACACCATATGTGCCAAGAACAAGTAACCTATCTAAGTCTGTTGCATATAGGAAATAATTAATAACATAAAAATTCCATTTCTAAGATCTCTAAACACTTCAAAGTATATTCTGAACCTAAAAGAGAAAACTGATAATGAAACCTAGGCACACAGTCAATCAAAGAAATGTTGTCTCAGAGAAACAAGTCTATTCATGTTAGGTACTTGTATTGAAAAGATGAACTTTAAGAAGCTTTTTTCCTGTAGCAATTAAAGCAATCAATTCCAACAATTCTGGAAACAAAAGCCAACTTCAATCTCATGTAACTCAATCAAACCAGCACGAGGGAAATTCAGTATATCTGAAAGACTTTATTACAACACATGAAGATGAAAGATAAAGTCTCCTGTTCCCTTGTGAGACTACAATCATAAACTTAAAATATCAGTCTCACACATTAAATTACGAGATAGCTATCTTCAACATCTGAGAATAAAATTTCTATTCGATATAACACTTGCTGTTACACACCAATCCAAAATAATGAACTCAATGCTCAATCCTGAGAATGAATTAAAGATTAATCACACACACACGCGTTGTTGTAAACTATCCACAAAAACACATAGAACATATAAAATGAGGTTTACCTTAGTTGGGGCGGTGGGCCCTTGCCAAACCAACAAGGAACCTCTTAAGGAGTTAACAGACTAAAACTTTCACTCACATCCAAGAATTGACATGAAAGATCTTTTGTATTAATTCATCTAGTAAATTGGATCAACAGTCTTTTACTTCATGCATCACGACGACAAGTACTGTCTGATTCTTAACGTATATTTCTTACATTACTCTCTACACAAGATCCATTATATAAGGTAAGACAATACTACCAATATTTATGGATAAAAATTAAACAGTTCAGGAAATTTCAGAATTAAGATTTACATCGAATTTTGAGGAGTTGACTCCATCCTCATGACACGAAGTGCATGATCGATGGAGTCTCTTGCAACTGGAAAACTAATTCAGATGCTTCTATCCAACTGTCTTCTCGAAATATTCACCATTATCTCAGTCCAACTGACACATTATGGAAACAGAGGTTTTGGTACCGGATTGCACACAGTCACGAGTCTAGTACCAAAATAGAACAGAGCAAGAAGTACCGGAATAGCACATGCCTTGGTACCAAAATGGAGTTGGTACCAGATCAAAACTGTCTTGGGTACCAGAATGGATTCGGTACTAGATTACATGGTGTCTGGTAGTGCCGAATAGACTACTTCATAAATCAAATTATTAGAACTATACAAAATAAAACACTTTCAATCGAATTAATTAAAGAAAGTTAAACAAACATGCTTTCAATCACCAATTACCTCTTGTAGACATGACATAGCTATTAGACATGTGTTTTAGGAGGAAATAGTCCAGTGTAGGTTTATAACAGAGGCAAAAAGGCTTAGATATAGGGTATTATCTTATGTCAAAATGGAGAATCAACATTTCCCCCATGCTGAAGATGCTGCATGTCCTCATGCAATGTTACCAAAAAATGATACCCAAAAACTTTCTGCACAATTGGACCCTCCACTGTCATTCCTCAGATTGCAAAATGTTAACATCGAAAGCTTCACTCTTCAATTCCTTCTTGATCACCCGAGTGTAATGGACCAATCCCAAGATGTTGTTAAGTTTGGAAGAGACCTCCGCATGCTGCTCCTTCAATTCTTCATTCTCTGCCTTGATATGTCTCTCCAATATTTTGTATTCTTCAATTTCTTGTTTCAATCTTTCAATTTCCATTAATAATTTTTTTTCATTCAGGGACTGGTCTGGACTTGGTGTGAGTACTTCCTTGGCCACCATCTCTCGAGCCTCTTTTTCTTTCCTCAAACTCCTCAGAGCCTTTATTATCATATTTCGTCTGCTCAAAGATTAGCCTGGACTCAGTGTGAATGCTTCCTGAGTTACCACCTCTTGAGCTTCTTCTCCTTTCCTCAAATCCATCAAAGTCTCTGTTACCAACCCTTCTGTCTCACTTATTATTATCAGTCCTTCTGTTTCACTTGTGGTAGATCCCCAGCCATTCTCTTTGTCTGGAGAACTTGGAATATCCATAGGTTCTTTTTAAGGAGAAGGTATGTTTGGAATTGTCTCCTGTTTAGCCATACTTCTGGTGGTCCTGCGTATGGGTGGCGAGGATTTCTTAGATTTGCTGACAGGGGTAGGATTTTCTTCAAACAATTTCCTTTTCTTTGATTTACTAATAGGGACAGGCTTGGACACCTGTACTTCCTGTGTTGACTGGACCTTTATCTTGCGGGCTTGAACTATAATTTCTGGGGTTTGCTTTTGCTGGAAAACTCGTATTCCTAACCTAGAAGATTTAGGCATGGGTTCTGGAACTTGTACCTCCTTTCCTTCTAGTTTCTTTCTATTTTTACTTGTCACCTTAGCAGTCTCCTTCGATCCACCAACCGAGCTTTGGGAAGGCTGAGCAACTTCATAAATACTCTTCAATTGCTTAGGGGATTTTGGAGGGGGTTTTACAGTTGGTTCTAGTAAAATCTCCTATTGATCCATCTCCCCCTTCTTTTGTTTCTTATTCTATGACCATTGGTCTTTATGGCACAGGACTGAGCTAGATGCTTCTGTTGGTGAATACTTTTTCTTGCTTTGTAACTGGAAGTCAAGGCTCTTCTCTATTTGACTGGCTGGTTCTGATGGCATTTCCACAATAGTTTCAGGAATGCTATCTGATTGACCACATGGTTCTGAACCCTCTTTTCGTCTTTTACCCCTTTGAACCGAAGTAGGACTTACTCTCTGGAATTGAGTGGCTGTCTTATTTCTTAGTATAACAGGCTCTCCCATGACAAAATTTTCTGTTATTGATTTCTCAAGGGGCTGAGATGAGTTGGGCGCAACCGTGTCTTCTTTACCCGCTGATGCCATTTTTATGTCTTTCTTTGCTTTTCTACTTGAGCCTTCACTGTGTGTCCCCGCCTCCTGTGTCTCGTCCGACTTGGATTTCTCTTGAGCGAAGCTCTATTGGAGTAACTGCTTCCAATTACCCCCTTGTGTTTTTAGATCATGAATAACCAGAAGTTTGATTAAACCGTGATGATGTAGACTAGTCTTAGGTTTCTTAGAAACTGACCTTACCCCTCTTGCCATTTTCTTTAAACTCATCCATAAAAAATAGGGAAAATTTATCTGTGGTCGTCCTTCAAAATGTGACAAAAGCTTTAAATGATAAATGAAGGTCACGACATACCTTCCCTCACAGGTGAGAAATTTCTGCAAACTTATAAGCATTGTCCAATATTTTTCTTTGATATAGCTCTGAGGGATGCCCTTGGTCCAATCGGGGTCGTGATGTTCTGGTTTGAGGAATTGTTGACAAATCTTTTTGTCCATGATTACTCTTTTGAAGTATCTTTCTCCAACCATCGGGAGACCCATAGCCTCTGCTATAGTGGCCTCTGTAATTTTTAACTTCACCTCCCCAAACTGCACATTCTCTCCATCATATGTTTGCACGAAGTTGAGAGAAATGCCCTCATGATGACCCTTAAATTTCTCCAAGAATGGCACCCACCCTGCCTGTTCATATTTTTTCTTGCAAGCCTGATATTCTATTGTTTCTTTGTATATTTGAAATATTGGCTCATGCCTGTCGAACCCCATGCTATTTTAAGCAATTATCTTAGGTGGATAAGGAATGGACAAAGGGTTGAGTACCAGATGATAGAGTATCGGTTGGGAGGGACCTACGAGGGATACAAAGGCATAGGGTGTTTGTAGATAGTGTGATAACAAGGGTAAACAATGCTCATTTGGATGACAGAGCCATCCAGAGGAGCATTTATGAATGGAAGTGTAGATTACAATGGTCACATCGATACTCATGATGATATGGTGAGGTAAGTCGGATTTACTAACGATTTCCAGATTCGTGGGAAGCTTGGGGGCGGGCGATATTCACGAAAGGAGGTGGTTGTTATGGTCGGGACTCATGTATATGAAATCGACTGGGATCATTACTTGATATGCTAAGATTCATGGTTCACATCATCTCATATGGTACGACAACTAATCATGGGGTTTATGTATCAGATAGACAGAGGGAATTTGATCCGATAAAAGACATCATGATTTTGCATTCTTGATGTTTCGTAAGACACTTCCTTCTTACAGAGGTGAGGTCTAAGATTTCTACAGAGATTCGTGACAAAACGGGGTACGTCATGGTCCAAGAGAAATCAGATTTTCTAAACGCATATTTAGTCTAATTCCTTTAAATAATACGAAAAAAAGAGTGTTGAATATGTATGTCCTTGTGCTAATAATTTGACAGCGACTTGGAAACATGATGAAGAGTTACCCATCATGTTCTTACCAGTACTGGATCATCTAAGTACTAGATCACTTGTGTGTAGAATTTGTTGTTGATACGGGATCACCTGAGTGCCGGATCACCTGTGTGTAGAATTTGCAGTTGGTACAGGATCGCCTGGGTACCGGATTACCTGTGTGTAAAATTTGTAGTTGGTACAGGATCGCTTGAGTACCAGATCACCTGTGTGTAAAAACTTGTAGTTGGTACAAGATCACCTGAGTATCGGATCACCTGTGTGTAAAATTTGCAGTTGGTACAGGATCACCTATGTGTAAAATTTGTAGTTGTTACCTGAGTACTGGATCACTTGTGTGTAAAATTTGTAGTTGGTACCGGAATAGCGTAGGGCCCCTTCTTTTATACTGGATAGGATCTGGCACTGGATAGACACAATGAGATGATTTGGTGGCCTTTCATTGATGCGAGATAAGCACCCAAAAGTGAACTTTCTTGAGCTTAAAAATCTTGACACTGATTTTGGTGACAGTAATTTATAAAAATAACTGGTGTTCTATGGTCAAAATCTGTCTGAAAAACCATGCATTCGCCAAATTTTATAGAGGAATAATGCAGGAAAGATTTGTAATAGGAGGGTACTCTGTAATGATCAGTAACTGAGATGACATAACTCCTTTTCTTCTGGAACCAAGGTGACCACACTTTTGCTTGCATTTCCTCTTTTATTACAACACAATAATAATCCTAACTACTACTTTTTTTGTGGATATTTATTGAGCCCAGACTAGTTAACGCTCGCCGATATTTTCAATTTTATAGACTCTGAAAAACTTAAAGGAAACTCTCTATACTATCCTGTGGAGTTTTGTCGAGCCCGGTCCAGTTCCTTCTCATCGGTGTTTTCAATTTTAAAGAGTCTGAAAAACTTAAAGAAGACTCTCTATACTGTCTTGTGGATTTTTGTCGAGCCTGGGCTAGTTCTTTCTCTCCGGTGTTTTCAATTTTAAAGAGTCTGAAAAAATTAAAGGAGACTCTTTCTGGTAGTTGTTCTCCTTATTTGTTTATCTACATGGGAACACCACCAATTTTATTTTGTCTTTGTTAGTTAAAAATAAAGAAAAACTTCATCTCATGACACACCTATGTACAGAAAAAGAATTTATATAATTTGAACTTACTATGGTAGGTCAGCAGGAGGGAAAACCCTCTCGCTTACCAGTTGTATTTCGACAGTCTAAAGAACATTTTTGACAAAATCCTCCTTTGAAAAAGGTTTGTGATAAACCTTCAGTCGATGTCCATTTACAACAAGGGAAGTCGTCTTTTCATCAATAGTCTTTATCCTTACTGCACCATTTTCATATACTGTATCAACCTCACAGGGCCCCATCCATATGGTAGACAGTTTGCCTTTGAAATTTTTAAATCTGCTATCATATAGGAGGGCCCAATCACCTGGTTGGAAGGACTTCTATTTAATGTACTTGTCGTGCCATTTGGTCCTTTGTTCTTATATCAGGGTGGTTCTTTGTAGAGCATCGTGTCTTATCTCATCAAGCTCGTTTAGTTGTAATAGCGTTTGTTTTTGAGCTTCATCCAGGTCCATTCCTAATTGCATGGCAGTTCTAAAGGTCTTTACCTGAAACTCTATGGGCAATAGTACCTGCTTCCCATATACCAACTCATACGGTGTATGGCATGTTGTATTTCTCTAGGCTATCCTATATGCCCACAAGGCCTCAGGCAACCTATCAGCCTAGTCTTTGTCATGCAGCTGAATAGTCTTAGTAAGGATGGCCTCTATCACTTTGTTGGTCGATTCTACTTGGCCATTGGCTTGGGGGTGATAGGGTGAGGAGTTTCTGTGTCTGATCTTGTATTGTTCGGTAAGGGCCTTAACCAAATTTGAGGTGAATTATGTTCCTTGATCAGTGACTATCTCCCAAGGTACCCCGAAATGAGTGAAAATTTCCTCAAAGAGAAAATCTACAACAAATTGTTCATTGGCTGAATACAGGGCCTTGGATTCTACCCATTTTGTTACATAGTCTGTGCAAACTAATATGTACGTTTTCTTCCAGGACATGGGATTGATAGGTCCTACAAAATATAAGGCCCATTTTTCAAAGGGTTCGATTACTACTTGGACTTGGAGTGGCATTTCATCGACTGATGTAGGTCTTCCCATTCTTTGGCAATCATTGCAGCTGGCCACATATTTCTTTGCATCTTTAAAAATGGTCGGCCAATAATATCCAGATTGTAAGAGTTTGTAAGCTGTCCTTTTGTCAGTAAAGTGGCCACCACATGGGCCGTCATGGCAGGCTCTGAAGATATCCTGCATTTCATCTTCCCGGACACATCTTCTGATTACCAAATCAGGTCCCGTTCGGTATAAGGTATCTTCATGACACATATAATTGGCACTTAGCTTAATGATTCTCTGTTTTTCTCTGGATGTCATTCCTTGAGGCAGCTTGCCAGTTTCCAAATAGTTGGCTACATCTGCATACCAAGGGGTGAAATTAGAAATGGAAAATAAATTCTCATCCAAAAAATCATCATCTACTGGAGTACTGTCACCTGTATGGATAAGCGTAGACAAAAAATCAGCAACCAAGTTATCTCTTCCAGGCCTATCTATAATAGTGATATTAAATTCTTGTAGTAGCAAGAGCCATCTAGTTACTCTAGCATTTGTAACCGGTTTATTCATTAGAATTCTGATAGTTGAGTGATCTGTGTGCACAAAAACTTCGTATCATGTTATATAGTTTCTAAACTTGTTGATGGCATGTACTACTGATAAGAATTCTTTCTCCGTGACAGTATAGTTTTCTTCAGTAGGTGAGAGGTTCTTACTAACAAAGTATATAGCATAGTTAATCTGCCCTTCCCTTTGTCCTAATACAGCTCCCAAAGCGGTATCTGAGGCATCTGTACAGATATGGAAAGGAAGAGATTAGTTTGGTCCTCTCAAAGCAGGAGCACTTGAAAGTTTTGTTTTTAAGATTTCAAAGGAAATTTGGCATTGCTCATCCCAACAGAATTCAACATCTTTCATTAGTAGTTTGAAAAGGGGGGTATCTAGGTTTGTAAAATTTTGAATAAACCTCCTATAGTAGCCAGCATGCCCTAGGAAACTTCTGATTTCCTTTTGTGAACTAGGGATCTTAATTTGGGAAATAATGTTGATTTTGGCAGGGTCCACTCTTATTTCGGTATCGGAGATGTGGTGACCTAGAACGATTCCTTCAGTAAGCATCATTCTTGATTTTTCATGACTAAGTGAGAGGTTGGTCTCTTTGCATCTAACTAGTACCTTCTTCAAATTATCCAATGCCTATTGGAAATCATTGCCATATACCATGAAGTCATCCATGTAGACTTCCACACAATCATTGGTCAGATCGAAGAAAATAGACAAGACAAACCTCTAAAAGGTAGCAGGGGCATTACATAACCCAAAGGGGAGAACCCTATAAGCATAGGTTCCCCAAGGGCAGGTGAATGTGGTATTATCCTGGTCTTTTGGTGAAATTTGTATTTGGTTGTAGCCACAAAACCCATCCAGAAAAGAAAACTACCTCTTCCCAGATAAAGTATCCAAGACCTGATCTATGAAAGGTAAAGGGAAGTAGTCTCTATAGGTGGCCTTGTTTAGTTCTCGAAAGTCCACACAAATCCTCCATTTCCCATTTTTCTTAGGTACAATAACTAATGGGGAGACCCATTTGCTATATGATATAGGGTAAATGAAATTGGCTTGTAGGAGTATTTGGAGTTCTTCCTTTACTATATCTTTCAAGGCTAGGTTCATTCTTCTTTGGGGCTGTCGGATAGGTCTGATTTGATCGTTAGTGTAAATATGATGCATACATGTATCTGTGTGGATCCCTTTCATGTTAGAGTAATCCCATGCAAACACATCGGATTGCTCCTGAATCATTTGTACCAGCTTTTGTTGTTGATCTATTTCTAGGCTGTCATTGATATACAGGGAATTCCCAGGACTGATTTCTACATCTTGGACAGTATACTCCTTCCCTTCCTCTATTTGTGAAAGAGTGGCTATTGTAGAAGTGGAAGGGTGCCAAATTTCTTGAAATTCAGGGCTAAAGATGTGTGTGTAGTTGGGGAAAGATTGGGGATAGTCAATGCATTCCGAAGCAACCAAGAATAGACTTAGGATTTGTTCTTCAGAGTGTTCTTTTACTCCTTTTACTTGTTCAAGTGTCAACAAGGGCTGGGTACAGGCCTCCTCCCCATACGTATTCTCCAACCAGAGAGGGACTTCTGTGGCTGGTTGGGCGGGGGGAAAAAGGATAAGTTTCTAACTTTGAGTGCCATTGGAAATTATCATTTCTCCAGATCGACAACTGATGAATGCATCAGCAGTGGCCAACCAAGGTCGGCCTAGTACCACTGGGTGTCTTGGTTTGGGGTATTTGGGATGGATTACCAAGAAATCCACAGGGTATTCCCAAGATGCCAATGTCACTGTTATATCATCTAAACTTCATGCTGGGGTGATGACTGATTTATCTGCAAGCTCTAGCAAATTTTGTGTAGGTCTTAAGTGATCTAGTTGCAGTGTTTTCGTAGTGTTTACTGACATCACATTTATTACTGCCCCTCGATCAATCAATGTGTTAGGCAAGGCAACACCATTGATTTCTATGGTTACCACTGGGTTCCCTGGATCACTATACTTGGAAGGAATTTCTGTTAAAAACTCGGATAACTGTCCTACCACCCGTACGATAGGAGGCTCTTTCCTCTTTCTCCCTGGATTTTTAATGCAAAGGTCCCTTACAATTTTATCATAGATAGGTATGTATTTAATGCCCTGTAGTAGTGGGATCTTTACACATAGATTCCAGAGTTTAGTCTCTAGATTATGTTCTAGAGTTTCCTCGGTTTTCTTTATGAGCAACCTTTCTTGTTAATGGGGATTCACTTCATGGGGTGTTTCTGCTGCAAAGGAGTTGGGAGAAGGGATTTCTTGTGGTGCTGGAGTGTTTCTTTCTTCATTCATTGGATCAATCATCTGTTCTTCTCTTTGAACCGTTTGGGAACCTATTTGTTCCTCTTGGTTTGTGTGATTATGCACATGTTCCTCGTGAATGACCATAGTGGGATTTGTTTTGTTTACAATCCTTCCTGACCTTAATTCAATTCCATTAAATGGAGCTGGCATTATTACATATGTAGGAAAGGTTTGTACTTCAAGGTTTTGTATAGGTTGAGTCAGTCTGTTATTTGGGTTAGGGATAGGTTGTGTAGGAATAGGAGTAGGCCGAGGAGGGTTTTGGATGGGTGCAGCTTGCATTGGTTGCTGCATATTTGGATTCATGGGTAGTGCAAGTGGTTGTTGTGGTTGTGGAGGTGGAAGAAGAGAAGGGGGGTTAAAACCTAGGAGCAACTGTGAAATTTTCGAAGGATCTTGTGGATAGGTGGGAAAATTTGTTGGTTGAAAGGGGACATTTCCATATATAGGTCCTCTCCACCCCTGTTTCCAAGGTTGGGTTTGTGTTGACCACTGAGGATAAGACATGGGGGGTACCCATTGTTGTTGGGGGTATTGTGTAATTGGGTTGGCAAACATGCTAGGGTTTTGCTGTCTCCATGGTCTCCTAGGGGGGTAATATGTCTCAGGTTCTCCTCCTCCCTTGAACATGGTCTTGAGTCTGCGGAGAGAAGGGCATTCATTAGTAGGATGGTCCTCTCTGAAAATACCATAGAGTTCAATAACATTGAGGGGGCATTCCTTTTCAGGGTGTTTCCTCCTACACTGATGACAGAAGATTGCTAACGCAACATTTTCTTCCTCTTGTTTTCTTTTAATTTGCATGGTATCTAGGAGCTGATGGTGTGTAGGATATCTGTTTTAAAGTTTCCAATAGATTTCCTAGCTCAATCCTTGTGACACCTCCGGAAGTGGGTTTAATAATTCTGTTGGTAGGGTCCTTTATACTTTTCCCTATTTTATCTTGACTGCGAGAGTATCTTTTACAATACTCTGCTATGTCTGCAAATGGTTTTTGGTATATGTCCGCAGAACTCATAAGGTTTAACACTTCAATGCAATCGTCCCTCACACCCTTTAGAAAGACAGTCCTAACTGTAGTTGTATCTAAGGAAAACTGATTAGTCTTTTGGAAATTGTATAAGAACCTTTCTAAGTAGTCTTCTAAGCTTTCTTCTTTTGATTGCTGCATTTTGAATATATCATTCCTAGCATCCCTAGGTCTGCAGTAATCCTGGTATTTCTGGAGGAAGGTCTCCTTCATACCATCCCAAGACAAAATTGTGTGTTCCCCTAAGCTCATGAACCACCGTAGTGCCGAATCTTTTAGTGTGGCTCGGAAAAGTTTTAATTTCTGAG
>ML800390.1:33878-60753 GCA_009831015.1 Picea engelmannii
AAGTACTGCAGTGACCTGTAGACCTGAGATTCCTTTTGACAGAAGGACCAGGATAGGTTGGAAAAAACCTTCCAGGGTAAGAGGGATACACACGGGAGAGGAGACACAAGACAAAAAAAAAGAGAGAGTGTAAGCTCGCAAGGGAGATGCGCAAAGCTCTCCAACGAGTCACGAATGGAAGGCCGCGAGCTTGATGTCAAGGAGCATCTGAGAAACCTCGCTGAGGCCATAACCGAGAGAGAAACCTCTGAGTTACAGAGAACAGGACCCAAATAGAAGCGAAAATGGAGAAAGAACCCTCGAGAAGTGTGAGAATTCCCTGGTGATATCATAGCTTGGCACGGGGGTGGCCAAAGTGCTAAGAATGAATGCCTCTGGGCCTATGGTCGGGTGGAAGGATGAACATCCAGAGTCAGTTGGTTGGCAACAACCTATAATAGATAAGCGATTTCCTACCCTGTGTAATTTAGCCGTAACTGTGTATGAATTGGTTATACTGCGTATGCCTTCAGGAATGTGAATGAATGCTTAATGGATATACTGTATCCCTTCTATTTCTGTGTGATTGTATAATTAGGCAAGTAAGGAATTATATGGTTTAGACATGACCTATTCTCATAAACTCTTGAGTTTTGTAGTGTCTTAAGCTAGAGCCACGAACTATGAGCTCGTTGACCTTAGGCGTAGTTGCATGTACGATGGTTTACTCACCTAGTCATTCTGAGTCCCTTGGAGAACGAAGTTTGTTAAGCTCATGAGAGGTAGTGCAAATATGCACAGGATCTTTGTGATCAAATAGAACCCTAGAACCCCTTGATGAAGGAGCGCAATAGTTGTGTTGAAGACTCTTCTAAGAGTCAGGTCCAAGAGAAAGAGCGCAAAGCTCTCAAGTCCTCCATAGTCGACGAAGCTCAGTAAGGATAGCGAGTTTCAAATACCGAAAGAGAGTACCCTTTCATTTGATAGATGAATGGTCGAGATCCTTTTGGAGGATCTGAGGTATGTCCCGACCGTTAGATTGGAGTAAGGAACGAAGGCCTTAATACCTCGACCCCTTAAGCCTTCGCAAGTAGCGATGGGAACCAAAACCGTAGATCCGAGGACCTGTCGGAGCTCTATTGACCATTGATATTAACCCTTGCATACGCAAGAGAGAGGACTCAACGAAGTCCTGAGAGTCCTGAAGTATTCGAAACCGTCCATCAGCACAGGACACGTGGTTGTCGGTTGGCGTTTCGGCATCCAGGAAACCAGAGGAAAAGACCCCTCATCTTCGCAAGTCACGAAATCCCGATATACGAAACCCCGATGGGTTTTGTGGATGAGTTGGTTTAGCATGAATAAGTTTCGACGTTTCGACACCCGGGAAACTAGAGGGAAAGACTCCTCGTCTTCGCAAGTTGCGAAATCCCGATATACAAAACCCCGATGCGCTCTGTGGATGAGCTGGTTTAGCGTGAATAAATTTTGGCATTTCAACATCCGGGAAACTAGAGGGCAAGACCCCTCGTCTTCGCAAGTCATGAAATCTCGGTATACTAAACCCCGATGCACAATTAGGACTGAGTGTCTTTCAATAACCTTAAGCTCAGGAGGGGTAGTGACCGTCAGATCCAGATCAACGAGGGTCATTGATCTCATACATGAAATCCCATATTAGAATTCGGGGATTGGAGTGACAAGAGATTTGGAGTCCCTGCATCGTGAACTCCCGGGTCACAAAACTCCGAAAATATATGGACCGTTGGATCCTAATCATTGAGGATCATTAGATCTCATACGAGAACTCGCATATCAGAGTTTGGGGTATGGAGTGACCAGTGGTTTGGGTCGCTGCATTTCAAACGCTGGGTTACCAAAATCCCGATATGGCCAGGACTGTCGGATCAGGGGGAGATTCGCAGCCGTCAATCTCATCGAAGGTAAGATTTCGGGTTTCGGGGTTTGAAGAGTCAAAAGACTTGACTCTCTTACATCGCTGAGTCGTGAAATGCGAAAGGCACCTCTTGGCTTGGCCTATGGTCATAACAAACAATCACATGGAGGTGGATAAGGGAAGAGATAGCCTGCACTAGGCCCCCGTAGGAATTTGGGGATTCTATCCCTTGAAGAAGAGCGGAAATTTTATTTTTTCCGTGGTGGGTATGTGACAGTTTAATTTCAAGATCAAATTCTTGTATGTCGTCCATCCAATTGGCTCTTCTTTCCCCCATTTCCTATTGCGTGAATAATGACCTAACGACTGGATGAGGCACTATGACCTTGGTATGATTCTTGAGGATGTAAGGCCTAAAGTGTTTTACTTCTTTATAGACATTGTAGGATTGTTTTTCAATAGATGGGTAATTAATATCTTTTCCTTGTAAGTTAGTTCTCATGAAGGAGACAAATGCCTTATTTTTTTCATCATCCTTTTGAGTAAGGACTGCAACCAATGATTGATCTGAATCAAAAGTGTAGAGATAAAATTATTTGTTGAAATTAGGGTTGTGTAGTACATGGGCTTGTGATATGCAAGTATTTATTTTTTTGAAAGCTTCCTTTCCCTCATCAGTCCATTTAAACTCAACATCCTTGCGTATCATTCTCTACAAGGGTTTAAGTGTCTCTGTGAAATATGGAGTGAACATTCTTACAAAATTAATCCTTCCAAAGAAAGATTGCATAGAATTTTTGTTATGAGGGAGTGGAATTTGGGAAATTGTTTTTATGTGTCCAGGATCGATATGGATACCATCCCTCGAAAAGATGTGACCTAAGAGTTTTCCTTCATCTATGCCAAATATAGTCATTTTTGGGTTCAAGGATATCCCATACTTTTGGCATATTTCAAAAATTTGGGTGAGACGGGCGATATGGTCAACCCTATCCTTGGATTAAACAGTAACATCATCCAAGTATACTACTAGAATTGTTTTAATTAATTCCTGAAACTCCACATCCATGGCTGTTTGGAAAGTAGCTCCCACATTGATTAGCCCAAATGTCATGCGTTTGTAGGAAAATGTTCCACATCAAGTTTGAAAGATTGTTTTCAATATGTCCTCCTTTGTTACTAACACCTGGTTGTATCCCAAGAAACCATTGAGAAGAGAGAATATATGAGCTCCTGATACAGTTTGTAGAATTTTTTCCATGGAATGGACATGGGAGATATCTTTTGCTGAGGTCATATTTAGATTTATGAAATCTACAGATAAGTGAATTTCCCTGTATTTTTCTTGATGTGTACCAGATTGGCCACCCATGCAGAGTGCCTTATTTATCTTTTCATCCTAAAATTTATTTAGTTTATTCTACATTAATGGTTCCAGGGATGGGTGAAATTTTCATAGCTTTTAATGGAAAGGCTTGACCTTAGGTCTTAATGGGATATTGTTCTGGATGATTCTGGTGTCATATGTTTTCAAATCTTGATATGACCACGCAAACTTGTCCTGGTAATATTTGAACAACCTTAGGTAGGCCTTCTTTTCCTCAGGTGATAATGATCTCCCAAGATTGATGTTTTGGGGGTTGTCAATGGTTCCTAGATTTATGACTTCATAGAATGTACATGAACTGTCGATTTTGGTATTTTTTGGTTTCTTAAATTTCTCTCGTAAGTCAAACAAGTTATCAAGACTCACTACTCCTCGAGGAATAGTGTGGAGTTTAGGTTGGGTTGGTTCACTTCCTTTTGTTATATTATGGATTTGATTATCATTTCCTACAATAATTTCTTGAAAAAACCTCATCATCAATGGCCAGATCCCTAAAATTTTCTTCATTAGCAAAAGAGGATATGATCTATTCATCTCCCAAAAATACCATCCAGTTAATAATGTTATTTGGGACCGAAGGTTTGTATAACAATTCTATGGAAAACCTCAAGGCTTCATAATCCTCTAAGGGAGTCAACCTCGAAGATGTTGTGGCCAAAGAATCAACCAACGTATTTTTGGATTGAGGTATGGTTGTGATGTTGAATGCTATGAAATTTTCTATCATCCTGTGAAATTCCTACTCATAATTCCTCAAGTGGGGGGAATTTTAGTGGATAGTGGTTTTGACCTGTCTAACAATGATTTTCGAATCCCTGAAGACAACTAGTTCCTTGATGTTTAAATCAATAGATTTCTTCAGTCCTTGGAATAATGCCTCTTATTTAACAATGTTGTTTGTGCACTCAAATTCCAACCTACAGGACACGAAACTACATTTTTCTGTTGGATTAATGAAAATGCATCCAATTCCAACCCCCTCTTGATATTTTGATCAATAAAAGTAGAAATTCCATATTTCAGACACAAAGTTTGGTACTCTCTTATCCCATTCCACCTTTGGAAATTTCATTTTAGTGTTATTGGCTTGAGCATGGGTGTCCTATTTAAACTTATTACATTGCTCAATTATTTCAGGACTGTCATGAAGTGATAATTTTGACCTCTGGGAAAGTAATACTTCAGATAAACAAGGCAAGAAATTACTGAACTCAGACTCACATGAGTAATTTCCTGGGACTAGGAACTCAATAGAGGAAGGTTCATTAGGGGATTCCAAATTTGTGACAATATGCTTCAAATATTTTTCTCGGTTGATCCTTATCATGTTGGGGTTTCCCTTCAATGGTAACCATAAGTGGGACCAATGTGTACTAAAATATCCATGTAATTTTTCAGACCAGTCCCTGCTTAACAACATCCCATAGGCCTCTGAAATGTATACAATTATGATATCTATGACTTGATGAAACTTTGGGTTAGAGGAAATCCTAATCATAAAATCCTTTAACTCTCCAAGAAATTTCACTTCAGTTCTTTCTAGTTGAATTATGTGTCTCTCTTTTAGTAGGAGTAGAATTTAAATTCTTGCATACTGAAAGAGGCATCACATTGGAGGAAGCACCAGAGTCAACCAAACAATTGTGCAGGTTCCTGTTATAAATTTCAAAGTTTAACAAAAAAGGTGGAACATATGACCTAGGATTCTTATCAGCCATCATTGTGTTCATGTTAGGCTTCTGAATCTCCTAATAGTTTCCTGTACCCAAGATTGAATGTGAGCGTGGATTTGTCATGAGATTTTCGTCCTCATCTATGGTTTGCAACAATAAATCTTTTTGTTGAGGAATTCTACACAAGTCCATCACCAAAATATTGGATTTCAATTTATTTAGGTCTTCCACTGTGTTATACTCTATATTTGTTGTTCCATGAGCCAAGAAATTTAGGCCAAAACTCAATGGTGGGGTCAGTTGAGATGAAGAGGAATATTTTTTGGTTTTCTTAGGAGCTTGTGCAATGAAAGGTTGGTTTTTCAAGTGATCAGGGGATCAAATTTTGCTCAAAAATTCAAATTGCTCGGAATCTCTTCAAACCGGACGAGAGTGTAGGCCTTGTCGTTGCAAACCCAATGCAACTCATTTCATCTCAAACAGACATTAGGAGCGAGAGATATCACGATCTGTTCGAATTGTCAAACAGGCAAAAAAAAGGACGCTAACTATGCAGTCCGTATAGTCCGTACAGGCTGATGTGGCAGGGTTGTACGCTGATGTGGAAGAGTCCATATACTGATGTGGCAGATTCTGATTGGTAGACGTGGTCGAATCGGAAGGTGACACGTGGCATGATGTTGGTCAATGGTAAGGTGCCACGTGGCCTAGTCATGGGCTGCCACATGGCACCCTGGTATTGGTTATTGGTTGCTGTTTCAAAATTGAATTGGGTCTATGGGGGTCGAACCCCGGTCCTCCTCTTTGGGCTCCGCGCTTTGGTAGAGTGTGGGCTACCACTAGCCCACATGGTATTCCTTGTAAACTATATGTAAAAAAAATTATTTAAGTTTATTTTATATGGTGGTTGGCGCGGGGGTCCGGGCTGGGGCTTAGCCCCAGCCCCCGGTCACGTTTTCATTACCATATGACTACGTATAACGGTTGGTGCATTTTCAAATTATGGTTTGAAAGGTTCAAACAACCCGCCATGTGTCGTGGTATTATTGCTTATGAACTTATCCCTTTGCGCCGGACGTATGGGAGACTAATGTGCCCAGGTGCTAGGAGGTTAGGGGATGGCGCCCCCATAACCGTCCTATAGTTCGCACCATTGGTGCGGTTGCACCGGGTGCTGGGTTTTCACTTTTTAAATTGCGTGTGTGCCAGGTTCATGTTACAAGGGTGCGTTTTGTAGATGCAGAGACAACAAGCTTGAAGGAGGGACTTTCAAGAAGCATAACTTCTTCGTTTTTCGACCGATTGAGGTGCCGAAAAAGCCTAGCTAGGGGTTTTTGGACGCTCTGAAGCCATTGGAGCAGTCTATTGGTCATTTTGAGCATTGAAAGGCATGTTTTTGAGCACTTTGAGCAATTAATAATAATGATCCATTGGAAGCTGGACCAGGAGATGTATCCCAAGAGAGGGGTGACCTCCTTTATCAATTGCTGTGTTTATGTGCTTATGTTCATTGATTATGCTGTTGTTTATTTGTATCTTACATGAGTAATCCTTTAATTCATGTGTTGCAAAGTTGATCCATTTTCTTTTAACACATAAAATTTACTTGCAAATAATTTCAAGATTTCAAGTCTTCTTCATTTTTAGATCATCAAGATGGGTGTCTTGCTCCTAGTTTGGGCCATCATAATTTCAGGACCTTCTTCTTCTTCTATAGGAACTTCAAATGACGATGTGTCACTGACATCCCATAGAACCATAGTTGCTTCCTCAGGTGGTTCACTAACTTAATTTTCTGTTGCATTTGATGTGTGGTTATTGGGTTATTCTGTCAGGGAAAAACCATCTAAAAAACAATTCGCCAATAGATTCATAGCATTCACCCATTGAGGTAAATCCCTTTGTGAATGGTGTTCTTGATGGTAACTACAATATGAATCCGAGGTGACTTCTCCCAAGTCAGTGTTTAAATTGGCAGGAGGAGGTTCTAGGGCCTTGAAAGGTGGATTTTTCCTAAAGAAATGTTTGTAAGACCTAGGTTTTGATGTACCTTCCCCTGAATTCCTCTTCATATCCACAATCTCGTTGGACAACTTCTTCAACATTCTTTGTAAGCTTTCCATATATGTGTTTTCCTTTTCCGCGTTATGTTCAGATTGTTTACTAGGGGGTTGTGTCATCAAAATCCTTCAAATAGGTGGCTATTGTGTTTCTTTCTTTAATGAAAAAATCCGACTAAATTTGCATCCTTTCATTTTAAATTCAATCTTTTTTACTTCCTCAAATTTTTCAGCAGGAGTAGTTTTAGCGGCCCTCTAACGAACATGGAGATGGAGGCCGATAATGCGTTAGCGTACACCTCAATTTGTATTTCTTGGGCGGGCTTGGAATCTATTTTAAAATTGTTGAGGATAATTGTGAAACATTTGTTGAAGTCCTTGATTTTATCCTTGAGGCCCATAGTGGCAGTGAAGAGTTGATCCAGCAGGTCCCCATTAGTCATTTATTCGGAAAATTTATCCATGAAATATTTCTGAAATGTTTTCCAACTGTTAATGGATCCAATTGGGAGGTTGCAATAACATGTTGAAGCAGAGTTCTCAAAGGTATAAAGGAATGTTGTCGCTTGACCAAGTTTTGGAGATCCTTGGTCATGTTTGAACTCTTTTGGGACTTCGACAGGCTGGTCGAAGGCGGAGCGCAAGTCGAAGCAGAGATCGTGGGATCTTGGCCCCTTTTTAGGGAAGTTTTTGGGATTAGGGTTTATGTAACGGGTATGGGATGTCGACCCATGGGTTTACCCATGTTTAGGACCATTTTGTATAGATAGCTAGGTGATGTAAGAAAGGAAAAATATTCTAAGTGCTAGAGTTCTATCTATGTGATTGCGAAGGCTTTGTGCATAGTGTATGTTGAGACTTGGAGAGCTAAGTGAAAGTGATTGTAAGAAGGATTTGTGTTTAAACCTAGCTCAGGGAAGGAGGATCTGGTGAGGTTCATGTAGATCTCATGTCCTATGCAGAGTGGGTTCTGAGGCTTTGTGCATGTAAGGAGATTGACAAAAGATAATAAAGAAGATGAAGAGTTGGTGGACGTAGCCCCACACTGGGATGAACCATGTATATCCCGTATTATGATTTGTTTGTGCATTATGGTTGTATGTTAGTGATGTGATTTATGCTTAGTGCCAATATCTTTATGTATGATGCATCTGGTATAATATCTTAGTGCTTGGTAATGTGAATGAATGTTAGATCTAATCTATCTCCCCATGCTAAGTGCTTGAATGTGTCAGATCTTGTTGAATACTGCGTTGCTCTACAATTAGGGTTTGGATCTGCGATGTGAATAAGTGTTAAATACTGATGAATTTTGACTGCTAAGTTCTTGTTAGAGTGGTGTAATCACATATCTGTGTCCTAGCTAGGTTGAAAAAATTTAAGTCCTGCAACCACCCCTGCCTCTACCTCGGGTGAGACTTCATCTTCTTTGAAGGTGTTTCCGAAAGGGCTGATAGTTAGGGTTTTATTGATGCGTTATTGAAGAGTTGAACCCTGGGTCTGCCCCTGTGCCAACAAATGGTTCTGTTGTTGGGAGATGAAACTGTGATTGCTGGGAACTGAAGAAAAGAAAGATTTGTGCGTAGATTCGTTGCTTTAGTGCGCAATATTCTACTTGACTTGTGAAGCTGTGTGATAAGAAGAGAAGTTCGATATGAAGAAAAGAGGTAAGATATTAAAGCTCTGTGCTATGAGCAAGGTAAGATAAGTGAATTTTTTTGTTTCGAAAGAATGAATCTAGGTATGTTTGATAAATTTTGTCCTAGTCTGAAAACTGGGGAACAGTTAGAAGAAAGAAGATTTGATATGAATAGATCTGATAGAAATAATGAAAGGTATGTTATCCCTATGAATAGAGAGAATGTTTGGACTAACAAATGGATGTAGGATCCTATAAACAGTTTTTTGTAGGTTATTTACTATGATCCTAGTGCACAGTACATGAAGGGTTGGGGATCATTTAAGATAAAGAGAGGATTAACCCTTTGTTATAGTTGCAGAAGACTCAAACATCTTGCTAAGGAATGCCCTAGTAGAAGACCTAGTTGTCTTTGCTATAAATCTACGAACCATGAAGTTTTGGATTGTCCTCGAATGATTGCTAAAGTTGAAAATATGAATATGAAACAAGAAAATGATGAGACAAGCCAAGAATCTAAGAGTATGATAGAACCCTAGAAAGAATCAGAGTCTGTATTACTACAGATGAAAGAAACCTTGAATGATCACATAAATATCAATGTAGTAGAGGTCTTAAAAGAGAAAGAGTACATAGAAACAAGAACAGGAGACTTCGACATAGACTGTGTCCTGGATGAGGAAACACAAGTGACTATCACGACAGAAAGAACTTGGGAGATTTTGGAAAATCCTGTTATGGTTCCTTCATTAGGCGGAATAGGATTATTTAGAGGAAAGATGATAACCCTATGTGGAAGACTTACCCAGATATATATGAGTGATCATGGCACTTTGACAAAAGAAGAATTTGAGATCGTTAATTTTGTTGAGAACAACGCCCCATTTGCTATCTTGCTAGGAAAAGCTTGGATTGAGAAAGATCATATCTGAAGGAAAGAAGAAGAGTTGGATTTAGAACAAAATAAGCAAGAACTAAGAGATTTCATGGCTAGGAGAATAACACACTTACTGGAAGAACAAGAGAACCAGTCGAAGCTACTAAAGACCAAAAATATGGATGTTGAAGTTGAAAGGACACAGGAAGACTAGATACACTTGTTTGTACAAGAGAGTAGAGAACCTACCTCAGAAAGGGAAGAAGTATTACCCTTGAACCCTGTGAAAGAACCTCCACAATGTGAAGTTACTATGCCAAGAGAAGATAAGAATCAAAATGGGAAGAGGAACCCAATAACTCAAATTATAGGAAAAAAGGCCAAAAATATTAGTAAGAAGAGGGAAAAGTTAGAAAAATTGCAAGAAGCTCCAGAAAGAACTTCTCAGAAGGAAGGTTTCCAGAATTTGAACTTTGCCTGAATATCAGTATAACACAGAATGACACTTTGCCATGGAGGAGAAATATGACCATTGGAGGCATTATAACCATTCGATCGATGCTATTGAATGGATAGGAAAGTAGTTATGGCCTGAAAGTTCACCATTGGACCGTTGGGATTGCGCCATAACAGATGGAATTTCAATGAATAAGGATTTGCGACCCGTTGAAAGAAACCATTACGACAATATCTATTTATCCCGTCAAGCGTTGCACCAAGAACAATTTTGCCAATTGTGATTATCCGAGCCTACAGAGAACTAGTTGATTTTGCACAGTGATCATTGAGACCTCTCCATCCATTCTGTTACATTGAGTATTGCTCACCGACCTGAGATATCGAATCTTGAGTGTTCATGTCATATGAAATTAGCGCAACAGATAAATACATCGAAGATATTCTAATAGACCTCATGGCCGAGAAGGTGATGTCCACAGACATCCAAGCCTCATAGACATGAGGAGTGTAATCCTCCCCATCGACTTCTTGTGGATCTGGACCATCTCGAGCTGCGACCGAGAAAATAACCAAGTATCGTGATGAATTAGCGAATGTGAAGCTAATTCCATCCATCCTACCTGACTACATCCCACCCCTGGCAGGTGTGGTGTGTTTTGATAGTGTCCCGAGGGACTTTGAATACACAGTCATCACTGGGTACCTCTCGAAAGGAATACAAATAGTCAGACCGCAGTTGGAGAGGATTCCAACATTCAAGATCAGTGATTATAACCTAGGAGACCACAAGAGCTATGGAATTCTCGCACCTCACAAATATTTAACCAAGACCAAGGGGAAGAAATTGAAGATCATCCCCCAGCCGTGGACTATGGACATTGCGAGGTCCACTGTCTTGAACGTGATGAAGATACCACATTTTGGAAGGCACCAGGAGGTTAATGCATGTGTTAAGATCCTACTTTTGTGCTTCCATGGTGGGTATCTATGGTTAAATATATGCATCACCGTCAATCCGACATGGATCCATAGGATCATTGGATTGAGCATGCAGGGACAAGACCTACAATACTTTTATCCAGGGAAGTCTGCAGACCATGCCTTGGCATAGAAGATCAAAGACACCTACGACGGTGTATAGAAAGGGACGTGAGGCTATAAGGTAGCCTCCATCCAGAGTGGCGCAGTGTGCCTTGATTTCCAGTTGATTGCTGGTAAGATAGTCTGAAAGAACAGACCCACGTAGGTCACAGGGTTTGTCGTTGACCTCACAGGAAAATGCGTGGAAGGAATACAGATGAACTGGGCCAATTACCTAGTCAATCAATTAGAACTGGATTGTCACGAAGCTCAGGATTAGAACTATGAGTTCCATTTTAGCTGGCTACTGATCCTCATCTCATTCACTATTTGGGATATGTCGACAGGTGTGACCTTCCGTGACATTGAGCTATTCGAGCCACTAGTTGTGAAGTTCACCACGCTCTGGTGTTCGAGCGATATGGGGAAACAATGGCATTCGAACGCAGTATTCCATACCTACTACTTGCAACTGAAGAGAGATATTGAGTCTTTCCCTCGTATGACGTCGAACACCTTGGACAGGTTCAGGCCCCTTATAAGGTTCCACACACATAGGCATTTTATTTATATTTCTGCGCGCGCAGACGAATGTAAAGAAGAGCTTCAGTCCTACTACAAGCTCACATAGGAGGACCTAGAAGAAATCAATAAGTAATGGATCACAAATCTTCTTATACCAGTCGACCAGGCAACACTATCTGATCCCAACCTCATTGGAAGTTCGATGGTTACTCACGAAGAGTATGATGTGTTGGGCCCTTTGTTTTTGGATAAGGAATTGCGCAAGTTTTGACTGAGCATGAATTGTGCAAGATTCATCAGAGGCATGGATAAAGAGAAACAGAAAGCAATTGCAGAAGTCAGCACAACACCAAATAAGAAAAACATGGTTGAAACATAACAAGAAATATTGCAAGCCGATAAGGAAGACACAACCCAACTTACATACAGGGATAAACATAATTGTAAAAGGGTTAGTCGGGTTGTGGTTGAGTAGATTGATTTAGTCATTCTTGTTGTTGTTAACCAGTCGGATTAGTTGTTCATGATCATTGTAAGTCGAGAAAAGTCAAGTCTTGAGTCTGTAATGAATTGGATCTATCAGTTTGAGAATTGGAGCTCTGCGACTTGAGTCTAGAGCCAAGAGTCTGTACAATGCACTGTTGTGTAATTCCGAGTCTGCAATCAGAGAAATATTCCAAAGATAATATGAAGAAGGATCTAAATTTTCAAATATGATGTGTCTCTATGTGTTTACTTATGCATTACAGTATCTCCTTATGGCTTATGAGTTCTAGTTGATGGTTCTACGTTTAAATTCTTTCTAGAGAAGTAAGTAGGTTCAATTCTTGCACATGTATGTTTCAAATCTCTTCATGGCTCTTGCGAAAGATTAGGAATGATTCCTGAAGGTTCTATGGATCCTCTCAAGTCTTTTCACTACCCTTCCCTATCTATCTATCTCAGCAGAGCTTCAGGTCAGACTTCTTCTAGACTACATGGTAGCTTTTGTTGGTAACCTCAAAAGGAGCCTGTTCTGATCAAACTCGCGCCAACAAAATGGTTTCGTTGCCAGGACCCGTGTTAAAAGGGAACCTGTAGGGAGAATGATTCTGTCAATCCATAGATATGGTATTGATCAATGGTGGGAAAGGAATTGTGACGCCTTCATATAGAAAGAAGCGAAACTGAGGAGGAAATCAATGGAAAACACTGGTGAAGCAATCTTTTACTTAGAAAGATCGAGCGACCATTACAAGATTTTCTGGGTTAATTTCTTGGAAGAATTTTTCTACTGGATAAAGAGGCTCCAAGAAGCTCCACAGTTCCAAGGGTGGGTTAAGAGGATATATGCGTGGGATATCGATAAGCTATCAACACTTGAAAGTATGGATTGTCTAGTTACACGAGCTATCGATTTCTGGGTCAAGACCACACTAGAAGGATACATAGTTGATTTTGTAGCTAAGAACCACGAGTATTTCTTGCGGGCATAAGCAATTTTCAAGAAAGACAAAAAGATGAGGGCTGTTGAGAGAAATCCTCATGTGGATTAAGTTTTTCTTGATAGAGGAAGGGATGTTGGTTATGTCCCCAACTGAGATGGAAGTGTAAACACCCTCGCTTGGGGTAGGGAGAGGCGGGGTGAGTGTCATGGCATGAGAGAGGGGAAGAGTTCTTTGAAAAATGGGGGGAAAACAACAAGAAATGGAATAAAGAGACGAGTGAGCCTTGAAGAGAGCCACCATAGTTGAGAAGTTGTGGCACGACAAGATCAAGAAAGTAGCAAGACAGTTCGAGAAGTTAATGAAAGAAGGTGGATCGGGAGAAGTAGAAGAAAGACAGATGGAAGAATTGCAGAAGTTGAGAAGACAGGAATGACTGGCCAGTCAAAGTTTGAATGAGAGAGAGATGTGGAGAGAAAGAAGTCCCCGGGAGGTGGGACAAGAAGGAGAAGGTACATATGTGAGAGAGGAATATGCCGACATGAATCTTGGAGGAGGAAAAGAATATTCAACCCCGATAACATGAGAGATCAGGAATCCAGCCGAAGAGATCGTCCCAGTGGAAGAAAATAAGACCCCTTAGATTAAACAAAACTGCCTCGAAGCCAGTGGCGCCAGCCCCGAATCACCCATACCCCAAGTGTCTTATATACAAGAAGTAAGTCTGATACTACCTTCTCATGCTTATTATGTTCCAGTACAATTAATTAGTCAGTGACAACCAGGAAGTGCGAGTACATGGAGGATATTGGGATCCCCTGGTAGATCGCAAGCATGACTGTTAGGATTCATATTGATAGGAACAACAATATCAACAATGGCCAACCATGCGGGAGGTTTGATTGCTTGATACTTAGAATTTTGGGGTAAGGGAGATGAAGACGTTGAGAAAAACTGGTTCCTGTGCGAAGCAATCTGGAGATCCATAGGGACTCTAGATGAAAATAAGCTGGTCGAGTTCGAGACTACCTTGAGAGGTCGCACCCTCAAATGGTACATGAATATCATTGAGCTGGGAGTGCCAGGGACGCAAGGTCAAGCATTCACACTCGGCCAGGTACGGACAAGGTTCATAGAAGAATTCAAACTACCCTAGTTAGAACAACAGTCTCTATTAGAGTTATGCAAGATCCAACAGTGGGAAGGTGAATCCACCTGGGAATACAACCAGAAGTTGAAATATGAATAGGGAGGTTGGCACATCCAATCCACGAAGAACATCAAAGGGAGTGGTACATTCAGGGGTTATTGCTTCTGACTTAGATTCAACTAACACAACAACGGATAGCCACATTAATAGACACCTTGGAACATTTGATGAAGATTGAATTCATGGCGGGATACCTTGGGAACCTGAGAGTAACCAAACCCCCGGTAGATGCAAATCTGGCACAACTATAAGGGAAGATATCGACACTCACAAAAAAGATTCAGGAGCTGACGATACCCAGACCAGGATGGCCACAGGTTTGGTGCACTAGATGTTATACGGAAGGTCATCTAGAGAACGAATGTCCATGAATGAGGGGAATGGGACCTCCTCAAAATCCGATGGTAGCGCCACTAGGATCCATGGGAGGAGTTGCACAAGTGTCAACGAAATTAGCATTCCAGAACCCCACCCCATATCATGCTTTTCCAGGAGGCTAAGAAGCACCAACAACCAAGTATTGTGAAATATTTCGAACCCATTGGCATGGGCCAAGACAGTGCCCCATCATGCAGAAATATTCGATGGTACCAAACACAGTACATTGCGAGTTCTGCGCATCTACCATGCATACTACCAATGAATTTAGAGCATTGGATGCACTTGCAGACAAGTTAGACCGAAAAACGTTCAGGGTGAATGAAAACCCTCAGGGACCAGGAAGAGGTCAAGGAGGTGGAGCCGGAGGAAACTTCAGAGGAGGAAGAACTGGGGGAAGAGGACCAAGAAAATGTTATAACTGTGATGAGCAAGGTCACTTGGCTAGAGATTGTCCTCATCCAAAGAGAACATGGTTCTCTCACTACAGAACCAACAGAAACACAACAAAATACTACCTAGAGTTAATAGAAAAGTGGTATGATAGAGTGCGACAAAGAGGAACTAACCTTATCAGCTTAGAAATCAAGAGGATATCTAATGGAAAATTTCCCAACCTTAATATCGTTACTCGAGGAGGAGAGAAGATAGGAGTTGATGCTGATACTCTACCTCAGATCCAGAAAGCATCACCCAAGGGAGACATGTATGACCCTCTAAAACAAAAGATGTTCTTTAAATATGCCATAGAATTATTTCAGAATATTCCTACTCCTGAAATGCGAGAGAACCCCCCCAACCAACTGTTTACCCTAAGATGGAACAAGTGCCCGCTTCACCCCCTGCACCCAGAAACCTTGTAGTCATACCAAGACAACCTGAGCAACCTCAAAACGTAGTTGGCCTTTGGTTTCAATTATTCTCTGACATTCTAGGGAATGATAAACTAACATAAAAGTTGTGCAATGCGCTATACCTAGTTTTAGAAAACGAAGAACCCTTAGAAGCAAGGATAAGGGCCAATCTTCCTGAGAAACGTACTTAGAGAGTGCATCGAAGAAAAGTACGAACCGAAAAGGAATTCAAATTAATAGCCCAGTTAGATGAATTTGAAATTAAGGACGCCATGTTGGACCTAGGGTCAGATGTAAACATTCTACCTAAGAAGACCTGAGAAGCCTTAGGAAAACCAAGGCTAATGTATTCTCCAATTCAGTTAAGAATGAAAAACCAATACTGTATATTCCCCATAGGAAGGCTGGAGAACATGGAAATAGATGTAGAAGGAGTAAAAACAATGGCTGACTTTGAAGTCATTAAGATCATGGGAGATAAGGATCCCTACCCCACAATACCTGGTATCGATTGTGCCTATGATAATTATGCAGTAATCGACTTAAGGAAAGAGACCACGACCTTTGAGGCTGAGGGAATCATGGTAGTTCAACCTTTGGACCCATATGTGGGACCCAGGTATACAGAACCAATAGACAATAATATGGAGGGAGAATACTTGGACCAGTTGTACACTGTAACAACTGGGACAAGAAATGATTATGTAAACGCCACCGTCGATGGGTCAGTAAGTTGGAGAAGTATATAGTCAGTAGATGAATATTCAGAATTGGATTTTGACAGTTGGCAACAAGGGTCCCACAAAATATTCTTAGGAAGATGCACAACTGTCAGAGTGACCAGATGGGTAGGGATCGAAGTTAGAGAACACCCAGTATACAATGGCACCTCAGATCTCGACATTGTTTTTCAAAAAATGGAGGAAGATGTAAGAGAAGATCAAAGAATCTCGATACTAAATGTAGCCTTCCATAACAACCCCGCCAGATGGTGGGATAATCATAAAGCCGTACTCAGAACTTGGGATGAGGTGAAGCAAGGTATCAAGTACAGGTTTCAAAACAAAGAGCAGCTAGAATTAAGGAGCAGCTGGAATCAGAGATGCAGACAGATCTCCAAGTTGTACAACTGTTCAATGGAGAATCGAATCCTAGAATACACATCGAATAGTGGGCGACTCAGTGGAAAGCTGTGGGGATACCCTCTCACTTCTGGATTTAGGTATTTCCCCACTCTCTAAGTCCAATCCCAAAAGTTTGGTTTATACATGAGGAAACCAGAAGACAAACCAACGACTGGAAGACAATGGCAACTCATTTCTGCAAGGAATTTTCATTCACAAGTAAGTAACCTGAGCTTGAAGTAGCCTTGCAAAATATTAAATAATTTCTTTTTACAGATAATGGTAGTCAAAAATAAAACTTAGAGATATGTGCCAAGCATAGCCAAGAACTTAAGACAAATCTCCACTTGCACTCAACTAAGACGCCTATAGAATGCTATCATATTAGCAAAGATTTAGAAAGCATAGACGACGTAGAAGAACTAATAAACCTAGCCATCAAAGAGATAGAGGGGAGGAAAGAAATCCAAAACACCATACCCAACCAAACCGATAGTTCCTACAATCACCCATTGAAATTGTGCAAAATCAACATAGGGACCACAGAGCAACCCAAGATAACTATGGTGGGATATTATTGGGATGAGCAAACTAGTCAGGAAATACAGAGTTTACTATGGGAATATGAGGATTTATTCCCCAAGACTTTTTCCAAGTTAAAGGGAATCAAAGGAGTCATGGGAGAAATGAAGATTGAGTTAAAGCCAATATCCAAGCCTTTTAGACATAGACCATACCATATTAATCCAAGAGTAAAAGAGAAAGTTAAGAAGGAGATAGATAAGATGTTAGAAGCAGGTCTCATTTTTGCAGTAGAAGAAGCAAAGTGGGCTAGCCCAATAGTCATTCAAAGAAAGAAAGCCACAGAGGATATTAGAGTCTGTGTAGACTACAGAAGTATCAACTCTGCCTGTGTACATGACCCCTTCCCAACACCCTTTACAGATGAGGTGGTAGAATAGGTTGCAGGAAAGGAATCATACTCATTCACAGACGATTTTTTTATGATACCACCAAGTCAGGATCGCTGAAGAGGACAAAAGAAAGACCACTTTCATAATAGAATGGAGATCTTTTGCATACAACGTGATGCCATTTGGATTAAAGAATGCCCCTGTAGTTTTCTCCAGGATTGTGATAGCATCTTTTAGAGAGTTCATTCACAAATTTATAGAAGTCTATATGGATGATTGGACAATATATAGCCTTCTCAAGGAACATGTAGCACTTCTAAGGATAATATTTGACAGATGCAGAGAGTTGCAGATCTCATTGAATCTCAAAAAGTGTATCTTTTGTGTACCACATGGGAATTTGTTGGGCCATATAGTCTGTCGAGAAGGAGTATTGGTAGACCCAACCAAAGTTGTGTCCATTGTGAATATGCCACCACCCACGAGTGCTAAGTAGTTGTGCTCCATGCTAGGACACACAGGTTACTATCATAGGTTCATCCGAAGAGATGCCAACATTATTGCACCTCTGGAAAAGCTACTGAAAACGGCTGAAACGTTCCAATGGACTCCAGAATGTGATAAATCATTTGAGACACTTAAGGAGAAACTCATCACAACACGGATTCTGATATTCCCAAACTGGGATAATGAATTTCATGTCCATGTAGATGCTTCAAGAATTGCCTTAGGAGCCATCTTAATGCAACCTGGAGATAAATCTATGGATCACCCTATCTATTTTGTGAGTCGAAAGTTTTCGCAAGAAGAATGCAACTACACAACGATGAAAAGGGAGGGTTTGGCCATGATTTATGCATTGTAGAAATTTAGACATTATTTGTTAGGCTCCCATTTCACATTCTTCACTGATCATTCTGCATTGAAATATCTAGTTAACAAACCTATGTTGGAGGGGAGAATTTGTAGATGGTTGCTTCTATTTTAGGAATTTTCCTTTGAAGTTATCATCAAGGCAGGAAGATGCAACGTAGGACCTGATCACCTGTTCATGTTAGAGTTAGGGGAAAGTGGCGAAGTGGTAGATGACCATCTCCCAAATGTATATTTTTTTAGGATTGAGTCCATACCAGAATACCTGGAGGACATAGCAATATTTCTCAGTACAGGGGCTTGTTCTAAAACCTATTCCGCAACCCAGAAACACCATATGGTTGTTAGAGCAACATATTACCAGATGATCGCCAGACAATTGTATAAAATAGGACTAGAAAACATTCTCAGATGGTGTTTCCTGGATCATGAAAGGAAGTATATACTCTAGGAATTCCATAGTAGAGTTGCAGGAGGCCACGTAGGAGGAAAGGCCATGGCACAAAAATTTCTACGGGAAAGAATTTGGTGGGAAACACTCTTCAAGGATGCAAAAGTATATTCTATATCATGTGATGTTTGTCAACACGTGTGCAAGCCATCATGCCGAGACGAACTACCACTACAACCAACTAGAACTCTACAAGCATTTGAGAAATGGTAAGTTGACTTCATTGGACCAATCAACCCCAATACCAAACATTCAAAGGCTAGGTACATCATTACCGTGACTGAATACCTTACCCGTTGGGCATAAGCAACAATTGTATAGGAATGTTCGACAGATACTGCTTCCAAGTTCATTTTCGAGAATATCATTACTCGATTTGGATGTCCCAGGAGCCTAACCAGCGATCAAGGAGCTCATTTTATTAGCAGCACTATAACAACACTTACAACAAAATTTCTGATTCAACATCACAAGAGCAGTCCATACCACCCACAGTTCAATGGAATAGTAAAAGCCTTCAACAATATCTTAGAAACCGGACTAACAAAGGTCCATTGTGAAAACCAGGAGGATTGGGATGACCGAGTTCTAGTCGTACTATGGGTTTATAGGACAAGCACAAAGAAATTCCACAGGTACACATCGTTCCAGTTGGTTTATCAGAGAGAGGCAGCGGTGCTTTCATATTTCATCACTCCAAGTTTGTATATTGCATCAGTCACACACATGACAGAAGAGGAATCAATTGTGCAGAGAGTTACAAAACTACAAGAACTCGAGGAGACCATATTTCTAGCAGACTTTCATCAGTCGGGTGAAAAGGCAAGACAAAAATCTTGGCATGATAGGCACATTAAGACCAAGGTATTCACACAAGGAGACAAGGTGCTACTCTACGATAGCCAGTACCAAAAGCATCCTGGAAACCTTCTGATGCACTAGTTGGGACCATTCATGATTGTGGAGAGCTGACCATCAGGAGCAGTCTGACTCATGCAATTGGATGGTCTGCTACGAACAGGATGGGTGAATGGCGCTTTCCTGAAGCCCTACCTATCCCAAAACTGAGAAAGAGGGAATGTCACTCTAGTCCAAAAGAGCTTGTACAATAGTTAGATTTGAGTTTTCTGAAATTTTTGTAAGTTCAGTAATAAAGTCAATATGTGCAGTGTTGCACCATGACACATAGTTCTTTTTCTGATTAAGTGTTGTTTGATACTGAACTAATGAATCAATAGTGCAGGATCCAAATCTTAAGAGAATCCATTAATGATAGTCATTAAGATGATAGGGACAACCTCTGTGGTCGGAGAAAGGATGAATCTAAATACGATCTAAATCCATATGCCACACGAACCTAGTCTAGTCACAACCTTTATTTCCATTGCGGTACCACATCTGAAGTCTGTTAAGCCATAAAGCCGTGTTATGCAAAGATTCCATCGAATTTCGTGCCCAGATACCCAACCTTCAAATGGAAAGGTTTGAAATCAGCCACATCCCTATTCCACTCACGAAAATAAGTAAATGTCAGAATCACCCAATAGGATTTACCCTGTTAAACTGTCCCGTCGGACAACTCAGATCCCATTGCATCCATACAGTCATGATGAACAATAGTTATTGCTAAACTTACATGTCAAGCCAAGTATAAGGCCCTGAGAACTCGCCTGAGAATGCATCATTTCCAAAAGAAGAATAGCCATTTCCGAATTCAGTAAAGCGAACCAGCCTGTACCATTGTGAAATATGTAGTCCTTAGCTTGACGCAGAAGCCTGAACACTGAGAGCCACAACCAACCGAAGTTCCATGGTGAAACAAGTGGTACCAGACGAGCCCTATGACCCCTAGGTCAAGGTCGTGGGTGATCGAAAGGGGAAAGTGGACCGTTTTAAGCTCCTCAACCTTGACCTCACAGATTCAGTCTTGTTCCAATAGATGCACACCGATGTCTTTTGGGATATGGCCCCGGATGGAATCAGAGGTATGAAATTCGTGCCAAAAGAAGACTTCATCAACTTATTCAACTTGACCATCATGAACTTGAGATACCTACTAGTCTTTGGTACCACTGGTGAGATTGCACGGTGCACGAAATTTATGATAAGTAGGGTACATGACAGAATTCTATGGTTGGAAAAGCAGTATCCAATCCATGCAGAAGACATCCAACAGCTTACTGGACTATCCTCCCAAGGAGAGGATGTGTCGAAAGGATTCCAGGGTCCCGGTAAACATGGGAAAAAGAAAGGCGAGCTCAACTTGTATGAGTAATTCAACACAAAGAGGGGAGGACACACAACAATAATTGAACCAATACTACTCGAGATAGTCTGGACTGGATGTTACATCATAGCCAACAAGTTTATGAGATCATACTACAAGGGAAAATGCACTCTAGATCCATTATCAGTCGCCGAATTTTGCGTCAATGGAGTAGTGTTCAATTGGTGTAGTTACCTGCTAGAGGAATTGCTAGTGGCATGCGATGAGGCATAGGAGAAGGGAGGGACCTTCACCTATGGATACCTACTTGTGGAATTCACAATGTTCAAATGGAATCCAGATGTGGGAAGACAAATAGCGATACTAGACAAAGGGCGCATGGTGAAGATGTTCGAGCCATGGAAGTCCAGGCCAGAGTTGGAGAATACATCCTTGAACGCCACAACATTTTCTAAGTGGTACAAAAACTTGATAGATGCAACGCAGAAGTTGTGCATCCCACATGAGATTCTAAAATGAAATATGAGAAATATCGCCTTCAGCATGAACCGACAACATACATTTGTCTGGCCGAGACATGTCAGCAGGGAACATTTCCACACAAGGATGTTACCATTCTATCTGGATGAGGAGGCCTTTGATAGGGAAGTCATCTCATGGCCAGGAGTCAAACAAAATCCGTGAAAGTCAGGGATGCATTACACTTTTCTTACGGAGTTGCTGAAAAGAAAAAGACAAGGAACCAGGAGAAGGACCGAGCTCAGGTCCAAAGCTAATGAAGCTAGATGCTCCGGTACACTCAGACTCTGAGGAGGAAGAAGAGATACAATTGTTAAAGCGGAGGAAAGATCGTCCCTCCGTCATCTGCCAAACAATTCCGTGTTGTCAGGTGCGGATGTTAACCAGATCTTGGGTGTTGTGTTAGGTACCAAACTGTTGGTCAAGAGGCCCAGAAATGTGGTCTCTCTGAAAAAACCTCTGAAGCCCCAACCCCTTGCATTAGCTGCCCCTCGCACCCATGTAGTGGTCAAATCCACCACTATCATTGATATTCAGGATGACCTGGATCTTGAAACACTTTCGTCCACATTTGTCACTGAGCAGCCCCCATCACCTCCACCACCCCAATCACCAAACCCCACCACCACCAGTCCACCCCAGACCACAACCCCAGATCCAATGCAACTCAATCATCCATAAATAATGGAGCAAATACTCCCATGAATAACCCAAGAGTCACCCAAACCAACATCAGAATTTTCTAGTCTAGACCCCAAAGCATCAGAGCCGAGCATGAAGTTGAATGATCTAAATCCAGACACCCAGGAACAATAACCTAAGTCTTCAGTGCAAGAAAAATATGCCCGAACTAGAGAGTAGTCGGAATCCGAAAGCAACTAGCAAATCACCTCACTAGCCAAGGGTGAGGTTTCCCAAGAAATCAAGGGGCATGAAGTAGAAGCACTGGAAGAGCCGGAGATACCAGATGCTCAGAACAAACTAGAATCAACAATCGGGTAGGATACGACATCCGCGCGAGAACAAATGGAAGGGGTCCTCTAGAACCCTCAGTAATGCGCCGAATTGATGCAACTCTACATAGCTAGAAAAAAGGTTCTGACTCTTTTTCCCACAACACTAAGGTTTAGGATCGCACCAACTCCACCAATGGAGGAGGAGGTAGAAACCTTCTCAGACCATTCAATGGCCAGTGGAATCCCACTATAGGCATGAGCACCCAGTGACATAGCTCCTTCATCCTCCGAACTGGTACAGTAGCCAGCAACGCAATTATTTGGACTAATCCGATTATCAACGGACCAATTAGAGCAAAGTCTCCAGGAGGCTGAGAGATCCGTCGAGGTTGCAAGGAAGGAAGAGGTCATTGTGCAAACATGTAGGATATAGAAAGAGCATGAAAAACTCCAAGTTCAACACAATCTGGAAAAACTGCAGGAAATACTTGCCGAAGCCTGGCCGAAGATTCAAAAGGTTGCACCCGAATTACTTGAGGTCAGTGATGCAGGCAAGCTAGAACGACAGATCGAGATGCTACAAGAAGCATGGAAACAACTTGCTAATCGCGCTGGGAAGCTGGAAGTAAAGTTACAACAAGCCTAGCAAGAGGCAGAGCATCAACCCGAGAAGCTGCAGGAGCAGATGCAAAAGATAATATTGCAAGGTAACAATGCCCAAGCAGCACTGCACAAGCAGACAACGGAATGCACTAAAATCTTTAGGGAAGTCAGGGAATGGATGGGCGTCATCACTCGATGAAACCAAATCTTGGAGGAGGTGAGAAAAAATATCTAGTTTCTAAATGAATGAGTTGCGGCTACAATGGACCCCATAGAGAAACAACAAAAGTTCGACCAAATCCAATAGGCCGACAACGAACTAAATACAGTCTTTGAGGCACAGTCCGTAGCCAAGAAGGAGCTGCGTGAATTTTGACCTGTAATTCAGAAAACCTACATGAAAATGAATGAAGTTGATGCAACAACAGATTCCAAGTGGAACTTGTTGGTCGAGGCCAAGACAAAGGAATATAGAAAAGAGACGATCCAACAGTTTCTTGCAGAAGCATCACTCCTCGCCCGAAAATGGCAGGACAAAGTTGGAAGCTTTCAAGGAGTGAAACAACGAGCCTTAGAGTTAGTACCAGAGTTGGGCCCTTCATTTGAAGAGGTAAAATAAGAGAAAGAACAGACAAAAGAGCCCAAGGAAAAATAAAATATGGACAAGGGAAAACAATAGATGCTCCTGGAGGATGTGAAAGAACCAAGCACTTGACTCGAGGGAGAGTCAAGGACTGTGGTCGGAGCCTGTTAGCACCTTTGTTTTTTGATTAAGGAATTGTGAAAGTTTTGATTGAGCACAAGTTGCACAAGCTTCATCAGAGGCCTGGAGAAAGAGCAACAAAAGGCAGTTGCGAAAGTCAGCACACCGCCAGCTAAGCAACACACGGTTGAAACAAAACAAGAAAGCGTGCAAGCAAAGAAGGAAGACACAACCCAACTTAGATATAGGGATAAACATAATTGTAAAAGGGTTGGCCAAGATTATTGTAAAAGGGTTAGTCAGGTTTTGGTTGAGTCGATTGATTTATTCATTCTTGTTGTTGTTAACCAGTCAGATTAGTTTTTGATGATCATTGTAATTCGAGCGAAGTCAAGTCTTGAGTCTGTAATGAATTGGATCTATTAGTTTGAGAATTGGAGCTCTGCGACTTGAGTCCAGATCCAAGAGTCTGTACAATGCACTGCTATGTAATTATGAGTCTGTAATCAGAGAAAGATTCCAAAGATAATATGAAGAAAAACCTAAATTTTCAAATATTATGTGTCTTTGTGTGTTTACTTATGCATTACAGTATCACCTTATGGCTTATGAGTTCTAGTTGATGGTTCTACATTTAAATGCTTTCTAGTGATGTAAGTAGGTTCAATTCTTACACATGTATGTTTTAGATCTGTTCATGGCTCTTGTGAAAGATCAAGAATGATTCCTGAAGGCTCTATGGATCCTCTCAAGTATTTTCCCTACCCTTCCCTATCTATTTTTTTCAGCAGCGCTTCGGGTGAGACTTCTTCTCTTCGAAGGAGATGAAGACCCTAGCACTCTAGACTACACGGTACCTTTTGTTGGTAACCTCAGAAGGACCCTGATATGATCAAACTCATGCCAACATGATGCACCCAATAGTAGCAGGAAGAAAAATAAGGAAGATGCATAGTAAATATACAACACATAAGAAGAGACTGCATCAGATTCACCTAAAGGAGGAGGAGATGACGAAGTGCATAAAGAAGAGAAAGAAGACAATATGAAGCAGGGTGAAGTAACACCGCTTAGGAACCTCTTGAAGAGGTAGAGACACCAAAGAAAATAAATGTTTCCCCCATAAAATCTACATCGCCGAAGAAGTCCAAAGCGAGTAAGCCGAAGTTGCAGACTGTGCTTATGGTCAATGACTTCGACTTCATTTTCCCAGCTGTATCAGATGCCTCGAAAGATATTTTGTAGAGAACTGAAGCCAAACAAGAAGCCATGTATGATAGAATTGAGACAGATCTAAGAGGTTTACAACAAGTCCTTCACTCCAGCCATGTAGTTCCCACTGCGCCCCCACCACCAGAAGAACCAAAGTTGGGAGATGAGCCTACCCAACTCTGCAAAATAGATGACGTGACCGAAGCTCGACTTCGTAGCCTGAAGGAAGAAAAGGAACATGCCACCGTGGACCTGAAGCAATCACAAGTGGAAATCATAGAGAAAAGGCGAGTTGCGTAGCAAGAGAAGGAAGACCTCCAAACCAAGTTCAAAGAAAATAAAGCTCAAATCCAGCAGGAGAAAGAAGAGTTGCTCGTGGAGAAGGTCAGAGTTAAAGAAGTAGTCAACAAAGCACTTTTATCTGTGATAGGCTTGGAGAAGATGGAATAATACCCGACAGTGAATCAAGTCATGAATCTTGTAGAAGCCATTCAATAGCATCAACAAAGGGTCGCAGAACTAGAGCTTCAAAAAGTGCCAAGCACTCCGCCAGAAGTGCGAGACCAGAGAGAAGCAACTTCCCAGAGCGTAGTTGAAAGGATCAAAGCATTAGCCATGGAATGTAAACAGATAAGAAGTCGCAGTGCATAGACTTATGTGTGCCTTATTTAGGACCCTGAACTGAAAACACTGGAGTCGTAGCTCAAGGAAGAAAAGCAGCAAGCAACAATAGTACAAGTGAAATTGAAACTCCTGTGAGTAGTTGAGAGGATGAAAATATCCCAAAAACAACGCACGACTCAACAATAGGTCCATGCCATACAAAGCAAAGTCATGGAAGTGATTTAGAATCTCCAACCAGTCTAGGATGCAGCTTGCCACTTTTTGAGGAGATTGAAGGCTGAGGAGCAGAGCTAGAACAAGTAGTCACTTCGGTAGAGAAATTCTTAGAGGGACCTATGAACAAGGCAGTTATTCAATAGTTCATCGAGCAAGAGGCCTTGGCGCAACAATAGGTTGAAGCAGCTTGAGCCAAGATTGAGGATTTTGAGGCAAAGTTACCCAGACCAGAGTGACTCGGGACGAGTCACGAGTGAGTGTTGGGGGCCTGTTGGCCCTTGAACAAGTTTTTTATATCCTTGGTCATGTTTGACCTCTTTGGGACTTTGATAGGCTGGTCGAAGGTGGAACGCAAGTCCAAGCAGAGATCGCGGGATCTCAGCCCCTTTTTAGGGCAGTTTTTGGGATTAGGGTTTATGTAACGGGTATGGGATGTCAAGTGATGGGTTTACCCATGTTTAGGCCCATTTTGTAATGTATAAATAGATAGATAGGTGATTTAAGAAAAGAAAAAGATGCTAAGTTCTAGATTTCTATCTATGTGATTTTAAAGGACTTGTGCATAGTGTACATTGAGACTTGCAGAGATGAGTGCAAGTGATTGTAAGAACTCTTTGTGCTTAAACCTAGATCGGGGAAGGAGGATCTGGCAAGGTGTGTGTAGATCTCTTGTCCTATGCAGAGTGGGTTATGAGGCTTTGTGCATGTAAGGACATTGACAAAAGATAATAAAGAAGACGAAGAGTTGGTGGACATAACCCCACAATGGGGTGAACCACATATATCCTGTGTTATTATTTCTTTGTGCATTATAGGTTTATTTTAGTGATGTGATTTATGTTTAGTGCCGATATCTTTATGTATGATGCATCTGGTCTATCTCTGATCTATATCCCCATGCTAAGTGCTTGAATGTGTTAGATCTTGTTGAATATTGCGCTGCTCTGTAATTAGGGTTTGGATCTGCGATGTGAATAAGGGTTAAATACTAATGAATGTTAATTGCTAAGT
>ML800390.1:61564-88951 GCA_009831015.1 Picea engelmannii
CTTTGTGCAAAGCATTTACTTGGAATCTTTGTGCGTATATCTATGCCCTAGTGCACAGTATTCTACTTGACTTATAAAGATTTGTGCTAAAAGAAAGAAGCCCGATATAAAGAAAATAAGTCGGATCTAAAAGAAAGAAGCCCGATCTGAAGAAAAAAGATCAGATCTGAAGAAAAGAAGCAAGATCTGGAAGCTTTTTTCTCTAAGAGAGGTACAATTAAGAATTTCCGATTAAAAGAGGTAAGATATGCAAGCTCTGTGCTCTGATAAAGGTAAAGATAGTAATTTTTTTTAGATATGGAAGCTTTGTGCTCTGTAGAAGTAAGATAAGATAAAACATTTGTTTCTAGAGTATGAATCTAGGTATGTTTAATAAAATTTGTCCTAGTTTGGAAACTAGGGTATTGATAGATGAAAGAAGATTTGATATTAATAGATCTGACAAGAATAGTGAAAGATATGTTATACCTATGCATAGAAAGAATGTGTGGACTAACGAATGGATGCAGGATCCCAGAAAGAATTTATTGTAGGTTATATCCTATGAAGAGGCTGGGGATCATTTAAAATAAGGAGATGATTAACCCTCTGTTACATTTGCAGAAAACTGGGACATCTTGCTAAAGAATGACCTGGGAGAAGACATAGTTGTCTTTGTTGCAAAGATATGGACCATGAAGTGTTGGATTTCCCCAGAATTATTTCTAAGCTTGAAGGAATTAATCTGAATCAAGAAAACCCTAATGCATCTCCAGAGGCTATAGCAGAACCCCTAGAAGAATCAGAGAAAATATTGCTACAAATGAGAGAAACCTTGAATGACCACCGACATGTCAGATTATTAGAGATCTTCAAAGGAAAATAATGCATCGAAGCAAGAATATTAGACTTCGACATTGACTGTGTTCTATATGAAGAAACATAGGTGAATATCATGATATAGAGAACTTGGGAAGCTATAGGGAGGCCTACTATGATTCCTTCATTAGGAGGACTAGGGTTATTCAGAGGAAAACTGGTAAACCTGTGTGGAAGGCTCGCTCAGATACCTATGATTGTTAATGGAAATTTGACAGAGGAAGATTTTGAGATTATTAAATTTTTTGAAGACTGTGCCCCATTTACCATGTTAATAGGAAAACCTTGGATTGATAGAGATCAATCTAGATGAAAGAAAGAAGAAGAAGTCTTGGAGTAGAAGAAACATGAGTTAAAATATTTCGTGACCAGAAAGATCGCACAATTGATTGAAGAATAGGATAATAGATCGAAGCTATTTAACGCTAGAAACCCAGATGTCAAAGCTACAAGAACATTAGAAGACTCACAGGAGACTGAAGTACCTATCTCGGATAAAGAAGAGGTGTTACCCCAGAGTCCTAGAAGAGAATATCAATAGCGCAAAGTAACTAAAACCACAAAATATAAGAATCAGAATGGAAAATGAACTACCGAGATGAAGCTCACTGGAAAGAAGGATAGGAAGCAAAGTAAGAAGAGAGCTAAGTTGCAGAAGGAACTTTGCAGATAGAAAATTTGCAAGATTGGAGCTTCGTCGGGATATCAGAACAGCGACACATGACACTTTGATATGGTGAAGCAATATAGCAGTTGGGGATATTATAACCATTCGATCGACGCTCCGAATGGGCAGAAAGGAAATAAAGGTTCGTCATTAGACCATTAGACCATGCCATAACGGATCGAACAAGAGTTAATGGAGGCTCATAACCGTTGCAAGCAAACCATCGCTGAGTTGCCTACTTATCTCGTCCCGCCATGCACAAAGAACACTTTTTCTAACTGAGAATTTGAAGCCCGCAGACTAAGAAAATTATATATAGTGATCATTGTGCTATTTCTATTTGTTCTAGTTCCATATCTAAGATCATTGCGACCTCGATAATTTTAATCCCGAGCTCACCGCAGTTGAAGAATCGATAACAAAATTTATCCTTGACTTAATGACTGAAAGAGTCATGTCAGAGAGAGGAGTGTCTACAAGTGTACAAGCATCTTCGACGAGAGGACTACCGACATCTCCATCCACTGCTCGAGCCAGTCCATCCCAACCAGTAGATGAAAAGCGAACTAAGCATAGGGATGATCTTGCAAATGCTAAGCTGATCCCTAGTATACTACCCACCTATCTACCACCTCTGAGTGGTGCCATAAACCATGAGAGTGTGCCCAGATAATTTGAGTACACTTTGGTCACTGCGTACCTCCCGAAAGGGATACGCGCAGTGCACGCAGACAAAGATAAGATCACAGCGTTGAAGTTTAGTGACTTCAACCTTGGTTACAGGAAGGTGTACAACATGCTCACCCCACACAAGTATCTAACCAGAACCAATGGAAATAACTTGAAGATCATCCCCTAGTCATGGACCATGAACCTCGTGCAGTCCACACTGCTCAATGTCATGAAGATTCCTCACTTCGGTAGGCACCAAGAAGTGAACGCATGCATCAAGTTGCTGCTATTCTACTACCATGGCTGATATTTGTGGTTGAGTTGCCACATTACAGTGGATCCGACATTGATCAATCAGATCACAGGGCTAAGCATGGAAGGCCTTTACCCACATGATTTCTATCACGAGAAAACCATGGATGATTCTCTTGCGCAGAAGATTAAAGACACCTACGGAGATGTCGAGAAAGGAACGTGAGGCTACAAGGTAGCCTCTATCTAGAGAGGCACAGTGCACCTAGCCTATCAATTGATCATAGGAAAGTTAGTTCTCAAGAATCGACCCACCCAAGTGACTGGATTTGTAGTCAACCTGGCAGGAAAGTGCGTGGAGGGCCTACAAATGAATTGGGCAAAGTACCTCGTAAACTAGCTGGAACTGGAGTGCAGGGAAGAGCAGGACCCAGAATATGAGTTCCACTTTAGCTGGCTTCTCATCTTGATTGATTTTGTCACATGGGAGATGCCGAAAGGTGCGACCTTCTTGGACATCGAGCCCTTTGAACCTCTAGCCATGAAGTTCAGTACACTGTGGTACTCCAGTGACATGAACAAGCAATGGAAATCAAATGCCATCTTCCACACTTATTACAACCAGCTAAAGAACATCCAGTCTGAGCCTTTTATAACCCCAAACACTCTCCATAGGTTCAGGCCCTTGATGAAATTCAACATGGATTGCCATTTCATCTATATCACAACGCCTGTTGATGAGCATAAACAACAGCTGCAGGCATACTACAAGCTGACAGAAGAATACTTAGAAGATATTACTAAGGAATGGTCGATGAACCTCCTCTTCCTAGCAGACCCCGCGGAGCTATCTGATATTGACAGTACAGAAGAAACGCACGATACACCTGGACCAAGAAAGACCAAGAAAAATGAAGAAGCTCAAGATGTAGGCAGTGCCTTGGTGAACACTACTTCTATCTCACCTGAGCAAAGAGGTGATGGCGGAGAGATAGATGGCGCAGAAGTTGAACATAAGAAAGGCGAGGTTACACCGCCTAGAGAGGAGGAGGACCCCTCAAAGAAAAGGAAGGTTTCCCCTCCGAAACTTTCTTCAAGGAAGAAATCAAAAGCAACTAGGACCAAATTTGAGACCACCCTCACCTCAGATAACTTCGACTTCATCATCGCAACATTGAACGAGGATTCGCTGAAAATAACAGAGAAGAAAGAAGATAAGCAGGAGGAGGTGTTCAATCAGATTAAGGTTGAACTTCAAGGAGTGCAATAGGCACTGCAATCCAGCCACGCAGTTTCCACTGTGCCTCTGCCATTAGAAACATCAAAACTAGGATATGAGCTAGCTCAATTCCATCAGATCGCTGATACCGTCAAAGCTCACCTTTGAAAAGCATAGGAGGAGACAACGTAAGCTACCCAGGATTTAGCACAAGTACAAGGAGTCCTTGAAGAGAAATGCAATGTTGCAAAACGACAGAAGCTTCCTCTCCAAGTAAACTTCAATGAAGAAAAATCTCATCCGCATAAAGAAAAGGAACAGTTGCTCACAGAGCAACTCGAAGTTAAGGAAATGGTCAACAAATCACTTCGCTCTGTGACAGTTGTCGAAGTAAAGGCCGGAGAAAGAGTTCCACAACAGGTGGATAAACTCGAAGAAGTGATCCAACAACTCCAATAGCGCATTTCATATATAGAATTATGCATTGTACCCGAGACCTCGCAGGACGTAAGGGACCAACGAGAAGCAACTTCCCGAAGCCCAGTTGACATATTAAAATCTCTTGCATTGGAATGAAAGAAGCTGAGTAACCGTAGCACCCAGACATATGAAAACCTCACTAAGAACCCAAATTTACAGTTACTGGAGTTGTAGCTCCATGAAGCGAAGCAACACACAGATACACTATAGGCATAGCTGAAGGCCCTGTCGGCTATAGAAAGAATGAAGAGGTCTCAAGAACAATGCACAGCTCAACAATAAATCCATATGCTTCAAATAAAAGTGATGGAAGTCACTCAACGACTTCAACCTGTGCAAGATAAGGCATGGTCATTGTTTATAGAGGTAGAGAGCCGAGGAGTAGAGTTAGAATAGGTTGTCACCACAGCAGAACATTGCCTAGAAGGGGGAGTGAACGACACAGTAATCCAGGAGTTTTCCAAACAAGAGGCCAAAGAAAAGAAGCAAGTCGAATCAGCTCGAGCCAAGCTCAAGGAATTCAAGGCAGAATTGCTTAGACCAGAGTGACTTAGGATGAGTCACACGTGAGTGTTGGGGGCCTATTGTCCCTTGACCAAGTTTTGGGAGTATTTTGGGACTTCGACAGCTTATTGAAGGAGGAGTGCAAAACGAAGAGGATATCACAGGATCTTGGCCCACTTTTGGGTCCTTTTTGGGTTTTTGGGAATATGTAATGGGAATGGGATGTCGGCCCATGGGTTTACCTATGTGTAGGCCTATTTTGTAATATATATATAGATGTCTAGGCCATCTAGAGGAGTAGTCAAATAGTGCATCTATGTGATGTGAATGTATGCTAAGTGCTATTTTGTATTGTAAGGGCTTTGTGCATTCTGGGTAAGACTTGCAGAGCTGATTACAAGTCCTTGTGCGAGACTGTAGAAGGCTTTGTGCTGTAACGCAAGGAAGAAGGATCTAGCAATTTGCGCAGATATTCTGTCCTGTGTGGAGTAAGGGTTTTGAAGGATTTGTTCTTGTAATCGATTGACTAAAGACAATAAAGAAGAAGAGTTGGTGGACGTAGCCCCAAGGTGGGGGTGAACCATGTAAACACTGTGTTATGTGCTTTGTGCTTTGTCTTGATGTGTTCACATGTTATTTGCTAAATGTTTTGATATGTTTAGATATATCTACTTCTTCTTTGTGCTTATGATATGTGAGAATATTAGATTTGATCAAGATAGTCATGCGTAGTGCTTGATATGATTCTTCTGATCCATTTATATGCTAAGTTCTTAAATACTATAGATTAGTGTAATGCTGCGAAGCTCTGTTTTATCAGTGAAGTGAATAGTGATTGTATATTGAGGGACTGTTGATGATAAGAGATGTATTAGGTATTATAATCATAGATCCGTGTCCCAGCTAAGGTTGCAGACACCTGAGTCTTGTAACCACCCCTGCCTCTACCTTGAGTGAGACTTCATCTACTTTGTAGGTGTAGTTGAAAGGGTTGGTAGTTAGGGCTTTGTTGGTGCGTTGTTGTAGCGTTGAACCCTGGGTCTGCCCTTGTGCCAACACTACCCATGTGCCAACATGGAACATTCTACATACTAAATGTTCATGTTTCACATTCATTAATATTATCACCAATATAAATTTCTTGATATGATCCTCGGGGAGGCCAGAGGTTTTAGGATCAAGTTTTGGGAGAAGTTTTTTTGGGTGCCTAGAAAAATGATGCAATCTCCCTGGTATGGCTAAGGAATACCTGGACAACCATGGATGATTGTTTTTAGATTGGTTGTTATCCTTAAAAAATTCTCCATTGTTTTTTTTCCATATTATCTGACTCGTTATCTGAATTTTCTAAATTAGAACTTGCTTCCTCAGACTCTGAATCATCTGTGCTAGAATAATTACATGTGGGTGGGGTTATGAGAGGGGTTTCAAGAATAAAACTAAGAGGTTGATAAATTTTAGTAAGGATGAAATCTACCATATATTCAACCATATGAACAAAAGTATGGTCTAGGGTATCGACAACTAGTATTACGGTCTGGTTCTCGCGGGGGAGAAATGGAGCTAATGAAAATGCATCAATCTGTCGAGCATAAGCCCTAGTAATCCTTTTAAACACACTGATTTTGTTGTGAGGGATTTCATAAGGTATTTATGGGTGAAGGTAAGAGCCATATTCAACATGCGGTGACTCACTTGTGGTGGGGATTCCTTCAATATTAAGGTTGTCTTGAGAAGGATAAGCCATGCATGTGGGATGTTTTGAATCTGTAGGCTGTTTGAGATAAGTTCTTATTTAAAGAACTACCTTTACTAGCCATGCATTCGCCGGGACCTCTTTCTAGTATAAATTCTATTGAGGGGTCAAAATTACCTTTAACTCAACAGTAGGAATCATGTCGAGAGACAAGGACCAATTAGACTCTTCCCTATTTGGGGTAACGTGATTATCTAGATGGATGGTCTGAAAAGTTTCGATGGGATTTAATATGTTATTGAATGGGTATTTTTAGACTGTTTTCTATTTATTTATAAGTTCAATGGATGAATTCTTGAGAAGGCTGGGATTATGCTAACCTCTTACCAACATCATTTGGATGACACCGCTTTTAAACCAATATAAAAAATTAATATTTCCTTCTTGATTAATCGAAAAACATCATCTAAGAAAAGGAAGGTTTTGGTAGAAATGTCAGATAACCATAAATAATTCAAGTTAATGTATAACACAATTTTATAACACCATCATATTCATGCCAAAATACATTTAGTGATTGCAATGTTTCAAGATAACTCAAAAACACAATTACTGTGTTACTAAACCACTTGTAGTATTGAATCAACAAAGCAGAGCAATGCACAAATTGAGTTACTCCACAAGCTTTGGAAAAAATCATCTTCGACACTACATGAAATTCAAAATCAAACTTCAAAATAGTTCTTTGTCTAATCCTCCACTATTACAAAAAAATCCGTCGACCTTTCAAAATGAGGTTGACCTCTTTATTTATATCAAAAAATTGATGCAAAAACTTATCACTAACGCTTGTTAAAAAATATATAACAAAAAATAAAGTGGATCATATCCACATGGAAACTATTAGTGAGATTTCCTTAACTCATAGGGTTAGCTTTGTCATATTCAGACAATTTGGAGAACATATCTTCACAAGTGTGTAAATATGGGAATTGGTCCTGGTCCATCGACATGCTAAGCCTATCCTTCATCTCAATCGCCTGATATTTTAATTTGTCGATATCAAAGCCTAGATGTTGTAGGACCCATGTTGTCCCTATCATCCAATCGGTGAGTTTTTTAACTTTTCCCTTATCTATCTTTCTAATCTCTTGAACCTTAGCTTCAAACTCATCCTCTAGCTCACCGAATCATTGGACTATGATGCATAAGTCGATGAAGTCGTTGGGGGAGACAAATTATGGGATCTGAAGATTTATCATTTTTTGATTGATGTGGTCCCAATTTCTGAGACACTCCTCCCATATTTCTTGCATTTTTAGTCATGGTTCTTTTACTAGTTTCACCCAATACTCAACGAATACTTTGAATCTAGCTAAACTCTCCTCTGCGAGCATCCTGATAACGTGTTCTTCTTTTCCTCTGACTTTATGGATTTCTCTGATATAGTCGATTTGTTCTGATACCCGACGAGTTGTCTTAGACCATATCATAATTTCCTTATACGCCACAAGGCCCAACAAGGTATCTTCTTGAAAGCCAATGATGTTGGTCATAAATACCTCCCTATCTGACTTGAACTGACTATAAATTCCTATGAATTCAATCTTCGTGAACCTTACTAATTTAGTTGCATCATGATAATATTCCACATGATTCCTAAGGTGTGCCAATTCTTCTCACATAGATTTATCTTCTTGTTCATATTCCTTTTTTCTATCTATGGTGGCACTAGATATAGCTATTCCTACTCCTAAAAACTCACTTACCTTGGACTATCTTGCATCCAATAGAGTTTCTTCTGTGGTTATGATCACAACGTTGTCCAAGGTGAGTCTTCTATTTTTCCTATCCTCCTGACAACCACTTGTTTGTTTCGATCATAACCAATGCCATGAACATTGACCGCTTCATCTATAGGCTCTAGGATCAATTGGTCCCCCAATGTGAGGAAATTTCCTATACTTCATGGTGTGTGAAAGTGTTCAAGTGTTGTTTCCTTTCCTTTTTAGACTTCAATATTATCATGATTGGTCCCTTTATCTAGTTCTTGAACCGTTCGAGACTTCTCATAAAATTATGTTAACCCCATATTTGTCCTAATATTTGGATATCCAATTCTCTCTGTACTTGGGGACTTTTCCATGATCCTTGGTGCTGTGTCTTCAACTAAGGATGATAATCTTGAGAGTGCAGAGTGATTTTGAGGTACTGTTAAGGTTTCCTTAGGTTCCATGTTACCTTTCAGTTCTTCATCTTTTTCTCCTTTACTGGAGTTACCTCCTAACAATTCTTCAATACCCATAGTTCCTTTCTCTTTCAATGACCAAGGGGTTCCATCTGGAGTGGTATGATCACCTTCAACTACACTCTGGTCCACTCTTATATCCAAATACTTCAGTCCATGATATACTTTTGTGATTAGTACCTTTGTTACTACTTCATTTGTAACTGGAAATGCAATATGCATTTCCTCCACATCACTGTCATATATCGTGATTATATCAATGATGACATGAGATACTTTCCCCAAGGTATCAAGACTTCCTAATAATAAAGGGGCTGGCCCTAATCCTAGTTCTTCTGCAATTATTTTCTTTGAGGTTTCTTTCTCATTATCTCCTTCTACCGAGGTATTTCTAGGGGTTGTTATCTCCCCAAATCCTCTAAATGTGACCGAAGTTATTACCATGGTTGTTCCTTCCAAAACCATGACAATGTACCCATGCATATGCATCATTCTTTCAACTTCATCCAAGATTCTTTGTGCCTCATACCTTTCCACTATTTTCTTTGCACCTTCGCGTTGAGCTTGCACCATTGTTGTTGGCCCAAATGTATGTTCCAGAAAGTCCAATTGTTCATTCCCAGGTAGGGTCATGCACCTGTGGACGTATGGTTTTTCTTTCCTCTATAAAACTTCGAACTAGATCAAAGCATTGTATGTGAATATTTCATCCTCAAAATCATCATGTGGGTAAGGCCAACGAGACACTACCTGATTAGCATGTTCGACCACTAGTTTTGTAGGGTCATTCCTTATGTACCTCTCAGTGATGAACCTATACTCTATTTGACTTTGAGCTTCTTTTGTGGACTGTGTGGTATCATTCATGAAATGGTAACCTACATAGAACCCATAGGGAATAAATATCCTTTTCTTTTCCTTTACCAGAAATGCATTGAACTCTTGTAGTACACTTTGGTAGTAGTTTTTCCCTAACACTAGTTTATTGGGCACATGAGCTGGCAGTAGGTGTGGTGCTCCAAGGGCTCCAAAAATCCTAATATATATATTTTTTCTTCCAAGTACCAATTCCCAATTTTGGATATTACCTTCCTTGCTTCTTCTGATAGTCTTGGGCAATCATACTTAAAACTTAGAGAATAGACTTGAGCTATGAAACCATCAAAAACTAAAGCCATTGATATTTTATACCTATTATCCCATAATATTCCAAAGTAGACATGTACAGGCACTTTAGATGCATTCCATATTAGGCTCAGATAAGGGAAAACATTTCTAGTGGATATTTCATCTAGGAGATAAGACACCATGTAGAATGCAGGGGTTTCCTTAGGTTTTTTATTCTGCACCTCTTTTATCTGGGTGCTCAACTGTTTCGAGATAATGGATCCCCAATTAAACATGATTCTAGATGTAGAAACCATATGAGCCAAAGAAATTCAGGCTTCAGAGAACCTAGATACATCATTTTATCCATATAAACGAAAAATCAATTCCATCAGGAAAATTTAAGGTTCTTAGAGGTTCGTTGTGTTGTACCAACCCGAGGCCTGATTCATGAACTTATTATCCTCCCTCCACCAAGACGCTAACAATTAACCGGTGTTATTTCTATCATAGAATGCCACAAGAAAATATTTATTCAATATCACTTCAATGTCCTTGAGCTTGTAATAAATGCTCACTTTTGTCGGCAAGAATACACCTATACATTCCCCATCCTTGTTATTCAACAATAATTTCTCTGCATCGACATGATGGAATATCCACTCTAATATCTCAACACATGGAAGGATGGGTGTCTTGGCTGCTACCAGGTACAATGAAGACCACTTTATGTTCTAGAAGACTTGGGCATCTAATCCATTGGAAACACCACATATAATATACCAAAAGAAATATCTTAAAATACTCTATCCAATGATACTAATATGGTATCAATCTGAGCACCCTGTCAAAATTTATGAGCTCTGCAGTCTCGCTGCCTTCACAAAAAACCCTAGAAAATGGCTAATTTTGAATCAATGATAGCTTCAATTCCATAGCTACGATTCAAACATTTTTTTTTAAATGGTATAATTTTGCAAGAGGAACTTAGATCTACAATTTGTTTGGGCAAATAAGGCACCAATTTCTACAGTTATTAGCAAAATTGTGTGGTCGTCTAGGAAAAAACCATGAAAATTTGCATATTTTAAAAGGAATATAACTTCACTTCCTAGACTTCATTTTGGACTATTTTTTTTAATTGGTTGTTTTTTTTTAGAGGAACTAATATTTACAACTAGTTTATGCAAATTCTACACATAAATCTACATGAATTGTCCAGAGTGTCGCAACCCTAATTTTTTCTTCTTGAAAAACAATATGCAAAATATAAAAGAATACCCCTTTTTTCGTGGCCGAAGATAATGCTATGATACCACTTGGTACATTCTGATGTGTTGGCACACTTACTTATACTGAGGGGGGGTGTGAATCACTATAATACTATTTTTTTTCTTAGTTTTCTATACTTATCAATTCATTAGTTTTCAACCATAAGTAATCGATAAGAAATGTATACATACATACAATGCACAATACACAAATATTTAACATGGAAACCTAAATTAGATAAAACCACAGGAAACTTATATTGAATTATGTTGATAGGAAAAAATGATATAGAAACCAATTTGTCATATTTTTTACAAGAAACAGATTGAAAGAGACACCAATCCCTTCACCTGAGTACCAAATTAGTAACACTTGTAGGCACTAAACTACAATTATATATTTGTAGGCACCAACCTGTTAGAGACATTGATTCCATAGCCTGAGCACCAACTCAACAAAACTTGTAGGCACCGAACTATAATTATAATATTTTCAAGCACCAACCTGCTGGAGACACCAATCCCCTCAATTGAGCACCAACTAAACAATATGTAAGAACCAACTTATTGAAGACACCAATCTCCTCAACTTGTTTGTATAGATCAAATTCTTCTTAAATTGTCAGCAATACAAAAAAATGCTTCACTCCAATATTTCTCCTGCACAAATATGTTATTTCATCAACTACTCTTTCTTTGTTGTTATTTCCACAATACTCTTAGCTAATTCACACTTGTGAGAATTCATATGTTCTATATTTGTCCTCGCACCTCCCTTCTACCCTTGGAAAATTACATATTGATTTCTTCCATTCACTAGCACTCTTGAAACTTTGAGCCTCAACTTCACATCTCACTCAAATCACTAACACTTCCACATCAAAAAATTATACTCACACCCTCTGAAATGGATTAGGACATAATTATTTATAGGATTCATACATGAGCCCATATTCCCAAGGATTTTTCAATATACACAAACTTTGTGCTCATGGGGTTAGCCCTCGATCCTTTGAATCTCCATAAAAATTAGGTTTCAAAATTACTTTAAAATTTGTCCCAATATCCTCCAATTTCACATGCGATTTGTTCACTAGTCACAACTCAAACCTTGATGCTCAACAACTGTTGGATGAATTCTTGATTAAATATTGATCATTGATATGTTTACTAGCTACATGAGTATCGAGTATCGATCTTTTTAAATGCACACACAACATCCTTTATCCTTGATACACAACAACCATTGGATGAGTCCAGGATTAGATAATGATCGTCGATCTGAATGGTCCAATTTATCACATATCAGGACCACTGGAGCACGATGAAACTGGTATATAAGGTGTTCGAGTCACCACATGTCTTTATGCTTTCAACCATTTTGATATGTGATATACTAATACACGATGCACTATCTAGACCACTGGGACTATCGAGTCACTGACCCACTAGTCCTCTCGAACTTTAACTTTTCATCTTCAAGATTTTTCTTCAATCTGTTTAGCCACTAGGTCATCGAGATCACCATGTCACCTAGACCCTGGGACTTTATCCACCACACTAATAAACACTCACTCCAGTCCGGTTAACCCGATATACTAATATATGATATACTAATTGGACCACCGAGACTACCAATCCCCTGGGGATTTAATACATGCCTTCAAAATTTACTGCAACCTGATGACTTGATCTAAGTCATTGATCCCTATAATAGATGGTCAAGATTCAACCATGCACAAGGTTAAAAATTATTTCATAGGAACACCATGCTGGCATGGAAAAAGGATGTGTCATGAAACGTGGGTTAACTACCACACTACACATGGTTCTGATGTGGCCTCCATGTGGACTCCTTCCATGTCAATTGGATGACATGGCACTAACTTGGCTGTTGTTTTAGCATTGATGTGGCATCGAAAAATGTCCTACAAGGGTATCATCTCACTGTGGTATCAGTCCACCATGCTTTCACCTCCCATTCTCTCCAGTATGGTGTACCTGATATTTAATATCGAAGTATTGCATATCGATATATAATGATTTCATAATTCAATACCAACGTTTTATTGATATGTCTGAGGCCCAATATGGAACCTTGATACCTAGGTATCAAAACAACACAAATTTGACACTATTCCTCTTTCGATCCTATCTGATTACACGATATTTGATATGCCAATATACTTGAAGTTCACATCCTACATTCTTGGTCGTCGATATGAAAGATTAACGATTAGGACTTCCTGAAGCTACTCGTCATCAAAATCTATGTCCCCACTACTCAGACACTAGGCCATTGGGCCCTTAAAAAATTTAACATTGCACTTTCAACTTTCACTTCGATCTGATTATCTGATATAGTGGGCCCCACGACAAAAAGTTAACTCTTTGCACATAGTTCCATAACTCACCCATTCACATTCAAATTATGTAACTTATCCTTTTCATTATAAACCCATTAAAATCATTTTTCCTTATGAATGTGGGATTTATCAATATAAGTGTTTGATAGGCAGTTTTGGATGTAATTTTGGAGAAAAACGTAAGTATGAAGAAAGGGCGCATAAGGAAGAAATCACACAGAAGGAAGAAATCATTCAGAAGGAAGAAAACATGCAGAAGGAAACAACGACGTGTAAGGATAGAAAGCGCGCAGGATGGAGATAGTGTACATATATAAGGATAAATCAAGTGAGTGAGAGAAGAAAGCGCAAAGGATGATAATGCAACTTTCCAAAAATAGAAGAACGATAGAAAAGTTGTATAAAGAATGACAAGTAGAATAAGGCAAACAACCAGTTAACTGAAGATGAAAAAAAATGAACTGAACCTTGGGTCTTACAACCTGTGCATAGACCAGTAGAATCAAACAAATGGTTCTGTTGTCGAGACTGGAACATTATGACTAAGGGGTTGTTTTGGAGGCCCACTAAGAAGGAAATCACAAACTATTTGGAATGAAAAGAATGGGAATTTGCGCAACAAGAGAACATAAACCCTCAGATGAGTGACAAACAATGGATGCAAAAGTATGTGTTCACGTATATACATGAAATTTTCTTTAGCAAATTTGAAAATATTTTGACCAAGTGGCTAGAAAGGTTCATTGAGAACACAAGAAGGTTTGGTGTTGCAGCGCCAAAGAATTGGACTCCTAAATTTGTAAAAAAGTTGAATTCGGTAGGTAACCCAACTACTTGAGCAATTTTTTTTGGTTAGATAGCATATTAGGGGTTATGTTATAGAATTTGCATTAGATTGCATTCAATCATACAATGTTGTAGAAATAAATGTTTTCAAAGCTCCATGTGGAAGGCTCTTGAAATCATTAAATACATGGATAAAGATGTTTTGTGAAAAAAATGTGATGATTATGAATCCCGACGGCTAAAAGGGCTTCACGCACATAGGGGAATCCAAAGGATGATAGGGGATTCATATGAGAGAAGGAAGGAATGAACAAGGGAGGAAGGGACCGAGGATGTAATAAGGAAGTAGACCAGAGGAAGAGTACAATTTTGGAGAGTTGCATGAAGGAAGAAGGTACAAGAGGAAACAAATTGGGGTTGGGAGAGAAGAGAAACATAGTGAGCCAACAAAATCAAACCTTGCACAAGTATGAATCATGGAGATACAATATGTAGGAGGAAAATAAGAAATTCCTACTCAGAGAGGATCCTGTGTTGAATCCATGATCCCATGTGCGTCACCACAATAAGAGATAACAGTTGAAGACTTGTCAAATCCTATCATAATTGGTCAAGGAGTACAATGTAGTAGTAGTCAGAATAGTGGGAGTAGTGCGCAGAGTCAAAGTCATAATTCGAGTCCACTAGTATCACCAAGAGGAGGGACTACATAAACCAACATGGCGGGAATAGATAATACAATTAGACTTCCTGAATTCAAGGGAGTGGGATCAAAGGATACAAAACAAAACTTGTTTGTCTACAAAATAGTTTGGGCCTCTAAAATCATACAAGATGATGTCATAAAAATTGTGCAGTTAGCAACGGCATTTATAGGTCGTTCGTTGGTATGGTATATGAAGTTACAGAGTATTACGCCTACAAGACAATATAGCACCTTAGCAGAGAGAAAGAAAGCACTATTAAAAGAGTGCAATAAGCCAAAGTCAGAGTCGTAGTACATCATCGAGCTAAAAGAGATCATACATGTGCAAACAAAGTCTATATGGGATTTTGATCAGTGATTTAAGGATGTAATGTGGAGATTGATGTTCCAAATTTTGGATCAACAACATCAATAGTGGTTTATTGATGGACTTCTACCACACATTTGGAGGCCTCTGATTCAACAAAAGGTTATGTTGTAGCCGGAGGTGCTATAGATTGCAATGAAACTATAGGCATCACTGGTAGGAGACACAGGGGGTATGGCACAAGTTCATATGAAGTTAGCCACATTGGCGATTCAACTGACTGAGCTTACCAAGGGAAGGGAAAAATGAGAACAAGTTTGGTGTACAAAGTGTAGGACTGAAGGCCATCACAAGGATGGATGCCCAACATTCACGCAATATTTGGTAGCTAGAGCGCCGAATCCACTACCTAGAGGAGGATACTGCGAGATTTGTAAGAAATGGGGTCATCATCCCACGAAGTGTCCATTACTAGAAAAAAATATCATAGTACTCCAAAGAATTTGTTTTTCAATTTTGTAAATCTGTAGGGAATGAAGAGAAGGACTATCATGTGTTTGACCTACTAAGGGAGTGCACATCAGATATGTATAGAATACAAGAAGAGAATACCAGTGTGGATGGGAATAATGCGTAGTATAATGGTCAGAGAGGCTTTTATTAGGGGAACAAAGAAAATTTTGGTAAAGGCCAAGGTAGAGGGACTTTTGGTAGAGGAGGACGTAGACCAATTATCTGTTATAACTGTAATCAACCGAGACACTTGGCCTAAGGTTTACAGAACCCATGTACCACGTGAACATATTGCAGAGCACTGGATCACACAACAAAGAGCTATCCCCAACTAGTTGCAAAATGGGAGGCCAGAGGAAACCCAACCTAGAATCAACATTAGAATGAAAATGTGCAGATGATATCAATTGAGAGACGCAGTGAAGGACCAAAAATCACAGTCGTTACATGAGGAGGAGCTCGAAAAAGCATTGATATGGTGATTCAAGGAAACCAAATAGAGCCGTGGGTAAGGAAGTCAACATGGCATATGGGAACATTTGATCCATAATAGGAAACAAAGACATATCAAAGCACAAGGAAGGTGATACTTGTACCACATGGGGGAGCATCAACATCATCACTGCCTCATATAGAATAACCAACTATACCTGAAAATTCAAGTGCGCAAGTAAGTACACTAACTGAATTCTTAAATAGTTTTGTAGAATTGATGAAGGATAGAACTGCACTCATTTTGTTATATAACATAATTAATCATTGCGAAAAAGGAAGGGACACCCTTGTCATATAAAGAATGGTAAATCTGGTACTGCGCAGGAAGAGAACAAATGGGGAATTCAGGTTTAATGCGCATATTTGGGAGTACGATGTGGGTAATGTTATTATGGACTTAGGATCGGATGTGAATGTAATACCTAAGAAGACATGGGATATGATGGGAGAACCTGAGCTAATATGGTCCTCTGTTCAGTTAAGACTCGTGAATCAACATAAGATAGTCCTGATTGGGAAACTAACATGAGTACCTGTGAACATAGATAGGGTGTGGAGTATGGAAGACTTTGAAGTTATTGAGATCATAGACGATAGTCAACCATATCCAGTCTTAATGGGATTGGAATGGGTGGTCGATAACCAATAAATTATTAACTTAAAAAGGAGGGAGATGATCTTGGAGGTGGGGATCTAAAGGTTACTGCACCTTTGGACCAATCAAAAGGGAAGAGATATACATAGTCAGCAACAGGAAATGAGATGGAAAAATTATATAATCTGACTGAACGGATGGAGGATTATGTCGACCCAACAACATATGTCATGCTAAATTGGAGAAGTATCAGTTTGTGCACATCTGATTTAGAATTTGGTCTAGATAATTGGTAGTAGAGGATGCATGAAGTGTCAACTAGACAATGTGCGCATATAAACTGATCCTTGTGCTGGATTGGCACAGAGCCATGTGACCCACCCAGGTACGACGGCCTAACTGAGATTGTTATGTTTATAAAATAATTTGAGTTACAGGTACTTGAACAACATAGGATTTTGGCACTGGACTATGTCTTAAAAGAAACTCCAACTAGATGGTGGGTCGTGCACAGAAAGGGGATGAAGGATTGGGCACAATGTAGTAGACTTATGCAGGTATGCTTTGGGCTTGAGGAAGTAGAAAGTGTGCAACAATACAAAGGAGAGGGAGACCCAATCAGTCACGTAAATAGATGTAGAGATTTATGGTGCTCATAATAAAAGATATAGTGGACGCATCGATTCATACACACGTTGGACACAATCCCAAATAATTGGTATTTAGAATCGGAGATGTGCATGGAGACAACATAATGGTAAGGACTAGTCCAACGATTCGAAATCACATTCACATTTGAACATGAAGCGTCATCCATACATGAAAAATTACAGGTGATCCAAACAAATATCTTCTCAAAGGTAGAATTTATGGAAGAAGTACCATTAGGAAGTGTGCACACAACCAAGATGATGGTCCAAAAGCTATTGAAATTCTATAATGTCACATAGAAATAATATGAGGAAGAAGATCATAGAAATGTATAGGTACCAAAGACAAAAGATGCACATGCAGTAGAAAAGACAAAACTTGCATCAACTACGTACACACAACCTATAAAGACAAAGAAAGTCAACATTGGGATAACAAAGTGTTGGAAGAATGGTTGTTTTCATTGATGTCAACCCTAGTCATTGGTTTTGGACCGTAATATTGATGAAGGTATTTGGACATGAAGGAAAATACACATGTCGACACAACACCCATGGATGGATAGTATACATCATGTTGTTTCTGGTGGTAGGTGGCACTTCACGTGGATCCCCATGGTTGAGGAGAAATGAATTTTTGAGGATGACAAAGTTAATTGAAGAAGGAAGTACATGTCGACCCTAAAGGTAATTAAAGAAAAGAATTACAAAATAAGAAAGTGTCAGGTCGGCCCTAATGTTAAAAGGAATTGACATAAAGGGTATAAATACATATCATTATACATTCATTTTAAACACACACACAAATCGAATTTCAGAGGAAATATGAAGTAAATAAGGTTGGATTTCAAAGTAGGATGAAGTCTTTTGGTGATGTGTTCTAAGGTATGTTATTTACAGGTAATCTTACCGTTTTCGCTATAACTTTTTTTCTAGAAATATTCTGATGGTCAAATTGGTATGGTATTGAGAAGACATATATAGGTACCTATGGTAAAAAATTCAGCTCTTATTCACTATACGTTTGGAGATACACTCTATGAAAGATAGGGTTTTCGACTAGTACTGAAGCTAGTCATAAACAAGTATTCCAAGTAAAATAGTCATAACTTCTTCATAGAGAATCCAAATGAAGTGAGACTAATTTCATTGGAAAGAGTACAAGATTTGGTTTCTTTTGTGCGAATTTCATAATTTGATGTTAAATATTGAGCATGGGGCATTCTGTACAAGTTCTCTCTTCTGAATAAACCAAAATTGAATAAGGTCTACCATTCTATCTATAACATCTTTTTGGGGAGGATTCAAGGAGTGAAAATTCGAGGATTTTCAGAGAAAACATTGAGTTATATTATCTACAGGATCATAGTATTGTAAGAAGTGAATAATTGCAGAAGTTGAAGAAGTCTCAGGAAACATTATTTGGTTCTATGTGATGGTTAGTTGATGGTGATGATTTAATGTAAAGTTCTATTATCTCTCATATATTCTTGAGTGGAAGGAAGGGGAAAGGATGGAGAGGTCAAACCTCTCTTGATATTGGAGGATTGTATCTTCCTTTTTGGAGGTTTATCCCTCCCTTTATATTTGGAAGCTGGAGCTACCTTTGGAATTAATTACCTCCATTGAACAATAACTATTGATTATTTCTCATATATTGTGCATGGTGTATTGTGGTGTATTGGTGTAGCTCTTATATTATTGTTCATTTCTCATTGGATATAATTGAATGGTTTAAGTATAAGTTGTTTTTTTTTATAAATTTTACTTGATACTGATTCACCCCACTCTCAATATCAACAATTGGTATCAGAGTAGGTTACCTTCAGTACAGTTTAACCACTTGAAGGAAGATCCTAAGAAGAAATGGAAGAAAACATTCCAAATGGGATTCCACCATTTGATGGAAGCATTTTTTAATACTGGAGTAATAGAATGGAAACTTACTTGAAATCTCTTGGGGAATATGTTTGGTTCTCAATTGCTTCAGGATACAATGCTTTGAAGAAACCAAAGACTGCAACTCAGAAGGAAGCAAAAAGGAACAACAAATTGGCAATAGATATCATACTGGATGGATTGACAGATTCAGTGAAATCCAAGGTGGGATCATGTGCATCAGTAAAATATCTTTGGGACAATATACAAGACCTTTATGCAAGGGAAGAAGCATAAGAAGAAAAAGAAGAAGTTGAAGCAAATTACAACATCTCAGATTTCAAAGAAGAAAATAGAGGTCGGTTCTTTTTCTTTAATTGAAGAATGTTGAGATTGAAAATAACAAGATCAAAGACACACATAGAAAACTAAAAAGTGAATTGGGTAGTTTTGAAAAGACAATTGTAATCTTGAATAAGCAATTAGAGGAATTTGAGAAACTAAGAGAAGAAACCATTTCCCTGAAAACTCTACTCAAAGAAGAAAGAAGAATAGGAGAAGTAAGGAATATCCAAATGATGAAGATTGTGAGAAACTTGAACAAGAAGTTGTCTCTTTGAGGAAGAGATTAAAAAAATATCAAGTGCCAAAAGACTTAACACATCTTGGATGCATGGGTGAAACTTCATACAAAGAAGATGCAAATACCAACAAGAAGGTTGAAGAAAGAGCTACATAGACAGTTGATGAGAAGTGGACCAGGATACCAGAAAGAAGGAATGATTACAAAAGAGATGAATATCCAAGAAGATCTCCTACCTTCAAGAATCAAAGAATCTTCAATCAGTATGAAGGAAACTACATAAGAGTAGATCATGAACCCAGATGGACTACATCACAAAGAAGGTCACTCACTCCCAGGTATCAAAATTTATTTCTTGGTCATTGTTATACTTGAAAAATTTTGGACATAAGGAAATTAATTGTAGAATCAATGAAAGGAACAACTATGCAAGAAACATGAATGGTGTAAATAGAAGATATGGAAACAATCGTGGATTTGTCAACATAAGTTATAATTCATTTTCCCCATTGATGGAAAAAATTATTCTTGGTCACAAAGCACGAGATTGCAAATATATGAATGAAGATGTCCCTATGTCAACCACAGTATGGAGAAGGATTCCAAACAATAAATATTATCAAATATCATTGACCGCTGAAGAATGTAAAGAAGAAGATGAATGGTACATAGACAATGGATGTTCTTCACACATGACCGAGGATCAAGAAAAATACATTATCTTGAAGAGAAAGGGTGGCAATGTTGCATTTGGAGATGACTCATCTGCCAAAATAATTGGAAAAGGTGTAGTAGATCTTGGAAGAAAAAATATAAAAGCAAAGAATGTCCTATTGGTTGAAGACTTGAAGCATAATATATTAAGTGTTAGTAAAATGTGTGATCAAGGATATACTCTCATGTTTGACTCACAAAGATGAAAAACTAAAGAAGAAGATTCAAGAAGACTGGTTGCAATTGCAACAAGAATACCAAGTAACATATACATCCTAAATCCATGAAAAATATCCAAGGAAGAAATAGACCATAAAAATGAAGTGTTATTAAGTGCTATATGTTCAGGGGGAGAAGCCCCAAAGAAGAGAGTTACCTTTTTCCATTAAACTCAGGGGGAGCATACCTACCCTTTTCCATTGATGTCAAAGGGGGAGAGAAATTGGGATCATGATGAAAGGGGGAGCATGAGTGTTTCCATCAATGACAAAGGGGTAGATTTTTAGAAGATTGGTTGTTTTCATTGATGTCAACCCTAGTCATTGGTTTTGGACCACAATATTGATGAAGATATTTGGGCATGAAGTACAATGCACATGCCAACACAACAACCATGGATGGATAATATACATCATGTTGTTTCTGGTGGTAGGTGTCACGTCACGTGGATCTCCATGTTTGAGGAGAAATAAATTTTTGAAGATGACAAAGTGAATTGAATAAGGAAGTACAAGTTGGCCCTAAAGATAATTAAAGAAAATAATTACAAAATAATAAAGTGTCAGGTCGTCCCTAATGCTAAAATAAAGTGATATAAAGGGTATAAATACATATCATTATACATTAATTTTAAACACACACAAGTCTAATTTCAGAGGAAATCTGAAGTCAAGAAGGTCGGATTTCAAGGGAGGATGAAGTCTTTTGGTGATGTGTTCTAAGGTATGTTATTTACAGGCCATCTTACCATTTTCTCTAGAACTTGTTTTCTAGAAATATTCAGATGGTGAAATTGGTACGGTATTGAGAAGACATATCTAGGTACCTTTGGTAAAAAATTCATCTCTTTATTCACTATACTTTTCGAGATACACTCTGTGGAAGATAGCGTTTTTGACTAGTCATGAAATTAGTCATAAACATGTGTTCTAGGTAAAACAGTCATAATTTCTTCATAAATGAAGTGAGACCAATTTCATTGGAATGAGTATGCACTGTAGTTTCTTTTGTGCGAATTTAAGAATCTGATGTTAAATATTGAGCGTGGGGCATTCTGTACAAGTTCGCTCTTCTGAATAAACCATAATTGAATAAGGTCTACCATTCTCTCTATAACTTCTTTTTGGGGAGGATTCAAGGAGTGAAAAATGGAGGAGTTTCAGAGAAAACATTGAGTTATATTATCTATAGGATCATAGTATTTTAATAAGTGAAGAATTGCATAAGTTGAAGAAGGCTCAGGAAGCATTATCTAGTTCTATGTGATGGTTAGTTGATGGTGATGATTTAATGTAAATTTTTATTATCTCTCATATATTATTGGGTGGAAGGAAGGGGCAAGGATGGAGAGGTCAACCCTCTCTTGATATTGGAGGATTGTATCTTCCTTTTTAGAGGTTTATCCCTCCCTTTATATTTGGAAGTTGGAGCTACCTTTGGAAGTCGTTACTTCCCTTGAACAATAACTATTGATTATTTCTCATATATTGTGCATGGTTTATTGTGGTGTATTGGTGTAACTGTTATACTATTGTTCATTTCTCATTGGATATAATTGAATGGTTTAAGTATAAGTTGATTTTTTTTTTTAAATTGTACTTGATACTGATTCACGCCCCTCTCAGTATCAACACAAAGAACCCTAAATTGGCACAAATAGGAGACTATTGGAACGATGATACAATTAAGAAAGTGGAAGACTTATTACGGGAATATCAAGAATTATTTCCAACCACATTCTCAAAGATGAAAGGAATAGTAGGTGTTGGAACATGCCTATTTTGGGAGAAAGATCTATTTTGGGCGTAGACCTATGTTTGGAAGAGAAGGTCTATTTTGAGAGTGTGCGCCTTAGGAGGAAGGAAAGAAGCATGCAAAAAAATAAGGAAAATCAATGTGGCGCGCATGCAGAGAGGCCTAACCATGTTAAGTTTAGGGTTTTTGACAATATTGTAACAACTATAAGCCAATAGAGTAGTATAAATAAAGACCTAGGAGGTCTAGGTTGGGGGTTTGTGAGCTATTGATTGTTGTGAGTTTTGTTATGGGTATTGTGGTAGAGCCGAATAAGTTATTTTTTGAGATTTAGGTCACATGATGTGGACATTGGTGTGATCTAGTCAAGATCCTGGAGGGTACTTACCCTCATTTTTTGTAATCTTGAGGGTGTAATGCGCACAACAAAAATTTTGCAGCAGATTGAATAAAAGACTAGAAGAGATATATCTTTGTGGACATAGCCCCATGAGGGGGTGAACCATGGTAAAATACCATGTTCTTTGTGTTGTGAATAGTTTCTTTTACTATTCTGTTAATGATCAGTTAAAAAATGAATGGTTAAACCTAACTATAACAACATGCATGCATAGTTAATGATGAATGAATCCTAGAAATAAATGAATGATTAATGATTAATGATGATGATGCATAATGGAAATAATATAAACACAGTCCCCACTCCTTCCTATAATGCAAACGCCTGAGCATTGCAGTCCCCCATGAATCTATCTTAGGTGATATTGCACTGTGCACTCTGTGCGCAACGTTTCCTTCTGGTTTACCAGGAGGGACTATAATTTTGAGGGTTTTTTTGGAAACCTATTTGAGATTAGAACTTGGGTCAGCCCAAGTAATGAAGAAATGGTTCTGTCAAAACCTAGGTCAGCACAAGTAACCAACAAATGGGTAAGACCAAGCAATCAATAATGTGCCACCAACATTCAACCCCACACAACCATAGTACAACAATGAACATACACAGTATAATCCCATGTAGTATAAACATGTACCCCATTACAAGGCACCACGAGGAGATAAAGGTGGATTCAGAGGTGGAGGGTGGGGAAGAGGAGGATTTGGATGAGGAAAAGGGCTAGTAGTATTCCACAACTTCCAAAAAATAGGACATTTTGCAAGAGACTATCCACTTCCACCTCTGACATGCATGTATTGTCTCACAACATACCATGACACTGAAGACTGCCCAACACTCTTGGGAAAGATTCAAGAAAAAAGGAACCAGAACAATCAGAGTGTCCAGTCAATTTCTATAGAAGCTAGGGATGATGGAAACAATATCAATATAGTTACTCGAGGAGGAGCGAAGATAAGAGATGATGCAACAAATAAAGATCCAAGTCAACACCAATGGGTAAAGAAGAATACAGAGCCACATAAACAGTTTGACGTGTAGAAAGAAAAGGAAACATTTAAGGAGGACAGACAGGAGATTCTCAAGGAGAACATTGCATCTACATTAGTTGTACAACAAACTTAGGACCCATGAATGTACGAGATTCCATCTTGAATGGATCACACCAATAAAGGACAAAATTTAGAGCAAGTAAGTACTGCCAAGACTTTTCTACAATCATGTGTTAAGTTATTGATTGATCCATAATCCTTTAAGGTCTTACAGAATATTCTAGAAATATGCAACACATAAGTAGAAGTGACGTTGGAGAAAAAAATAGTCAATCATCTCCATACAAGAATAAGAACAAGAAGGGAATTCATGCTAAATGCCAACATTGGGGATTTCAACATGGGAGATATCATACTTGATTTAGGATCTAATGTAAACATATTTCCTAAGAAGACATGGCAGTCTATGGGGGAACCCACATTAGGCTATTCACCTGTCCAATTGAAACTAGAAAATCAATACCGAGTGTTACCAATTGGAAGACTTAAAGGTGTGACAATAGACTTGGATGGGGTGTGCACTGTTGCATATTTTGAAGTGATAGAGATATTAGATGACACAACACCTTACCGAACATTACTTGGATTGGATTGGGCATTTGATAACCAGGATGTGATCAATTTGAAGACAAGAAAAATTACCTTTGAATCAGGTGAATATATAGTTATTGCACCATTAGATCCTTCAGAAGGAGAGAGGTTTGTATATGTGACCTATTTGGACTTGGAAGAAATAAATTAGTTATATAGAACCACTACACGAGAAGAGGATTAGGTCAACCCAACTGCAGATGGGGTACTTAGTTGGAGAAGGATTACATCGTGTGCTTCAGACTCCGATAAAGGTCTAGAGAATTGGAAAGAGAGACTACATGAAGTCTCCACAAGGAGGTGTGCGAGAATAGATTGCGTAGCAAGGTGGGTTGGTACAGAGATAAGGGAACCTCCTAATTTTCATTGGTTGAATGACTTAGAGGAATTCTTGACAAACTATGAGGAGGATGTTTTGGAAAAACAGAGGTTGTTAGCCCTGAATATCACACTCAAGGAAACACATGCAATATGGTGGGGTGCACACAAAGAAACAATTTAGGATTGGTATTAGTGTAAATGGATACTGTGCATTAGATTTGGCATAGAATAGGGGAGAAATACAATACATAAGTATGATGGGTGAGGAAGACCAGTTGAGAACCTAGAGAAATGTAGAGCACAATGGAGAATGACACTACCATAGGAATGGCCTCATCATTTCATTCATACATTGGAAGGGATACCAAGGAATTGGTACATAGACTAGGAGATGTGCATAGGAAATACATAATGGACCATATTACAACATAATTTCATGGTAACCTTCTCATTTGAGCATGAGAACCCCAACATTGATTCAACTCTCAAGATGATATGGGGAGTGATATTTTTTGATGAAACAAAGATTGAAATTATAACATAATATCAACCAAAAAATAGACAGACAGTCAAAGAGTTACTCTCATGTTATCACATCGAAGAGGAAGCACCAGATGGAGATGATTTGCGCAACATTCAGATCACTGATATTTAAGGAGAGGGAGAGGTGGAAGGTCCATATCTGGAGTCATAGGCATTTTCGACACCAATCAAGGTCAAGAAAGTCAACATTGGGACAGAATAAAATCCAAAAATGGCAAGTATTGGACACTACTCGGATGAGCAAACACTAGAAAGGATAAAAATTATTGTGCAAATACAATGACCTGTTTCCAACAACCTTTACAAATATGAAAGGCATAACAAGTGATTTAGGTGATATGAATATACCCCTAAAACCAGATGCTAGACCTGTCAGACAGAGACCTTACAGGATGAATACAATGTATAAGCAGAAAGTGAAAGAAAAAATTGACCGAATGTTGGAAGCTAGTATAATAGAATCAGTGGAGGAATCTGAATGGATCAGTCCCATGGTAGTCCAGGAAAAGAAGCAAGGGGGGATTAGGATTTTTGTATATTTGAGGAAATTAAATGATGCTTTCTTACATGACCCTTTCCCTACCCCTTTTACAGATGAGGTCTTGGAGAATGTAGGAGGCCAGGAAGCATATTCATTCACAAATGAATTCTCAGGTTACCTTCAGATCAAAATAGCTCCAGAGGACAGGTATAATACTACCTTTTCTATAGAATGGGGATCCTACCAATATACAATCATGCCCTTTGGATTGAAAAATGCACCAACTATCTTCTCAACGGTGGTCATAGATTATTTTAAGGAGTTTATACATCATTTTTTAGAAGTATATTTGGATGAATGGATTGTCTTTAGTCTTTTGAAAGATCATGTATAATTTTTAAGACTAATGTTGGAAATATGCAGGCATTGTTAGCTATCATTAAACATCAAGAAATGAATTTTTGGCACACCTTTTAGGATATTGTTGGGACATATAGTGTGAAAAAAAGGTTTACTGGTTGACCCTGCTAAGATTGTTGTAATTGTGAAATTACCACCACCAAAGTCAATGCACAAGTTAAGAGCCACACTGGGAAATATAGGATACTAAGGGAATTTATCAAGGGATATACACAAATTATTGCACCAATGAAAAAGTTGTTGAAGAAGGACACAAGATTTCAGTGGAATGAGGATTGTCAGGAAGGATTGGATACTATAAAGGAGAAGATGGTGAGAACACCTATATTAATGTTTCCATATTGGGAAAATACATTTGATGTGAATGATACATCAAAAATATCACTTGGAGAAATTATGGCACAACCAGGAGAAGTGGACTTAGATCATCCTATACCCTTTGTAAGAAGGACGTTATCAAAAAAAGAATATAATTACAACACCACAAAAAGAGAAGGCTTAGCCATGGTATATGCACTTTAGAAATTATCTATTGGGAAAGCATTTTAAAATGTTCACAGATCATTCAACCCTAAAATATCTAGTCAACAAGCCAGTGTTGGGGGAAGAGGATCTATAGATGGTTGTTATTATTCCAAGAATTTGAATTTGAGGTAATAGTTAAACCGAGGAAGGCGAATGCAAGACCAGATCACTTGTCAAGGGTAACTAATGGATATGAAACTAATGATCTAGATGGATGTTGGTAGCCTCCCACCTATTCCAACTGACTCATTTTGGTAGTTTTTAGTTCGACAGTTGTTTCCTAGTTTTCAGGTCCCCGACTTCCGAGGTCATTTCGAGGCCCTAAACATTTTTTTTAGGACTTTCCATTGTAATTATGTGTAGATATCGCCACCAAAAACATGTTTATTCCTTGGATAGACCTTTCCAATGGGATATTGTGCACCTACAATGCATATCGTATGCAAAAGTTACGACCCCGGGAAGTTGATGTACTAACTTACCCAAACGGGGCCCACATGCCTTTTGGCACTTCAT
>ML800390.1:126588-144079 GCA_009831015.1 Picea engelmannii
ATCCCAAGATCATTAAGATATCCAAGAAACTTAGCCCAGAGGTCAAGCAAAGGTATATCAATTTAATGAAAGAGTTTCCTGATGTTTTTGCCTGGAGTTATGAATACCTGGAAGTTTATGATACCAAAGTGATCCAACACATGATTCCAATCAAAGAGGATCATAAAAATTTCAAACATAAATTAAGAAGAATCAATACTTTGTTGTTGCCCTTGATTGAGAAAGAGATAAATAAGTTGTTTGAAGCCAATATCATAATGTCTCTGAGGTTTTCTAAGTGGGTGGAAAATATGGTACCTGTTAGAAAGAAGAGTGGAGAGATCAGATTATGTGTAGACTTCATAAATCTGAATAGGGTATCTCTCAAGGACAATTACCCACTGCCTAAGATGGACCACATTCTATAGAAAGTGGTTGGTTCTAAAAAAATGTCAATGTTGGATGGTTTCTCTGGGTACAATCAAATCATGGTACATCTTGATGATTAGGAAAAAACAACCTTTACAACACCATGGGGCTCCTTCCTGTATCCCAAGATGCCTTTTGGGATCATGAATGCAGGGGAAAATTTCCAAAGAGATATAGATATATCCTTTTCTGATGAGAAAGATAATTTTTTTGTTATTTACTTAGATGATATCATTGTATACTCTGTTTCTGATGAAGAACATATTAAACATCTAAGAAAGGATTTTCAAAAATGTAGGAAGTTTGGCATTTCATTGAACCCCAAAAAGTCTAATTTTGGCATGGAAGAGGGGAAGTTTCTTGGGCACATTATTTCAAAGGAGGGAATAAATATAGATCCCAACATAGTTGAGGGAATCCTAAAAATTGGCACACCCAGAAGAAAAAAAGAAGTTCAATCTTTCCCGGGGAAAGTAAATTTTCTGAGAAGATTCATCCCTAACCTGGCTGAAATCATAAAGCATATCACTAACATGATCAAGAAAGGAAGTGAGATAAAGTGGACCCCCAAAGACAAAAAATATTTTGAATATATTAAAGTGGCATTGACCAAAGCCCCAGTGCTGGTCAGTCCCAATTTTGAAAAAGATTTTATATTGTTTTCTTTTGCCTTAGAGCACACCATTGTTGGTGTCTTGTTGCAAATATATGAACAAAATTTTGAGAGACCTATATCATACTATAACAGGACATTGAGGGATTCCCCATTGAATTATGATATCATGGAGAAGCATGTGTATGCACTAGTGAAGGCCCTAAAGGAGTTTAGAGTTTATATCTTTCATTCTCGTACCATTTCTTATGTACCCAATAGTTATGTGAAGGACATTTTAACTCAACCTGATATTGAGGAAAAAGGGGCAAATGGATAGCTGTGTTGTTGGAGTATGGCCTTGAGATCAAGCCTACCAATTTGATCAAAGGGTAGGGACTTGCAAAGCTGATGGCACAGACAAATTGTGAGCTCTTGGGAATTAATTTCATTGTTGATTTGTCAACATATTCAGAAGAAGAAAAGGCCCATCAGGTATACCAAAAATTCATTGACTCCCCATGGTATACTGACAATATTATTTATGTGTTGATAAATCTATAGGCTCCTCCTGAATTGAGAAAAAACTAAGGCCAGGTTTTTGAAGCTGAAAGTAGAAAAGTTCTGTATTTTAAATCAATATCTGTATTGGAAGGATCCAGGAGGAATCTTGCTGAGTTGTTTGCTGGAGGAAGAAGTGGAAAAGACCATCAGAGAGTTTCATAAAGGTGATTGTGGAGGGCACCATTATTAGAAAAATACTATGCACAAGATATTGAGGGCTAGTTTCTATTGCCCTAGCATTTTTTCTGATGTTTGCAAAGAAGTTTCAAGCTATCATGAATGCCAAATTTTTATGGGAAGAGAAAATTGCAGCCTTTGCCTCTGAAGCCTATCTCTGTTGAAGCACCTTTTAGACAATGGGGCCTTGATTTCATAGGATAAATTCATCCACATTCCTCAGCACAACACAAGTGGATATTGAAAGCCACAAATTATTTCACCAAGTGGTTTGAAGCAGTTCCCACCAGGCAAGCCACATATACTGTTATCATTCAGTAAATGGAGAACAATATTTTTTCTAGGTTTGGTTGTCTGATCAAAATCATTACAGACAATGCAACAACATTTAAGTCCAAAAATATGGAAAAAATTTGCAGTGATTACAATATAACTCTTGTCCATTCCACATCTTAATACCCTCAAGGTAATGGGTTGGCTGAGTCATCAAATAAAATCTTAACCATAATTATAAAAAAACTGTTGCAAGATAACAAAAAGGCTCGGCACAAGAAGCTCATCCATGCACTATGGTCTGACATGATCACTACTAAAAGGTATATTGCCACTTCACCCTTTCATATTGTGTATGGCACATAGGCAATCTTTCCTATTTCATTAGGATTTCCAATGATGATATTGTTACAGGAGAAATATGCCGAACTAGATGCCACTCAGAGGAGGACAAATGAACTAATCAATGTCCAAAAAACAAGAGAGAAATCCTTCAACAACTCTCAATTACACCAAGACAAAATTAAAAGGGATTTTGACATGCATACTAAGTAATATGATTTCAAAGTGGGGGATTTGGTGTTGAAATGGGATGCCAGGAATGAAGACAGACGAAAGCATGGGAAATTTGACCATCTGCAATTGGGACCTTTCAAAATTGTGGCATACCATGGAAATAATGCCTATCTTCTATAGGAACGCAATGGAGATCTTGTTGGTGGAGGACCTGTGAATGATAGTTTTCTCAAGCATTACCTCACTTAAAGGATTTTTCACCCTTTCCATTCATTATATATAACCATTTTTGTCTTTTAGTGGAAGAAATTGAAGTCAAATCAATAGAAATTGAAGCCTGAAGCAAAGGCCCTAAGTTTTGTTGAGTATAATTTGAGTTTTGTGAATAAGATGTTGATAGATTTAGTTGCATGAGTAAAATAAATCCCAATGGGTAGACACTTGGTATGTCGTTCTTTGCTACTTCACTGGGAGGATATCATCCCTAGTTGGAGCCCATGTTATCACCATTAAATTTTTTTGTGAAATTGAGTTTTCAGGACTTAGCGAGGTGCTAAATTGGTTGAGAAGCCCGATAAACCAGGGAAGGGGATAAATCTAGCAAGAAGAAGCTAAATCTAGTGGGGTGCTAAGGTGATGGGACTCGATACGTCGTAGATCACGAGCTCTCCAGATCGAGGACCGAGGATCATTTGGGGGGGAGAAGTTGCATGTATGATAATTTTAGAAAGTGGGCCAAAATCTAAACCATGTTTTTTGGTCAGGGATACATGGCGCCACCAAGAGAATTTCGGGGTGAAAAGCGGGTTGCCCTAAACCACTTCCTCATGCCCCCAAAATTGGAAAAGGTATAAAAGGGAACTGGTTATTTATTTTATCACTATTTTGAACGTTGAACCATCTAAAACTTGGTGCGACCACCCTCGTTCAACTATAGCTCAACAATATGCCGAATACACGCCATTTCCACTCATATCCAGGTGTTTTTCGTCACATCCATGGATCCTATCATAACTTTAGTACCATAACAAGACCCTGTGGTGAATGAAGAATCCTTAATTGACCGAGATTGAATTGTTTTTGATATCGAAATCACCATTTTTCCCATCTCTGTGTTCAGAAGAAACCTGTCCGACAATGTAGGAAGGCATATACCATTCCTTGAAGCAATACAGGCCTCCATAGTCCCGTATGCTGTCAAAATCACTTTCCCTTTTCCCAAATTCATAGGTTGGTGCTCCGAACAATATTCGCATGAAAACAAGGTCACAGTGAATAAACAAGGCTCTGAGGTCATGTGTAGGGTAGAGAGTCTGTCAATTCAAGATTCTCTCGATATACCAGAGTCTTTCTTCACAGTGTTTGAACCTTTAAATGAAGAAAAACTAATTAGGGTATACAAAGAATGTCCATCAGAGGTGCGAGATTTGTTTTTACAGAAAATTGTCAAACCAGAACATTTTTCAGAGAGTATTTCTTTGCAAATAAATGTGAGTATAATGGTTATTGAAGTCCAATGGGTATGTTCCCTGTTGAGTCAAATTTTAGGTCTAGATAATGACAAACATGTGGTCGAATTCATGCTCGGTTTCCTTTTCACCTTTTTTCAATCAGAGTCTAGTATGTTAGTCTGTATAAGTTTTGATCAATTCATAACTGATAATATCCATAAACAACTAGTGAATTTTCTCTCTCTAAGTAATTTTAGATATTACACCTATTTGTTGAATATGTTCGTGGAAACTAATAAGAGAGAATTTCCTGAAGCAACATTCATATCAACTGAATGTAAGAGGATTACATTGCTCATCTTCATCAAAAAATTCATGTCCAAGGTTTACGGTTTGATTTTCAACACTAGCCTACCTAGATTTATGGATGTCATGAGGAGCTATCTACAACTAAATCCAGAAAATAGAGTGGGGGACTGGGTACTATTCATGCATTCAACAATAATCTGGGTTTATGGTTGTCATGAATCCCCCTATCTATTGCCTATTTTTTTGACCCCTAGATTCTTTTCCCTTGAATTCATCAGGTAGAGAAATATATCTGAGATAGATCATTTCCTGAAATTGCACAAAGCCTCCAACCTCAAATTCCCTTTTATCATTGACCCCTTCATTGTCAAAACTAGATCATGCTTATCTCAGATTCAAGCAAAGCTCAAAGAGTTTGTTTTTTCACAACTAGAGGGAAGAATTTATGAAGCACACCAAATCATATCCAAGAGAAGATTGATGAACAAACAAGCCCCTTATGAGAATGAACATGTTGAGGGTTTTGATAAGCTGGAAAACCTAGAAGTTTGTGCTGATATGGAAACAATATTGCAACCAAATCAAACACAACAAGTGGAGGCAACCTTGCAACATAGTCAAACACAACAAGCTCCTCATAAAATGATAGTGAAAGTTCCTAAGATGAGTGTTTACATCAAGAGAAGTAGTTCAAAGGCCATGGGCACCAGTGATCAACAGACTGCTCCTAAGAAGATGAAGATTGCAAAGTCTCCACATATAGTGAATTTGGAGGAGGAAGAGCCCAGAGAACATTTAAATTTATATATGGTCGAAAGTGGCACTAGCACTGTAGAGGTTGAAAAGGAAAGAAAGATCCAAAGGGAAGGCAGTTCAAGAACCTTTAGCTACAATAAACACATCTTTGATAAAGCATCCGGGGCAACTTATCAATCTAAAGAAGATTTGGCAAAACAGTATGCTAAGAAAGGAAACATGGCTCTGGGTTAGATGAGGGATTTAGTCCCTAAAGTGGAAAATATTTCTCAGCACAAATCTTCTCTGTTCACAGTAAGGGATATTGAAAATAGGACATTCAACATTGTAGTTGCAGATGAAGACAAATTATCTGAGATAAATATAAGATATGACAACATCAACGCTCCAGAAAAATTCAAATTCCATAGGAACACCAGTGATATGTTGTATTCTGACTACCTGAGTTTAAGCTTGAAGAATTCAAAGTTGTCATATTATGCAATGAAATTGGAAGGGAAGTTGAGGCAAGAAAAAGAATCTAACAGAGATTGGAAGAATCAAGTCAAGAGGCTAGAATCTGAAGGCCCTCAAGGGGTGAAATCCTCATTGGACTAAAAGGGAAAATTAATCCAAATATTGAAGAAGAAATTGAAGATGTATTCCATAGAGCATCCACAAACAACAAAATTGGTTTCTCTAGAACAAGAGAATGAAACAATTCATCAAAGGGCATTGGACTGCAAGGCTAGGGCATTGCAACTAGAACAAGAAAATGTGAGATGGTCACAAGATCACACGTAATTGATAAACAGGGTTGTAGTCATACCTCCTGTTGTACAAGCTGGGCCAAACAATGAAGGGCTTTTCCAGGCTATGTCACAAGTCAGCCTAAAATAAGGAGAAATCAAAGGGCTAAAAGAGAGCATAGAGAAATTGAAGCAGGAGATAAAAGAAAAGGATGAAATAATGGCTCAATTTCAAAAGGAGAATCAAGCCTTGCAGGAAATGATAGATAAGTTGAAGACGATATTAAGAGGCAAAGGCCTGTTGTAGGGATCCAATCATATCATCTGGGATTCTACATCTACTGAAGCTACCAAGTTCAAAGTGTATTTAAACTTCATCAATGATAAATAAAATGTAGCCATCATAGCCATAAGCAGGTTCACTATTGTGAATGAGAATTTAGAAAAGAAGCCATCATAATGGGCCCAAAATTCCATAAATCTACTCAACTCCATTCCTACTATAGAACTTCAAACTATTGGAGTTAAATATAGAACTGCATTGATTCTCTATGCCAGGAGAGTTATTGCTAAACATAACCTGTTGAAATCAGTACAGAACAAGGAAACACAAATGGAGAAAAGTGTGCAAGAGTTCAAGGATTTGTTTGAAGAATTGTTTATTAAAGGCCTCCCACAAATTTGGGATGGAAAAGGAAAATTATATGATAAGGAAGAATACAATGCTTGCCTCACTTAGTGCATAATGGATCACTCCAAGTTTGAAACCCTAGAGGAAAATCCGAAAGGAGAAACCCTAGTTGAACATTTGATTACATATTTTGATATTCTGAATTAGTTCAAAGCAATGAAAATTGGACTAACAATCATGACATATGCCTCCTACATTGACCTCAAGATCCTGATCAAAGAAATGATGGATTAAGGTATCACTTCTGACTTGCAATGGAAGGAGATAGTACAGTTGGGTAAGACAAAGTGCAGTTTCCCAGGGTCCAGTAAATGATGTCCAGGCATCACTGAAGATGGAAGATCACGTGGAAGAACAAAGCAGAGAAAGTGGCGAGGAAAGAAACTGAAGCGTCAGAGGAATCAAAAGTTGGATCATGAAACATTTTTCTTGCTAATTATTGTAATTGGTTTCAAACCGAAACTGTCATTTGTAATCATTGTAATTAGTTTTAGGAACTGAAACGTTTCATTTCAATTATTGTAATCAGTTCCAAACCGAAGGAACTCAAATTGTATAAATATTAGAGGTTCCAAATGTATTAGTGTTGGAAGAAGTGCAAGGGCACGATTTTAGCTGTTCGGGACCTAAATTGTAATTTTCTGAAGCTGAATTGAATACACATGCAGAAGTCTTGAAGTATCCACGAAAAGATTGTAATGGTGGTGATCTGAGTTTTTTATCCTCTCTTTGTATGCATTTTTTGTATTTCTGATTCCATTTTCACTATATTCTGTTTAAATTGGATAGTCAAAGGCCCATAATTCATCTTGTGATGCTTTCGGCTAAAGAAATTTAAATTGTTTTATGTGTTTCCTAACTATTTCAAAATTCATTTATTTAATGCTCTGATGCAGTTATATGTTTTATTTTCTTCCTACACTCTGCAAATTTACAAATTATAACTCAAATTTATCACCTCATTTAACCTTTATCCTTTGGAGAGTTCTACTCACCGATCAGTGCTTCCATTTTTTTTCAGAAGTTTGACTCCATAGCCCGAAGGGTCCCTCCCCTTCCTTGCCAGCAAAATTATAAAAAACCCCCCAAAAAACAAAACCTAGCCATTGAATGTCAAAGAAACATCAAGTGATAGGAGATAACCCTCTTTGAGTTGAGAATGCTAGTACCCATCTCTAAAGTTGGTTTGTAGGTTACCTATGTCATTTTTTTTATCAGCCGAACAAATTTACAGAGTGCTAAAATTCAAGAGGTGTTGTTGTGTCGTCTGGGCCATATATGTGTTCCATCAAGCGAGCAAGTGAAGATGATCTGGGAAGCCCACTACAGTCAGGTGGAAAGACACTTCATCTTCAAAAAGACTATGGAAATGCTGCAGAAACATTTCTATTGGTCGAAACTTTGACATGAGGTCAACAAGTATATCACATCCTACACTGCCTACACAATTACCAAACCGACCACTAAGAAATAGGGCCTGTACAACCCTTTTCCTACTCTTAAGAGGCCATAGGAATCCATCTCAATGGACTACATGTCTGGCCTCCCATCCACCAAGCAGGAAATGATTGTTTTTTTTTGGTTGTGGATCAGTTTTCTAAGATGGCGATTCTGGTCGCCTGCAAGAAGAGCATCACAACAAAAGCCACTACGAAGCTCTTCTTTGAATGAGCCTGGGAACATTTTGGAATCCCACAAACCATTGTCTCAGATTGGGATAGTTTATTTCTCATCACATTTTGTTCAAGCCTCTGGTCACTGTTGGACACCAAGCTCACCAAATCCATGATCTTCCACTCCCAGATAGATGGCCAAACCGAGGTCGTAAATCGAATGATCGTGCATATCCTGTGCATGTATAATTCTAAGAACCCTCACACATGGGATGAGACTCTCCCCTATGTTCAACATAGCCACAATCGAGCCCTGCTTAGCTGAATTGAACACATCCCCTTTTAGGTGGGGTTGGGATTCCAACCATTGGGTTCCATAGATGTTGCACTACCCCTTGCGGTCACCTCGACCGACTCATCTCCTGCTCCAACTGAAGTTGAAAAATCCACCCCATTCATTGAGTGGATCCACAATCGAGCTATTAACTCTTAATAGTTGGAATACAATGAGGAAACCATGTATATAGTTTACTATAGTAGATATTAGGAAAGAAAAATGATAAAAATACAATAAAAAGGAGAAAATGAAGAAAAAGGAATACAAAAACAAAGAAAGAAGAAAAATACAAAAAGAGGAGGAAGTTGGGTAAATGGAAGGAACATGGAGACAGTCATGTAAAACAACTAATGCTACAAAATAGAAAGACAACACGTAGGAAAAATTGGACTCGAGATAAATGCATGGAAAAAGTGAAACATGCGACCAAAAATTTTATGGCCGGTTCTATAAAGTGCAGAAAGCACAGGTAAGCTCAAGACTTAGATATTTTTTAGAACATAGCGAGCTAGAAGTGTGTGACCTAGGTGTAATTGTGTGAAGAAGGGATCAATTGTCCAAATCACATAAAAAATGACACTTCCAAAGTTTGTCACTCCAGGGAAATCCGTACGGGTTACTCGATAGGGCCAAAGGAGGAATGAAAGGATGGAAGAGCCCAAGGATGTCGTAGAGATGGAAGATGTTACGAACTCAAAGATAGAGTCACTCCACTCAGTGAGGGTTGAGGAGGAAAACTCGACATTGGAATAGAGGGAAGTGGGACACATATTCAAGAATCAAATTGGAAGTACAAATCCTAACCTTGAAACACTTGCTAAACCCGAGGAAATGAAGGGTCAACAACAGGGTCATGATTAAGAGGAGGTTTTGGTCGAGGACATCACCAACCAGCCGAAATTTGAGGGAAGAAGATGACACAAATGAAATAATGACAAAAGGAAAAACTGTAGTCTGGCAAAAAATAAAGGCGTAGGACGTCGCATAAATCACACTTCCATACCTCTCGGACGTAGTGGTAATTGTGGATGACATGATCGGGAAAGTTCCTAAACTAAGGTATTCAAACCATGATGTGTGCGATGTGACGAAGTTTCCATACTTGGATGAGGAATATTACTTGGAAGACAAATGGGAAATTGGACCCCTATGTAGACCTATCATGGAGTCCGTGCAGTGGATAACAAGGCTCTACAACTTTGGGATCATGAACCTCCTAGACATACCGCACTTCATATGCGGTAATAATGTCAGGCTATGTGTCAAGCAATTGATAGCCTGGGTACATGGAGGCATTATTTGGATGGATAGACCAGGCCAACTTGATATGGCGTGGATCACCAAAGTTACAGGGTTGCTAACAATGGGCACACAACCAGAAGAGTACTTGGACAACAAAGCAAGAAAGAAGGAGATCGTCGAGATAGTCAAGGAACAGTTTGGTACCAACAGAGGGAATAAGGGAATTGTTCTTAGAGACATCAATGATGATGTGACAAGGTTTTCCAACAAGCTCATGGCTTGCAAACTCTTGAGGAAGTGGTGGAAAGAAGAGGCTCCAACAGGATTCATCATAGTCCCCACGTAATGCGCTAAATGGATCATGTTTAGTTGGGCACCATACCTCCTAAACCAGTTCTTGATCGACTACAGAGATGCGCAGGATAATAGAACCGAGTTCCATTATTCCTAGATAATTATCCTCATAGTCTTGGAAGGGTGGCAGGAGCCGATTTTTTTTTCTTTTCTAGATAGGAAAGGGAAGTGCTACGCAGTGAGGTACGAATCCCTCTAGCAGGCCAAGGATACCAAAAATCAACAGGAAAATAACATGGTGTTCTCTATGCTTCTAGAAGATATAAAACAACTAACAAACAATGTGTGGAATATTCCTATGGAATTGGTCTTGGAATCTGAAGGGATAGCCTGGTTTAAGGACTCCATGCAACATATGTGGATCAAGGCCATAAGGGATTAAAAGAAGAAATGGTTGAATATGCAGTATTGCATCAGTAGGGAATAGGTTGATTGGATAATCAAAGACTGGTTTGTGTAGTGGAAGGTTCCAGTAGAAAAACCAACAAAAAATATAGTATCAATGACATCAGCCAAACCTAAAGGGAAATTCGAGGAAAAACCATCAATGAAGAGAAATATCCCAGATGCTAATACCAGGAAGGCTATGATGCGTACTCAGGCATCTGGAAGCAGCACAGTGACAAAGAAGCCAAGGAGGACAATAACGGTGCCTAGGGAAGACATTCAGAGGGATGCTAAGAATAGAGAGACCTCTGAGGCCGACAAAGAGGGGGAACATATGTTGACAAGTGGGGCGCATCTCTCACTGATAAAAATAAATACAACATAGGTGGAGTAAACGTGAAAAAAATGAAATACACCAAGAAGGCCCCAGTTATCGCCTTGATAGAGGATGATGTTGTGTTCACGGTGGACAAGGTCTAGGACAAGGGGGAAGATGTGGTTCACACCATAGACGAAAAGAGAGAGGATATCATGGATAAACTCATAGAATTCCATGATACTCTAAAACGACTGAAAACTTCTACAATACAATAGGCTACAATTCAATATCCCGAAAAGACACAACAACTCCTACGCAGAGAGAGAAATACGATAAAGGTCAGATAATGGTGCAGGGAAGTGACACATTCATGGTCACACAATATATGGTCAGAGTTGATCAGGAGACCGCGTAAAAAACTATGGGGGACATAGACCACTTTGATTTAGTCATGGCGCATATACCCATGAAAGCATTATACAAACTTCAGGCTAGTGTAATTTAGGAGGTACAATCTAGAGCCTATGTAGATGCCACCAAATTGAAAGTTGGTAGGGGGGTTGCAGAGATGTTACAGATTACCCGCGACCAGTTGAATTCAGAGAAGGAGGAGGAAAAAGAACATGATGAAAATATAGAAAAGGGGCTAACAATGGTATACAACCACATTCCAGATAGCGAGAAAACACCAGATAGGAGCGCAAATGAAAATATATAGAAAATTGAGGGATATAGGAAGGATATAAAGGAGTTGAAAGAAAAACTCAGTCCTATGACTCCTCCTGAGGTCCGATATAGAAGAGAACAAAAAGCAACATTCTAGACAGATGAGATAGCAAGGCGAACCAAGGAGGTTGCATAAATGTTTGACATAATTGTGCAAATTTGGACTACTTTGGAGGATGATAAAAAGTTCCAACTATTGGACCAGCAAGAGGAGAAAATCAAAACTGCAATGCAAGAGTTGAAGCAACGAAAAAAAACCATGAGCATTATCAAACTCTTGAAGGGAACACATGATATGAATACCCTGTTGGAAGACTTAAATACTGCACATATCAATAAGCAAGAAAGACATGCCCAATTGGATCCCATAAGGAGAAAGAAACATAGATAATTGTGGAGTTGGAGGAAGATAAGAAAAGGATGGTGCAAGAGTATACAGAGAGTACAACGCTATTGCAGGAACATATAATAGCACAGATGGTCAAGGAACTAACAGATAAAGTGGTGCAGGTGAAAGAAAAAGGTAAGGAACTAGCTGAAAAGTTCCACATCTTGGAGAAGGTTGTAAAGGGAGCATGCACCACCTGAGTGGTTCAATATGAACCACATGTCAGTGTTGGGAGCCTATTGGCGCAGGCCTATTTTGGGAGAAATATCTATTTTTGGCACATACCTCTTTTTGGAAGAGAAGGTCTATTTTGCGAGTGCGCGCCTTAGGAGGAAGGAAAGAAACATGCAAAAAAATAAGGAAAAGAAACATGGCGCACATGCAAACAGGCCTAACCATGTTAGGGTTAGGTTTTTTTATAATATTGTAATGGCTATAAGCCAATAGAGTAATATAAATAAAAACCTATGAGGTCTAGGTTGGGGGTTCGTGAGCTATTGATTATTGTGAGTTTTGTTATGGTTATTTTGGTAGAGATGAATAAGTTAGTTTTTGAGGGTTAGGTCATAGGCTGTGGAACCTAGTGTGATCTAGTCAGCCTCCTAGAGGGTACTTACCCTCCTTTTTCATAATTTTGAGGATATAATCCGCGCAATACAGATTTTGGACCAGAATAAATAAAAGAGAAGAAGAGACAAATATTTGTGGATGTAGCCCTAGGAGGGGGTGAAACACGGTAAAATACCGTGTTATATGTGTTGTGAATGGCTTTTTTTTTACTATTATGTTAATCATCAATTAAAAAATGAATGGTTTAACCTAACTATAAGAACATGCATTCATAGTTAATGATGAATGAATCCTATAAATAGATGAATGATTAATGATGATGATACACAAGGGAAATAATATAAACACAATCCCCACTCCTTCCTAGTCTGCAAACACATGAGTATTTCAATCCCCCATAAAACTATCTTGGGTGAGACTATGTTGTGCACTCTGTGGGCAGCGTTGCCTTCTTTTTTACCCTAAGGGTCAATAGTTTTGAGGGTTTTGTTTGAAACCTATTTGAGATTGTAACCTGGGTCAACCTAAGTAACCAACAACAGGATACTCAAGCAAGATGAAGATTCCACCGAAACCTGAAGCTAAGAAAATACGAAAGAGACCTTACAGAGTGAGTCTAAGGTATAAGGAGAAGGTTAAGGATGAAATAGATAGGATGCTAGATGCAAGAATTATTGGATAAATATAAGATTCTAAGTGGACTATCCCAATGGTGGTGCAGGACAAGAAGATAATAGGAATTAAGAACTGTGTGGACCTAAGGAAGGTGAATCATGCATGCTTACATGACCCATTCCTAACACCATTCACAAATTAAGTACTAGAGAACGTAGGAGGTCAAGAAACATATTCATTTACAGATGGATTCCTTGGATACCATCAGATAAAAAATGCGCAGGAGGATTGACAAAAAACCAAATTTATGATAGAAAGGGGCAATTATCAATACATGATGATGCCATTTGGACTAAAGAATGCCCTTGCAGTGTTTTCTAGAGTAGTAGTGGCAACATTCAGGGAGTTCATCCATAAATTTTGGAAGTTTATTTAGATGATTGGAAGGTGTTTAGTCTACTACAAGATCATATAGAAGTACTTTGACTTATGTTAGATCGATGCAGAAAGTGTCATATTTCATTGAAATTGAAGAAATGTATCTTTTTTCACACCATTTGGAATTCTACTATCACATGTCATATGCAAACAAGGAATATTGGTTGACCCAAACAAGATCACAATTATTTTGGTGTTAGAGCCTTTGACATCATTCATACAACTAAAGGACATCATTCATACAACTAATTATTTTGGTGTTAGAGCCTTTGAAAATTTGGGTCATACAGGTTATTACATGAAGTTTATTAAAGGATATGCGTAGATTACAACACCCATGGAAAAGTTACTGAAGAAGGAAGCCAAGTTCCAATTAAATGAGGACTACTAGAAGGGGCTGGACACGTTGAAACAAAGATTGGTTATCACGACCATTTTAATATTTCCAGACTGGAACAAGGAATTCCATGTCCATGTAGATGCATCATCCATTGCATTGGGTGCTATACTATCACAACTAGGGGAAGGATACATCAATCATTCGATTGCGTTTGCAAGTAGAAATATGTCTATATCTGAAAAGTTTTTATACCACTACAGAACGGGAAGGCTTGTCCATGGTCTATGCACTCCAAAAGTTCATACATTACTTACTTGGGTCTCACTTCAAGATGTACACAAATAATTCTACATTAAACTACTAAGTCAATAATCCTGTCTTAGGAAGATGGTTGTTACTATTTCAGGAATGTGACTTTGAGGTCATCATAAAACTAGGGAAGTTGAATGGAGGACCTGATCATATCTTGCACATATTAACAGGAGAGGATGTAGGTAATTTATATGATAATTTCCCTGATGCATAGTTATTTTTAGTAAGGATGGTCGATGATTACTTCACAGACATTATGGAGTTTCTAAATACAGGTGTGGCCACCTCCGACATGACAGTTTCACAAAAGAAATAATTGGTAGTGAAAGCAACATACTATCAATTAATTGGAGGGAAATTTTACAAGCTATGGAAAGATGGAATCTTGGGCATTGTGTACTGGAACATGAAAGGTTGGTTATACTCTAGGAAGCGCATGACGAGATTGCTGGAGGAAAGTACACAGACAAAGAAATGACACAGAATATTTTATGTGCAGGGCTTTGGTGGCCTACATTGCACAAATATGCAAAGGAGTATTTTCAGTCTTGCGACGTCTGTCAAAGGGTGGGTAAACCATCCAGGCATGATAAAGTGCCATTAATTCCATAAGTTACGTTGCAAGCATTCGATAAGTGGGTCATTGAATTTGTAGGTCCGATCAACCCACAAGCAAGGAGATCAAGAGAAAGATACATCATTACTTTGATAGAGTATTTAACCAAGTGGGAAAAAGAAACACCAATTACTTATTTCACTACAGAGACTACTGCACGGTTTCCATTCGAAAATGTAGTCAACAGGTTTGGATGTCTGTGGATATTACTTAGTGATCAAGGTACACACTTCCTGAACAAAAAAATTATGGAACTCACTGTGGAATTTCAGATTCATCATCAAAAGAGTACACCATATCATCCTCAAGCTAATGTCACAATGGAAGCGTTTAATAAGATTTTGGAGAATTCTTTGACAAAAGTATGGAATGTTGGAAGAGAGTATTGAGACTTATTCATCTCTACAATACTATGGGCATGCATAACTACAATTAAGAAGCTAATAGGGAAGTCACCTCTTTGGTTGGTCTATGGATAGGAAGCAATGATGCCAATGGAGTTCATTTTGTCTAGTCTATGAACTGTGGTCATCACCAAGCTATAGAATATGGGTGCAATAGAGGAGATATTGGCACAATTAGTTTAGCTGGAGGAGGATAGGTTTCTTGCATGATTACATCAGCAAGTGAAGAAATCCAAAGAGAAGGCTTGGCACAATCAAAATTATAAATCCAAAAAATTTCAAGTCGGTGATTTGGTACTACTCTATGAAAACAAGTATCTACAACACCCAAGGAAGTTTCTCATGCTCTAGTTATATCCCTATGTAATGCAACAAATAACTGAGATAGGTGTTTCGCGGTTGGGAACCTTTGATGGACAAGTCCTGGAAAGAATGGTGAATGGAAGTTGGTTGAAACTCTATAGAAACAGTCTACTGTCAGCGCAATAATCTGGGGTGCACAAAACCCCCTGTATTATAGTAAGTGTACCATAGTAGAAAGAAAAATAAGAAAAACCCAATAAAAAGTAGAAAAAAGGAAAGAAAAGCAATACAAAGGTAGTGATATGAGAAAGAAAAATAGTGTGGGAAATCCCAAGGTATCAAAAATTGCGCGGTTGAACTGATCATTTCACACAAAGAGAACATTGCACCAATTTCAAAGATAAGATATGGACAAGACCGACTGCAACAATAAATGCACTACTGCGTATATTAGCACAAAAAACTCATTAAACACAGTCAGGAAGGCACGAAAACGACAGTTGGACGGCAGGTGTGATAGGTCATAAAAGCACCGCATAATCATTCAATACAAAAATATGCCAGGAATCACATCCAATCAACGGTACGAGGGAGAAGTCACCTGAAGGATTTTGTAATTAAGATGAAATTATGGCACAACTCATTGATCCAGGTGGATATCTGTGGCCACCCAACTTTTCCAACTCACTCAAAACAGTTTTCTGGCAATTTTGGCAATTTAATATTTTTAGCAATTTTAACTTCTGAGGCCAATTTGAGGGCCCTCAAAAACAATCTCCCGAAAACTAGTCCAGGCCACAGGAAAAGAAGGGTCATGGGAAGACAAATAAGGACACCAGAAAATGGTGCGATTTCCACAAAATCCCCTGGCACAACACCGAGGAATGTCTCTCAAAACAATCATTGGTGTTCGATATCAAAGACAAGGAGTCGAACCTTGATTCAGAATCTGATTATGAAAATACAACCATCGACGCAGACCCCACTGCTATTGTCATGACCGTAGCAATTCAACCAGAAGAACCAAGAGATCCTGAAGAGGGGGAGCACCTTTTTCATTCACAGATGTGGGTGAAGGGGTCCCCACTGAATTTTATTGTTGACTGTCGACAACACCACACTTGCAGCCATACAACATCGGATGGCTTTGCCAAGGATGATATCTTCGTGTCAACGAACAGTGTCAATTGTCATACAACATTCAATCCTTCAAGGATGAGGTATTATGTAATGTTTCCCCACTAGATGTCTGTGATGTTCTCTTGGGCCAACCATATATGTGGAAACACCATGTTGTTTATGAGTCTTGGCCCCGTAGTATCATTGTTACTCTCGGGGGTCATCTCTATAGAATTCCATAGGTAGTTCCAACTACTGTCCCACCTAAACAGTGTCGCAAGGTAGTATATCATACTACAAAATTCATCTTCACAATCTGTTCAAAATGTGAACAGGAGGAGATTGCAACCACTAAAACCTCGGCCCAAGCACCTTCTATCCAATAGAAGAGGGTTGAAAAGACTACAACAAAGTGAAAATATTCCATCTTCACAAAAACATCTCATGTAGCTAGACCAATTGAATGGATTCAACCCTGCCAGCAACATGTTCGTGAAAACCTTCCACAAACCAAGCAACACGACGTCTCCAACAAGGCAAGAAGCTCACCAAGATTCAGATTCAGCAAATGGTTCCCCCTCTCCCATGAGAACTCAACGCAATGGATTCCATTGCTTCCTAAGGAGGGAGGATTGATCGAGGTGGATATCGGTGGCCACCCACCCTTTTCAACTCGCTCAAAACAATTTTCTGGCAATTTTGGCAATTTACTATTTTTAGCAGTTTTAACTTATGGGGCCAGTTTGAGGGCCTAAATGAAGGTTTTTCGGGATCAAGATTCTAAATAATAGCCAAAGGCATGATTGATCACCCAAAATTAATCTCCTCGATGATACCTTTCAAACGGGCTATCGTGCGCCTAAAACGGAGATCGTATGAAAAAGTTATGACCCCGGGAAGTTGATGTACTGACTTACCCAAACAGGGCCCACGTGACTTTTGG